>SJXQ01002622.1:139375-201198 GCA_006408695.1 Aepyceros melampus
CCCCCCCTCCACCCGCCCCCGGCTCCTCCCGCCTTGCCCAGAGTCTCCATAGGATGTCCCCGCTGGAGCTGGCTGGCTCACACAGGACTCGCAGAGGGAGAGAGAATGTCCCTCCTTGGTCTCTAAAAGCACTTTGCTCCAGCTGCTCTATAAACTTCTGGTGTCCCAACCCCTGGCTCTTTCACTTCTGCACTCTCTTAGTTACCTCCGACTGCTTTAAAAAATAGCATCGCCTGAGTGCTTATACTACAGGCATTTAGTTCTCATGGTTCCGGAGACTGGCAGTCCAAGATTCAAGTGCCAGCAGCTCCAGAGTCTAGCAAGCTCTCCTCCTGGTTTGCAGACAGCAGTCTGGGTAGTAAGGAAAAGGGGAAAAGCTCTCAGGTCTCTCCTGATTGCAGCACTAATCCCCTCATGAGGACTCCACCCGGTGACCTCATCTAATCCTAGTTACCTCCCAAAGGCCCAGCTCCACACATCCCCACACTGGGGATTAAGGTTCAACCGAGGACCTTTGCAAGAATGGGAGTGTTCACCTCTGTAGAGTGCACTCACCTTGTCTGTGTCCTGCCTCTGCCTGGATACTTTCCTTTTTGCCCATTTGGTGGTGGTGGTGGTGGTGGTTTAGCTGCTCAGTCGTATCTGAGTCTTTGCAATCCTATGGACTACAGCCCACCAGGCTCCTCTGTCTGTGGAATTTCCCAGGCAAAAATGTTGGAGTGGGTTTCCATTTCCTTCTCCAGGGGATCTTCCAGACCAAGGAATCAAACCCAGGTCTCTTCCATTGCAGGTGGATTCTTTACCACTGAGCCTTTGTCCCTTTACTTCAGCTTTATTTAAAGAATCATCTTAAATATTGTCACCAGGAAAGACAGGTGTCCTCTAAGAGTCTCTTGTCGGGAGAAATTCCAGACACCATGTTATCCAGGGTTAGAGGGAACCAGTGAAAGCAGACAGAAATCACAATGAGACCTCACCAGGTTTATGTCTCAGCATTTGTTTTCTCCTCCTAAAACACTGCCCGAGGGCTGAGTGGGTTCAGGGCCCTGTGTGGGTCCCCAGGACCCAGAGGTGAACAAGATGAATGAGACCCAGGCCTTGACCACAGGGAGCTCAGATGTGGTGGGGACAAACCCAACAACCAAGCTCAATGGCACAGGGTGAGAGATGGTGTCATGGAAACTTGGCTGGGTATCCCCCAGGCCTGGGCAGCAGGTCCAGCTCCAGGAGCGCACTTGATCTGTCTTTGATGGTGGAGGATGTTTACCCATGAGACACAGCATTTCAATCAGACCCAGACGGCAGATATACTGCACTCTGCCTACAGTGTAAAAATTTTCAGATGTCATAGAAGGCAAACTTAAGGTTACCAAGCATGGGAGACATAAGGTAGGACTTTGAGATTAACAAATACTGCTACTGCTGCTGCTGCTAAGTCACTTCAGTCGTATCCAACTCTGTGCGACATCATCATCGGCAGCCCACCAGGCTTCTCCGTCCACAGGATTCTCTAGGCAAGAAGACTGGAGTGAGTTGCCATTTCCTTCTCCTTAGCAAATACTACTATATGTAAAATAGATCAACAACAAGGACCTTCTGTATAGCTGTTGTTCAGTCGTTCAGTCACGTTAGACGCTTCGCAGCCCCATGAACTGTAGCCCACCAGGCTGCTCTTTCCATGGGACTTCCCAGGCAAGAATACTGGAGAGGGTTGCCAGTCCCTTCTCCAGGGGATCTTTCTGACCCAGGGATCAAACCCACATCTCCTCTTTGGCAGGCAGATTCTTTACTGCTGAGCCAGGAAACAATATTCAGTGCTAATAACCTATAATGGAAAAGAATCTGAAAAAGAATGCACACAGACACACACACACACACACACACACACACACACACACACACACATGTATAACTGAATCACTTTACTATGCACCTGAAACTATTCCAACATTGTAAATCAACTGTACTTAAAAAAAATTCAGGTGTCATTTGAGAAAAATCAGATTTCATGTAAGATCTGACAGCATAGGATCTTCCAAACTGCATGTCCTCAGTCAACTAGAACTAAACACTAGCCACTCCACTTAGACAGGACATGCTCCCTCCAATTTGGCAGCGTCCCCACCCCAGCCTATCCAGTCAGCTTATTCCTCCCTCCTGGATCCTGCAGACATTTGAGTTGGCAGCCTCTGAAATCACAGATTTCAGTTACACCACTAACCAACTTCTGTTTGCTTTATTAACCATGTTGCTATGTGAGTGTTGGCAGGAAAATACCCCAGAAATCCCAGAACCCACTCTCCTGATACAGAAGGAAACACAGAGACTGAGCGTTCTTCCCACGTTCACTCTGCATTTTACTGGACGGCACAGCAATTAATCAAAGCAGAGGCTTGTCTCAGATCACAACAGTCAAAGGCACAGTTTGGAGGATTCGGAAGACTTGCCCAAGGTCATCAGCCAGTACAAGTTGGAGCTTGGACAGGACCCAGGAGTTCTGATGCCCGTGACCCAAGGATGTCCCGAACCATGGAAAGCCCAATATCACCCAGCTGTCCCCAGCACAGCGGTCAGCTTATGTTCCGATGATTTTCATCTGCGCCACAAATATATCCCTGAAAATCCAAAAGTTTAATGTACAGGATGTAACAGAAATTTCTCTCATGCATAACACACACACACACACACACACACACACACGTGATTTGCTTGTTAAAATATACTCGAGCATCACCAGCCCACCCTGCCCAGAGATGGCCCAGCAAGCATCAGCCCCGGGCTGCCAAAGGGACTTTTGTTTCATATTAAGCCAATTTAGTCTAGATCAGTGATAAGACTGGGATAATGTCTCCAAATGAAAAAGCACAATCTTTGAACAGAATCTCCTAATCAACAGTCATCAGGGGCCAGGGCCTGGGGGTCTGAGGTCAGGCATCCTGTCACAGCGGGGAGAAGAGATATCAGAGGGGAAATGATGACACTTTGTGATGACCTCACATTTGGAGAACACTTCTCTTTTTTAGGAGACCAGGGTTCAATCCCTGGGTCAGGAAGATCCCCTGGAGAAAGGAATGGTTACTGACTCCAGTATTCTTGCCTGGGAGAATTCCATGGACAGAGGGGCCTGGCATGCTGCAATCCGTGGGCTCACAAAAGATCGGACATGACTGAGTGACTAACTGTTTCACTTTCACTTTCTCTTCTCCAGGACAATCACAGACTAGGTGATTTTTTTTTTTTTTTAAGTTCTTAATTTTGTATTGCTTACTATAACTTTTTTTAAATTATTTTAATTGGAAGCTAATTACTTTACAATATTATAATGGGTTTTGCCATACATTGATATGAATCAAATAGGAAAAGGGGTACATCAAAGCTATATACTGTCACCCTGCTTATTTAACTTATATGCAGAGTACATCATGAGAAACACTTGGCTGGAGGAAGCACAAGCTGGAATCAAGATTGCCAGGAAAAATATCAATAACCTCAGATATGCAGATGACACCACCCTTATGGCAGAAAGCAAAGAGGAACTGAAGAGCCTCTTGATGAAAGTGAAAGAGGAGAGTGAAAAAGTTGGCTTAAAGCTCAACATTCAGAAAACTATTATGGCATCCAGTCCCATCACTTCATGGGAAATAGACGAGGAAACAGTGGAAACAGTGGCTGACTATTTTTCTGGGCTCCAAAGTCACTGCAGATGGTGATTGCAGCCATGAAAATAAAAGACAGTCACTCCTTGGAAGGAAAGTTATGACCAACCTAGATAGCATATTCAAAAGCAGAGACATTACATTGTCAGCAAAGGTCTGTCTAGTCAAGGCTGTGGTTTTTCCAGTGGTCATGTTTGGATGTGAGAGTTGGATGGTGAAGAAAGCTGAGCACCGAAGAATTGATGCTTTTGAACTGTGGTGTTGGAGAAGACTCTTGAGAGTCCCTTGGACTGCAAGGAGATCCAACCAGTCCATCCTAAAGGTGATCAGTCCTGGGTGTTCATTGGAAGGACTGATGTTGAAGCTGAAACTCCAATACTTTGGCCACCTGATGCAAAGAGCTGACTCATTTGAAAAGATCCTGATGCTGGGAGAGATTAGGGGCATGAGGAGAAGGGGACAACAGAGGATGAGATGGTTGGATGGCATCACCAACTAGATGGACATGGGTTTGGGTGGACTCCGGGAGTTGGTAATGGACAGGGAGGCTTGGCGTGCTGCGGTTCATGGGGTCGCAAAGAGTCAGACACGACTGAGCGACTGAATTGAACTGAACTGAACTGAACTGAACTGACATGAATCAGCCATAGGTTACAAGTGTCGCCTATCCTGAAACCCCCTCCCACCTCCCTTCCCATCCCATCCCTCAGGGTTGTCCCAGTGCACCAGCTTTGAGTGCCCTGTTTCATACATTGAACTTGAACCGGTGATCTATTCCACATATGGTAATATATATGTTTCTTTGCTATTCTCTCAAATCATCCCAGACTTGCCTTCTCCCACAGAGTCCAAAAGTCTGTTCTTCATATCAGTGTCTCTTTTGCTGTCTCACATATAAGGTTATCATTACCATCTTTCTAAATTCCATATATATGTATACTGAACTGGTGTTTTTCTTCCTGGGTTACTTCACTCTGTATAATAGGCTCCAGTTTCATCCACCTCATTAGAACTGATTCAAATGTATTCTTTTTAATGACTGAGTAATACTCCATTGCGTATATGTACCACAGCTTTCTTATCCATTCATCTGCCAACGGACATCTTAATTGTTTCCATGTCCTGGCTATTGTAAACAGTGCTGAGATGAACATTGAGGTACATGTATCTCTTAATTCTGGTTTCCTCAGTGTATATGCCCAGGAGTGGGACTGCTGGGTTGTATGGCAGTTCTGTTTCCAGTTTTTTATGGAATTTCCACACTGTTCTCCATGGTGGCTGTATTAGTTTGCATTCCCACCACAGTGTAAGAAGATTCTCTTATCTCCATACCCTCTTCAGCATTTATTGTTTGTAAACTTTTTGATAGCAGCCATTCTGACCAGCATGAGATGGTACCTCACTGTGGTTTGGATTTGCATTTCTCTGATAATGAGTGATGTTGAGCATCTTTTCATGTGTGTGTTAGCCATCTGTATGTCTTCTTTGGAGAAATGTTTGTTTAGTTCTTTGGCCCGTTTTTTTATTGGGTCATTTATTTTTCCAGTTTTGAGCTGCATGAGCTGCTTGTATATTTTTGAGATTAATTCTTTTTCAGTTGTTTTGTTTGCTATTATTTTCTCCCATTCTGAAGGCTGTCTTTTCACTTTGCTTATAGTTTCCTTTGTTGTGCAAAGCTTTTAAGTTTAATTAGGTCCCATTTGTTTATTTTTGCTTTTATTTTCATTACTCTGGGAGGTGGGTCATAGAGGATCTTGCTGTGATGTATGTCAGAGAGTGTTTTGCCTATGTTCTCCTCTAGGAGTTTTATAGTTTCTGGTCTTACATTTAGATCTTTAATCCATTTTGAGTTTATTTTTGTGTGTGGTGTTAGAAAGTGTTCTAGTTTCATTCTTTTACAGGTGGTTGACCAGTTTTCCCAGCACCACTTGCTAAAGATACTGTCTTTTCTTCATTGTATATTTTTGCCTCCTTTGTCAAAGATAAGGTGTCCATAGGTGTGAGGATTTATCTCTGGGCTTTCTATTTTGTTCCATTGATCTACGTTTCTGTCTTTGTGCCAGTACCATACTGTCTTGATGACTGTGGCTTTGTAGTAGAGCCTGAAGTCAGGCTGATTCCTCCAGTTCCATTCTTCTTTCTCAAGATTGCTTTGGCAATTCAAGGTTTTTTGTATTTCCATACAAACTGTGAAATTATTTGTTCTAGTTCTGTGAAAAATGCTGTTGGTAGCTTGATAGGGATTGCACTGAATCTATAGATTGTTTTGGGTAGTATACTCGTTTTCACTATATTGATTCTTCTGATCCATGAATATGATATATTTCTCCATCTATTTGTGTCATCTTTGATTTCTTTCATCAGCATTTTATAGTTTTCTATATATAGGTCTTTTGTTTCTTTAGGTAGACTTATTCATAAATATTTTATTCTTTTCTTCACAATGGTGAATGGAATTGTTTCCTTAATTTCTCTTTCTCTTTTCTCATTGTTAGTGTATATGAATGCAAAGGATTTCTCTGTGTTAATTTTATATCCTGCAACTTTACTATATTCGTTGATTAGCTCTAGTAATTTTCTGATGGTGTCTTTAAGGTTTTCTAGGTAGAGGATCATGTCATCTGCAAACAGTGAGTTTTACTTCTTCTTTTCCAAACTGGATTCTTTTTATTTCTTTTTCTTCTATGATTACTGTGCTAAAACTTCTAAAACTATGTTGAATAGTAGTGGTGAGAGTGGGCAGCCTTGTCTTATTCCTGACTTTAGGGGGAATGCTTTCAATTTTTCTCCATTGAGGATAATGTTTGCTGTGGGTTTATCATATATGGCTTTTATTATGTTGAGGTATGTTCCTTCTATGCCTGCTTTCTGGAGGGTATTTATCATAAATGAATGTTGGATTTTGTCAAAGGCTTTCTCTGTAACTATTGAGATAATCATATGGTTTTTATCTTTCAATTTGTTAATGTAGTATATCACATTGATTGATTTTCAAATATTAAAGAATCCTTGCATCCCTGGGATAAAGCCCACTTGGTCATGATATATGATATTTTTAATATGTTGTTGGATTCTGCTTGCTAGAATTTTGTTGAGGATTTTTGCATCTATGTTCATCAGTGATATTGACCTGTAGTTTTCTTTTTTTGTGGCATCTTTGTCAGGTTTTGGTATTAGGGTGATGGTGGCCTCATAGAATGCTTTTGGCAGTTTACCTTCCTCTGCAATTTTCTGGAAGAGTTTGAGTAGGATATGTGTTATCTCTAAATTTTAGGTAGAATTAACCTGTGAAGCCATCTGGTCCTGGGCTTTTGTTTGTTGGAAGATTTTTTTTATTATAGTTTTGATTTCTGTGCCTCTGATGGGTCTGTTAAGATTTTCTATTTCTTCCTGATTCAGTTTAGGAAGGTTATACTTTTCTAGGCTTCCCTGGTGGCTCAGAGGTTAAAGCATCTGCCTCCAATGCGGGAGACCCAGGTTCAATCCCTGGGTTGGGAAGATCCTCTGGAGAAGGAAATGGCAATCCACTCCAGTATTCTTGCCCGGAGAATCCCATGGACCGAGAAGCCTAGTAGGTTACAGTCCACGGGGTCGCAAAGAATCAGACATGACTGAGTGACTTCACACACACATACTTTTCTAAGAATTCATCCATTTCTTCCAAGTTGTCCATTTTGTTGGCATATAGTCACAGCTATGGTTTTTCCAGTAGTCATGTTGGATGTGAGAGTTGGACTATAAAGAAAGTTGAGTGCCGAAGAATTGATGCTTTTGAACTGTGGTGTTAGAGAAGACTCTTGAGAGTGTCTTGGACTGCAAGGAGATCCAACCAGTCCATCCTAAAAGAGACCAGTCCTGGGTGTTCATTGGAAGGACTGATGTTGAAGCTGAAACTCCAATACTTTGGCCACCTCATGCGAAAATCTGACTCATTTGAAAAGACCCGATGCAGGAAAGATTGAGGGCAGGAGGAGAAGGGGACAACAGAGGATGAGATGGTTGGATGGCATCATTAACTCAATGGACATGAGTTTGGGTGAACTCTGGGAGCTGGTGATGGACAGGGAGGCCTGGCATGCTGCAATCCATGGGGTCTCAGAGTCGGACACGACTGAGAGACTGAACTGAACTGTGGATAGTAGTCTCTTATGATTCTTTGTATTTCTGTGTTGTCTGTTGTGATTTCTCCATTTTCATTTCTAATTTTGTTGATTTGATTCTTTTCCTTTTTTTTCTTGATGAGCCTGGCTAGTGCTTTGTCTATTTTATTTATCTTCTCGAAGAACCAGCTTTTAGTTTTACTGATTTTTGCTACAGTCTTTGTTTCTTTTTTTATTTCTTTCTGCCCTAATTTTTATGATTTGTTTCCTTCTAATAACCCCAGGAGGTTTTTCATTTATTTTTTTTTTCTAGTTGCTTTAGGTGTAAAGTTAGGTTATTTATTTGATTTTTCTCTTATTTCTTGAGGTAAGCTTGTATTGCCATGAACCTTTCCCTTAGCACCACTTTTTACTGAATCCCACAGGTTTTGGGTTGTCATGTTTTCATTTTCATTTGTTTTTATGCAAATTTTGATTTTTTTATTTCTTCTGTGATTTGTTGGTTATTCAGAAGCAGGCTGGTTAGCCTCCATATGCTTATATTTTTAATAGTTTTTTTATATATTAATTTTTATTTTTTAGTTTGTTTTGCTTTACAATACTGTATTCATTTTGCTATACATTGACATGAATCAGCCACGAGTGTACATTCCCCCTCCCACCCCACACCATCTCTCTGGATTATCCCTGTGCATCAGTCACACCGTGATCAGAAAAGATGCTTGAAATGATTTCAATTTTTCTGAATTTACCAAGACTAGGTTTATGGCCCAGGATGTAATCTATACTGGAGAATGTTCCATATGCACTTGAGAAAATAGTGAAATTCATTGTTTCAGGGTGAAATGTCCTATAGATATCAATTAGGTCAGAATAGATGATTCACTTGTTCAGCCCTGAGCCAGTTCAGAGTGTGCAAGATGACAAAGGCTCAGCCCCTTCCTGCAGGAAGTCCTGGTCTTGTGGGAGAGAAAGACACAGAAACAAAGGATGACTAAAGACTACTCCTCCCAAATGTGTCCCCCCTTCTGTATCTTCAAACAGCCACCATCAGGAATGCAAGCTGATACAGCCACTGTAGAAATAGTATGGAGGTTCCTGAAAAACTAAGAATAGAAATACCATATGATTCAGCAATCCCACTCCTGGGCATTTATCTGGAGAAAAACATAATTTGAAAAGATGCATGCACTAATGTTCATTGCAGCATTGTTAACAATAGCCAAGACATGGAAGCACTCTAAATACCCCTTGACAGAGGAATGGACAAAGAAGATGTGGTACATGTATGCAATGGAATATTACTCAGCCATAAAAAACAGTGAAATAATGCTACTTGTCACAACATGGATGGACCTAGAGATGATTATACTAAGTGAAGTAAATCACAGAGAAAGCAAGCACCATATGACCTCTCTTATATATGAATCTTAAAATGATACAAATCAACTTATTTACAAAAGAGAAATAGACTCTCAGACATAGAAAATAAATTTATGGTTATCAAAGGGGAAAGTGAGTGGGGAGGGATAAATTCAGAGTTTGGAATTAGCATACATCCAGTATTCTTACCTGGGAAATCCCACGGACAGAGGATCTTGGTGGACTGCAGTCCATTGAAGATGTGGTACATGTATGCAATGGAATATTACTCAGCCATAAAAAACAGTGAAATAATGCTACTTGTCACAACATGGATGGACCTAGAGATGATTATACTAAGTGAAGTAAATCACAGAGAAAGCAAGCACCATATGACCTCTCTTATATATGAATCTTAAAATGATACAAATCAACTTATTTACAAAAGAGAAATAGACTCTCAGACATAGAAAATAAATTTATGGTTATCAAAGGGGAAAGTGAGTGGGGAGGGATAAATTCAGAGTTTGGAATTAGCATACATCCAGTATTCTTACCTGGGAAATCCCACGGACAGAGGATCTTGGTGGACTGCAGTCCATGGGGTTGCAAAGAGTCAGACATGACTGAGTGACTCACACAACAAAAGCAACAACATATAAAATAGCACAGGGAATTATATGCAACATGTTTATTAATAATAACCCATAATAATAATAACCTATAACCTATAATGGTTATTGTTTTATAATAATATTTAATATATAATATATATTTATTTATATTATAATATATTATATATAATGTATATTATATAATAATATTTGCTGCTGTATACCAGCAAAGTATAGTTATAAATGTGGATTTACAACTCCACATTGTAAATCAACTAGGCTTCAATCTAAAACAATAACTAAATAAATGAATAGCCACAATCCACCCAAATGGCACATCCAGCACCTGTATCACACCCAAATTGTCTGTCTCCAGCACTATCCACGTCCAAGCCACAGGGTCATCATCCAGCCAACCCCTGACACCGATTTCTACTCCCTCTGCCTCACACCTTCATCCAGGCCACAATCTTCTCTCATCGATGCTTCCTCCTCCCTTCCTCCACACCAGCCTCCAAGAAATCTATCTGAGTCTGAAGTCAGACTCCCTCCAGCCTCTGACCCTTCAGTGACTTCCCAACACTCATGGAATAACATGAAAATCCCTCTTGCACAGGTGATCAGCCCCTGCACCCCTCAACCCAACTCACGGTGCCCCACACTCACAAGGCTCAGTCATCCACATCCCTCAACTGTGCTGGGTCCTCTCATCCATAGCCAACCTGGGTGTTTTCCTCACCCAGCCTGGGTGCTTTTCCTGGGCTCTCCAGCCTGCCTGATTTCTTCTGATCTCTCCAACCTACATCAATGGGTTGCTTCTCGGAGAAGCCTCCCTCGCCCATCCTCCATTAAGAAAATATTTATCCTTATCCTAGTGTCTTTTTCATGTCCTTATGATCCTTATCACACTTTGAGGGGCGAGTTCATGTATGTGTTTGTATGTGTGTGCATCTTCCGCACTAGACTAGAAGCTCCTTGAAGATAGGAACAAGGTCTGATTTAACAGTCCAGGGGTGTTTAGAAGGATAATGGTGACAGAGTCTTGGAATTGAAAGGGAATTCACCTAGTCCAGGATCCCATGAGCTACCTGAATCCTCTTGGCATTCCTTAGAGGCAGCTGGACATGACCTTCTTGGTTGCCTCCCATGATGGAGAACTCATGCACTCTCAAGACAGCCAATCTTATCCTTGAATGACTTCAATTAATAAGAAAGTCTTCCCCTCTGGAGCCAAAATTTATCACCCGATGGTTTCTGCTCCTTGGTACTCAACCTGTCCCTTAGCTTCTCTACCCCCTTCAGCAGCACTCCAGGTGTTTGAAGACAGTGGCCTAGTTCCTCTTGTTTTCTCAAAGGGAATATCTTAAGATATTCCCTCTGACTTCTCCTCATATAACTTCTTTTGGAATTCTTGAACCACCTTGACCATATTCCCCTGGACCTTCTTATTTTCCCTTAAAATGTTCTAATCAACATCTTCACTGAACAAAGTCAGCAGTCCAGTTGTGGTCTGAGTAGCCTAAAGTAGAGTTTTCATAAGAAGATTCTTGAGAGTCCCTTGGACTGCAAGGAGATCAAACCAGTCAATCCTAAAGGAAATTGACCCTGAATATTCAGTGGAAGGACTAATGCTAAAGCTGAAGCTCCAATACTTTGGACAGCTGATGTGAAGAACCCATTTATTAGAAAATACTCTGATGCTGGGGAGATTGAGAGCAGGAGGAGAAGCGGGTGACAGAGGAGGAGATGGCTGGATGACACCATTGAAATTGAAGAAAGTAGGGAAAACCACTAGACCATTCAGGTATGACCTAAATCAAATCCCTTATGCTTATACAGTGGAAGTGAGAAATAGATTTAAGGGACTAGATCTGATAGATAGAGTGCCTGATGAACTTTGGGTGGAGGTTCATGACATTGTACAGGAGACAGGGATCAAGACCACCCCCATGGAAAAGAAATGCAAAAAAGCAAAATGGCTGTCTGAGGAGGCCTTACAAATAGCTGTGAAAAGAAGAGAAGTGAAAAGCAAAGGAGAAAAGGAAAGATACAAGCATATGAATGCAGAGTTCCAAAGAATAGCAAGAAGAGATAAGAAAGCCTTCTTCAGTGATCAATGTAAAGAAATAGAGGAAAACAACAGAATGGGAAAGATTAGAGATCTCTTCAAGAAAATTAGAGACACCAAGGGAACATTTCATACAAAGATGGGCTCAATAAAGGACAGAAATTGTACAGACCTAACGAAGCAGAAGATATTAAGAACAGGTGGCAAGAATACACAGAAGAACTGTACAAAAAAGATCTTCACAACTGGAGATTCCTTTAAAAATTGCAAATACAACTGCCTTATGATCCAGTGATCCCACTGCTGGGCAATTTACACTGAGGAAACCAGAATTGAAAGAGACACGTGTACCCCAATGTTCATCACAGCGCTATTTATAATAGCCAGGACATGGAAGCAACCTAGATGTTCATCAGCAGATGAATGGAAAAGAAAGCTGTGGTACATATACACAATGGAGTATTACTCAGCCATTAAAAAGAATACATTTGAATCAGTTCTAATGAGGTGGATGAAGCTGGAGCCGATTATACAGAGTGAAGTAAGCCAGAAAGAAAAACACCAATACAGTATACTTACACATATATATGGAATTTAGAAAGATGGTAATGATAAACATGTACGCGAGACAGCAAAAGAGACACTGATATGAAGAACAGCCTTTTGGACTCTGTGGGAGATGGAGAGGGAGGGATGATTTGGGAAAATGGCAGTGCAACATGTATGATATCATAAGTGAAATGAATCGCTGGTCTAGGTTCAATGCAGGATGTAGGATGCTTGGGGCTGAGGCACGAGGATGGTCAAGAGAGATGATGTGGGATGGGAGGGGGGAGGTGGGGGTCAAGATTGGGAGTTCATGTACACTCGTGGCTGATTCATGTCAATGTATAGCAAAACGAATACAGTATTGTAAAGCAAAACAAACTGAAAAATAAAAATTAATTTTAAAAAAAAATCTTCACAACCAAGATAATCATGATGGTGTGATCACTCACCTAGAGCCAGACATTCTGGATGTGAAGTCAAGTGGGCCTTAGAAAGCATCACTATGAACAAAGCTAGAGGAGGTGATGGAATTCCAGTGGAGCTGTTTCAAATCCTGAAGGATGATGTTGTGAAAGTGCTGCACTCAATATGCCAGCAAATTTTGAGAACTCAGTGGCCACAGGACTAGAAAAGGTCAGTTTTCATTCCAACCCAAAGAAAGGCAATGCCAAAGAATGCTCAAACTACCGCACAATTGCACACATCTCACACGCTAGTAAAGTCATGCTCAAAATTCATGTTCAAGCCAGGCTTCAACAGTATGTGAACTGTGAACTTCCTGATGTTCAAGCTGGTTTTAGAAAAGACAGAGGAACCAGAGATCAAATTGCCAACATCTGCTTGATTGTCAAAAAGGCAAGAGAGTTCCAGAAAAATATCTATTTCTGCTTTATTGACTATGCCAAAGCCTTTGACTGTGTGGATCACAATAAACTGTGGAAAATTCTGAAAGAGATGGGAATAGCAGACCACCTAACCTGCCTCTTGAGAAACCTATATGCAGGTCAGGAAGCAACAGTTAGAACTGAACATGGAACAACAGACTGATTCCAAATAGGAAAAGGAGTAGGTCAAGGCTGTATGTTGTCACCCTGCTTATTTAACTTATATGCAGAGTGCATCATGAGAAATGCTGGTCTGGAAGAAGCACAAGCTGGAATCAAGATTGCTGGGAGAAATATCAATAACCTCAGATATGCAGATGACACCACCCTTATCGCAGAAAGTGAAGAGGAACTAAAAAGCCTCTTGATGAAAGTGAAAGAGGAGAGTGAAAAAGTTGGCTTAAAGCTCAACATTCAGAAAACGAAGATCATGGCATCCTGTCCCATCACTTCATGAGAAATAGATGGGGAAACAGTGTCAGGCTTTATTTGGGGGGACTCCAAAATCACTGCAGATAGTGACTACAGCCAGGAAATTAAAAGACACTTACTCCTTGGAAGAAAAGTTATGACCAACCTAGATAGCATATTCAAAAGCAGAAACATTACTTTGCCAACAAAGGTCCATCTAGTCAAGGCTATGGTTTTTCCAGTAGTCATGTATGAATGTGAGAGGTGGACTGTGAAGAAAGCTGAGCATGGAAGAATTGATGCTTTTGAACTGTGGTGTTGGAGAAGACTCTTGAGAGTCCCTTGGACTGCAAGGAGATCCAACCAGTCCATCCGAAGGAGATCAGTCCTGAGTGTTCTTTGAAGAGAATGATGCTGAAGCTGAAGCTCCAGTACTTTGGCCACCTCATGCAAAGAGTTGACTCATTGAAAAAAACTCTGATGCTGGGAGGGATTGGGGGCAGGAGGAGAAGGGGACAACAGAGGATGAGATGGCTGTGGCATCACAGACTCAATGGACATGAGTCTGAGTGAACTCCGGGAGTTGGTGGTGGACAGGGAGGCCTGACATGCTGCGACTCATGGGGTAGCAAAGAGTCAGACATGACTGAGTGACCAAATTGAACTGAACTGAACTGAAGAAAGAAGAACAGAGATGTCTGCCATGGGGTCACAAAGAGTCAGACATTACTGAGTGACTGACAAACAACAGTGATCCAAAGTCAGATATCCAGGACAGAAGCCCACACAGCACAAGAACACACGAAAAAAAAAAAAAAACATGAGGAATCATTAAAGGATTTAAAGGGCCAGCATGATCTGTAAGGTAAAGATGATACTCACCCCAACAGGAAGCATAGCATAGGTACCAGAGACCACAAGACGTGGTGGCAACTTTCTCCCAAGGCAGGATGACCTTCTGGAAATCCTGTGAAATAAAATTTCAACAGCGATGCCAACTAGCTGCATAGGACATAGGCAGTCTCTTTGCCATCTCTCTGACATGATTTTTTCATCCATAAAGTGAGGATAATATTAATGGTGCCTACAGGGTTGTCCTGAGGATTGGATGAGACAAAAGCTTTGTGAAAGATGCTGTAAAGACCCTGAAATGCTCTGGACACACAGCAGGCAGTGGTAACTGTAACTAATATTGCCTACTTCTACCTGAGTCACAGGCACTCAAACTCTGATTTTAAATTTTCTTTCCTGAGGCCCAATTTTTTAAGTCCCCTTAATAATTGGTTTAGAATTCAGATAAAAGAAAGGAAACAAGTGGATAAATTTAGACCCCCCAAAAAAAGATTGTTTAACCCTGGATTACAATCATGAAAGTGTCAAACAAATCCTGTGTCATACATCTGACAGACTCCATGTTAATTTTTAAGGTCAGTGTCGAAAACAACAACTTTCTAATGAGGCTAAAAACATGTAATAATTCTCCAGGCAATTAAATGAATATCATCTTCTTTATCTCACCCTAAATTTGTCATCTTCAACATTTTTTCTAAAGGGTAGAATATCTCTGTTGGATCCAGTGATATTTTCCCCCAGTTGGATGTTATCTCAGAAGACATCGGACTATAGAATCTCCGTGGGGACAGAAGATGTCATTCCTGTCTGAATCTCTCCTTTCAGGATGGAGCATCTTGGATGCAGAAAGGTAGGGAGCCATCCATGGCCACAGTGGCAGAACCAAGGATAGAGCATACACGTGAGATGTATGTAGACCTTTAAAACTTGAAAAGATGGGGACCTGGGTAAGCACAAGGTTTAAAACTCCTTTGAGGCAATTCAACAGCTCTCTGGGCAAGGTTGAGGCCTTCACCTGTGAATCAGAAGGAAGATGATGCCAAAGCAACCATCAAGGGGATGGAAATCAGAATCCTGAAATAAATCCTTTCATTTATGGACAATTGATTCTTTGCAGCCAAATTGAGGGGAAAAAAATAGTCTTTTTTAACAGATAAGGCTAGGGACAACTGTATGTCAAAGTGCTAAAGAGTGAAGTTGAACTCCTGCCTCACACATATACAAAAATCAAACTCCAAATGGATCAAAGTCTAAACATAAGGACTAAAATTATAAACTCTTTAGAGGAAAATGTTAGAGTAAACCTTTGAGCTCAGGTTAAGCAATGTTTTCTTAGACTTGACAATAAAAATACAAACAACAAAATGAAAAATAAAAAAACTTCATCCAAATTTGAAGATTTTATGCCTTATAGGATATGATGAAGAAATTGGACAGGCAACTCACAGAATGAGAAACACTATTTACAGGTTGTATATTTGGTAAGGGGTTTGTATCCAGAATAAACCACTCACTCTTACAGCTCTATAATAAAATCATGCATAACCTAATTTAAAAATGAACAAAGAACTAAAGAGACAGTTCTCAAAACAAATACACAAATTTCCAATAAGAACATGAAAAGATACTCAACATAGTCATCAGGGAATACAAATCAATCCCACAATACATATAACTTCACACCCACTAGGAAGACTTGGATCAAAAGGATGGACAATGACAACTGTTGATAAGGATACAGTGGTGGAAATGTAACACAGAACAGCCCTTTCAGAAAAAAGTCTGAAGCTGCCTCAGAGTATTAAACATAGACTTACTATAGGGTGCAATAATTCTACTCCTAGGTACATACCCAAGGGAAATGAAAATATACATCTTCACAAAGCTTGACATGAGTGTTCACAGCAAAACTGATCACTGTCCATAGAGTAAGTCCCCTACGGATGAATGAGTTCCATTCCAAGAGCACATTCATAAGTCCAATGTGTTTGTCAGTCCAACAAAGTTAGCCTAGGTACCCAGCTAACACAGTCGGCTATACAGTACAATGCTGTCATCAGCTTATAACATGTTTCACACAAGCGATATATAACAAACACAAAAAAATAAAGAAAACATTTTTAATTTCACAGCACAGTGTCTTGAAAAGTACAATAGTTCAGTACAACAATTGGCATACATGGGCTGGCATTGAGTGAACGGCAAGAAGAGTTACTGACTGGAGGAGGGAGAGGAAGTGGGAGATGATAGAGCTGAAGGACTGTCAGTAATGGAAGATGGGGGGCAAGTTGCAATTTTGCTCACACCTGGCATTGATGGAATGCACATTAGAATCTTGGAACATTCACAACTTGAAGGTTTGTATGCAGGGGACTTATTATATTTCAAAAGTGAAACCAGCTCAAAGTTCCATCGCCTGATGAACTGGTGAATAAAATGTGGGATAGCCACAAAATGGAATGTTATTTAGCAATAAAATGCAATGAAGCTCTGACGCATGCTGCAAGATGGATGAACTTTGAGAATATTATGCCAAGTGAAAGAAACCCATCACACAAGGCCTTTTATTGTATGATTCCACTTTTCTGGAAGACCAAAACAGGTTAACCCATGGAGACAAAGTAAATTAATAGTCACCTAGGATTAGTGATAAGAAATGAGAGCTGTAGAAATAGGGTTTCTTTTTGGAGCAGTAAAAATGCTCTAAATTGATAATGCAAAGACGGTTGTACAACTTTTCAAATATACTGAAAATCAATCAACTGTACACTTCAAGTGAGTGGATTTTATGCTTGCAAATTATTCAAAAGTGCTTCCCTGGTAGCTCAGCTGGTAAAGAATCCACCTGCAACACAGGAATCTCAGTTCAATTCCTGGTTTGGCAAGACCCCCTGGAGAAGGGACAGGCTACCCACTCCAGTGTTCTTGGGCTTCCCTTGTGGCTCAGATGGTAAAGAATTTGCCTGCAATGCGGGAGACCTGGGTTCAATCCCTGGTTTGGAAAGATCCCCTGAAGGAGGGCCTGGCAACCCACTTCGATATTCTTGCCTGGAGAATCCCATGGACAGAGAAGCCTGCTTAGCTGCAGTCCATGGGGTTGCAAAGAGCTGGACACGACTGGAAGACTAGGCACAATTACTCAAAATGCTCTTTTTAAAAGAAAGGGGATAAATTTAAGCATTCGTTTATTCATGATTCCACATTCATTGAATGACTCTTACGTTCTAGGTCCTAAGGATGCAGTAAGGAATCTACCCTATGATAGATTTGTGGGTCAAATCCTGCCCACTGTCTGTTTCTGCAAATAAAGTTTTATTGACACACAGCCATGTTCATCCATGTATTGTCTGTGCAGGTCTTCCCAACACAATGGCAAGGATGAGTAGTTGGAACAGAAACTACACAGCCCACAAAACTGAAGGTTTTTTCCAGGCGCATCTCCCTTTGGTGCACTTCACAGACACTGCATTTGTTGGCAATTGAAGGCTTATGGCCACTCTGCATCTAGCAAGTCTATTGCTGCCATTTTTCCAACAGCATTTGCTCATTTCATGTCTCTGGGCTGTGTTTCAGTAATTCTTCCCATATGTCAAACTTTTTCATTATTAGTACATTGTTGTGGTGATCTGTGATCAGTGATCTTTGATGTTACTATTGTAACTGCAGATGTGGTAGAAATAGCAAGAGAACTAGAATTAGAAATGGAGCCTGAAGATGTGGCTGAATTCCTGCAATCCCATGATAAAGCTTTAACAGATGAGGAGTTGCTTCTTATGGATGAGCAATGAAAGTGGTTTCTTGAGACAGAAACTACTCCTGGTGAAGATGTTGTGAAGATTGTTGAAATGACAACAAAGGATTTAGAATCTTACATAAACTTAGTTGGTAGAGCAAAGAAAGAATTTGAAAGGGTTGACTCCAATCTTGAAAGAAGTTCTATTGCAGGTAAAATGCTATTAAACAGCCTTGCATGCTACAGAGAAATCATTCATAAAAGCAAAAGCCAATCAGTGCAGCAAACTTTACCCTTGTCTTGCTTTAAGAAATTTCCACAGCCACCCTTGCATTCACAACCACCACCCGGACCACTCAGCAACCATCAACGTGGAGACCAGACCCTCCACCAGGAAAAAGATCACAACTCTCTAAAGGCTCAGATGATGCTCAGCATTTCTTTTTTAGCATAAGGTATTTTAATGAAGGCTTATATGTTGTTTTTAGAGACATAGTGCCATTGAACACTTGGCAGTATAAAGTAAACATAACTTTTAAGTGCACTAAGAAACAAAACTATCTGTGTGATTTGCTTTATTGCAATATTTACATTATTGAGGTCATCTGGAACCAAACCTTCAGTATCTCTGAGGTCTGCCTGAACTGTCTTTCCTGAAAAGTTCAGGACCTGAAGTTTGCCAACTCTTATAGTTAGAGCATCAGACGCAGATACATGTTACAAAACAGTGTAAATAATAGGAAGTGACAAGAGCTGCTATTTTAAGTAGGTAAAGAGAGAGGTCTTTCTGAGAAGGTGGTATTGGAGACAGTAACGAGGGGATTCAGTAAATCATGTGACCCTTTAATGAAAACTGTTCCGAGAAGAGGGAACAGGGAGTGAAATTGTTGGGGGCCAGCATGCAAGACAAAGGCTTTAAAATGTTGCATACACTTAGTTGATAAAGCAGAGAAGGGGCTGGAAAGGGTTGACTCCAATTTTGAAAGAAGTTCTACAAAAGCCAAATGAGCTAAGCATGAGTTACAGCCAAAAGCTAGCTTCCCCACATTGTTGAGCCCAGGACCCCACCCAAGCCAGGAGATGGAAAAGGCAGAGATTATCTCAAAAACCCATAGGAAAGCAGACACCAGAACCCACTTTACTTGGGGATAGGAGAGACTCTGAACCAAAGAATCACCAGAAGTCATTAATGAGAAGGCTGCTGCATAAATCTATGCTTTAAAAAATAAATGCCAATATATCCAGGAAAAAGCCACAATCTTAAAGGATAAATCCACCCCAACGTTCATTGCATTTCTATTTACTTTAGCCAAGACAGAGACCTGAATGTTCACTGGCAGAGGAATGGATAAAGATGTGGTATACACATACAATGTAATATTAGTCAGCCATGAAAAAGCAGGAAATAATGCCGCCTGCAGCAACATGGATGGACCTAGAGATGATCATACTGAGTAAAGTAAATTAGAAAGATAGATACACTCATACGTGGAATCTAAATTAAAAAAAAAAAAATTAACATATACAAAACAGAAATAGATTTACAGGTATTGAAAACAAACTTATTGTTACTAAAGAGGAAATGTGCAGTGAGGGGAGGATGAATCAGGAGCTTGGGATGAATATACTCAACAAGGACCTACTGCATAGCACAGGGAACTCTACTCAATATTCTGTGATAACCTACATAAAAAAAGAATCTAAAAAAGAATGAATATATGTGTATACATAACTAAATCATGTTTCCATACACCGGAAACAAACACAACGTTGTAAATCACCTATACTTCAATAAAATTTTTTAAATAATTTAAAATATTTTTGTTAAAAAGCAGATAAAAACATCTGTGACTATGGAAAAAAAGAAAAGAAATGCCAAGATCAATCAAGATCAATTCCCACTATGTCAGGACCATGGAGATTATGTGGGCCCCGCAAAGAGTGCTGTGGGGTGAGATTTGTCAGTGACTGTGGGGATACCTAAGGGTTTCCCAGGTGGTGCCAGTGGCAAAGAATCTGCTTGCAGTGCAGGAGGCACAAGAGAATCAGATTTGATCCCTGGCAGGCCACAGTCCATGTGGTCACAAAGAGTTGGACATCACTGAGCACGCCCACATACAGGGGACTCAAGGCAGAAACTTTATCACTTACTGTCTGTGTGATGGAGGATTGATTTTATTTATATATGTTCTTATAACAAGGACTTACTTTCTATCTCAGGTAAAGCATTTTCCCTTTCTGAGTCCCCACTTCCTCCAATAAGAATGATAATATCCACTTCCCAACATATAAAATTGCCCATCTCAAAACTCAGCACAAATGGCTCCTCTGTCTGTGCTATTGAAGCTGAAAAGGACTCATCAGCATCTGAGTAGCTGACAGTTTACACTCTTGAAGGTCAACTCCTCATGAGTCCCACAATTCTCTGAGGTCAATTGACAAACAAACGCCCTGAGTAGAGTCATGGACGTGCTCTATTGCCTAATCTAAGACAAGAAAAACACAAATGTCACCACTTCACATCTGCAAGCCTCAAAAAATAAATTAATACTTTGTAGGATGCACTTAAAACCCCAATTGCCTTTGTTTACAAGATTGCTTTGGAGACAACCTCCAGGTTGTTTTGGAAACACATCAGGATCTTTGTGTCATTTCAGGGTATGGCTGTGCACTCCTTCCTGTTCATCTGATACAGATTTAAGAGAATGAGGAAGCCACCTTGCAGGCATTGCACCCACCTGGGCAGACCTGCTGGCATTACAGCATGAGAGATCTGCAGGGTGGCACTTGTATTGGTGAGTGAGCAAAGGGTTCACCTCCTGTTGGGCAATTGGTATCTCAGAGACGCACGCTCTGCAGTTATTTTAATACCAATGGAGTCAATAGCTGCTGGGATGAAGAAGCTAGAGGGAATTGCTCTGTCCACTTTAACCTTGAAGGACTCTTGGGGCCAAGGTCCCCAGAGGTTAACCCAGCCCCTTTCAGAGAATTCTAACTTGACTCTGAGGGACTCCTTCCTGCTCCAACAGAGCACAGCTACATTCATCATTGCAAATTCTCCCCCACCTAGAGGATGGTTTCTGCTCCTTCTAACTTGCCTTCCACAAATCTATGATCCACCAGGAATCAGGAAAGCCAGGACTGATCCAGCTCATTCTTGTCCCCAAGCCCAAAACATTTTCTAAAATGAGGGAATTCTTTATCCAAAGGAAGACTTGAGCAGAATGTATCTGACCAGAGGATACGAAACAGAGAAAATGGAGATGCTCTGGATAAACTGGTGGGTGTGGGGTTTCACCCCTGCCCCGCAAGTGTGTGTTCCTACCACTTCACTCCAGGGTTCTGTTGAGCTCACCGCCCACCTTCAAGGGATCCAGAAAGTACAATTTGAAAATTACAGTTAAATCTAATTCTTTCATTTTACAGATTAAAAACAGACCTAGGAAACAAAAATGTTTTGCTCAAAGTCCATAGCAATACCTGGTCCAGGTCTTGGTTCCATATTTTGAGAAGTTGGCAAATTTTTTCTGTAAAGGGGCAGGTGGTAAATATTTTCAGCTTTGAGCGCATGCAGTCTCCATCACTGTAGCACCAAAGAAGTCATTAGCAATATATAAACCACTAAGCATCAATGAGTTCCAATCAAACATTATTTACAAAAACAATGACATTGTCTATACCCAAATTAATACTGGCATTATTCACAACAGCCAAACGTGGATGAGTCCCTAGGAGGATAAATGGATAAAGAAGGTGTGGTCTGTTCACAAAAGGGAGTATTATTCAGCTTTGAAAGGAAAGAAATTCTGAGATAAGCTACATGATGGATGAACTTTGAGAACATTAGGCTAAGAGAAGTAAACCAGACACAAAAGGACAAATACTGTAGGATGCCACTTATAAGAGGTGCCTATAGCAGCAGATCCACAGAAACAAAAAGTAGCATGGAGGATGCCCAGGACTGAGGAATGAGGACTTAGAGTTTAATGGGTACAGAGTTTCAGTCTGGAAAGATGAAAAGATCTGGAGGTGGATGGTAGTGACAGTAGTGAAACTGTTAGTCACTCAGTCATGTCCAACTCTGCAACCCCAGGGACTGTAGCCCACCAGCCTCCTCTGTCTATGGAATTTTCCAGGCAAGAATGCTGGAGTGGGTAGCCATTCCATCCTCCAGGGGATCTTCCTGACCCAGGGATTGAACCCGTGTCTCCTGCATTGCAGGCAAATTCTTTACTGTCTGAGTCACTGGGGATGCTAGCACAATATAAAGGTAACTAATACCACTGAACCATTCACTTGAATACATTTAACATGGTAAATCTTAAGTGTATTTTACCACAATAGAAAATAGCAATTTTTAAAAAGTGATGAGCCAGATTTCAGTTCAGGCTATTGTCTCAGGACAGAAAGATGATTAGACAGCAGATAACACTGAGTGATCGTGGCTGTTCCAGGAGAGTGGGGTGGATAGCTAGTGATCTCTAAAGTAGCTGCCATCCATTGAAATGAGAAGTCAACTGTGGGTCCAATAAAGTTAGACAGTAATTGGAATCATCCACTTTCCACTCTAGCCACAATGAGACTAAAGCCAGCAGTTTTCATGGTATGGTGAAGTAACCAGAACTCAGACTTCACATTAGGATAAATGAGATTTGCATTTTGCATCATTCAATTTGGGCAACAATCTAGCGCTCTGAGCCTCAGTCTCCCTCTATAAAATGACTTTCTTGTGGTTGTTACTGTTCATTCACTAAGTCATGTCTGATTCTTTGTGACCTCATAGACTGTAGAATGTCAGGCTCCCTTGTCCTTCACTATCCCCCAGAGTTTGCTCAAATCCATGTCCACTGAGTCAGTAATGCCGTCTGACTATCTCATTCTATCCTGCCCTTTTCTCCTTTTGCCTTCAATCCTTCCCAGTATCAGGATCTTTTCCAATGAGTCAGCTCTTTGCTTCATGTGGCCAAAGTATTGGTGCTTCAGTTTCAGAACAGTCACTCCAGTGAGTATTCAGAGTTGATTTCCTTTAGAACTAACTGGTTTGATCTCCTTGTTGTCCAGGAACTCTCAAGAGTCTTCTCCAACACCACAATTCGAAAGCATCAGTTCTTCCTTGGCACTCAGCTATCTTTATGGTCCCAGCTCTCACATCCATACATGACTACTGAAAAAAACATAGCTCATATGATCTCTTAAATTAGATAATAAATCTACTGTGTCAGGTTATGCTGACATTTATTTTATTAAAATATACATGCAAAGAAACTACTGTATGACAAAAGCTCAATAAGTGTTATCTAATTTCCTTCTGTTTCTGGTCCTTAAATTATCAATAACTAAGACATAAAGGACTCCCTGAAGGGAAAAGAAAAAAGGAAGGAGAATCACCAAAGATCTACCATGGTTGCTGAAATGGAGCCATTTTTAGGCATAGAGCCAAAGATAGTCAACCTTGAGTGTCATGCAAAGATGCTGATTGTTATTATCAGCAAAAGTAGATGAAAAGTTCTCCCTGAGAACAAAAACGCTTTTTTCAGCTCAGAAAAGGTGCTCAGTCAAAAGGGAGAGAAGTTCAAGTATTTGCCTGCTTCCTTTTTATTTTGAACTAAATGTTTATGTGTCCCTAAATTTATACATTGAAGCCCTAATGCTCAATATGCTGGTACTTGGAGGTGGGGCTTTGGGGAAGTGACTAGGATTAGATGAGGTCATGAAGGTGAGATCTTCATGATAAAATTAATGGCTTTATAGGAAAAGGAGAAAGCAAAGAGAAACTAAAGAGCCTGTTGATGAGTGTGTAGGAGGAGAGTGAAAGAGCCAGCTTAAGACTAAATATTAAAAAAACTAAGATCATGGCATCCAGTCCCATTACTACACAGCAAATAGAAAGGGAAACAGTGGAAATAGTGACAGATTTCCTCTTCTTGGGCTCCAAAATCACTGTGGACAATGACTGTAGCCAAGAAATCAGAAGACAATTGCTTCTTGGCAGGAAAGCTATGACAAACCTAGCAGTTTGCTGAAAAGCAGAGACATTACTCTCCCAGCAAAGGTCCATTTTGCCAAAGCTATGGTCTTCCCCATGGTCACCTATGGCTGTGAAAGCTGAGCTGTAAAGAAGGCAAAATGTCAAAAATTAGATGCCTTCGAACTGTGATACTGGAGAAGACTCCTGAAAGTTCCCTGGACAGCAAGGAGATCAAACCAGTCAATCTTAAGGGAGATCAACCCTAAATATTCATTGGAAGGACTGATGCTGAAGCTGAAGCTCCAGTATTTTGGTCATGTGATGCAAAGAGCTGACTTATTGGAAAAGTCCCTGATGCTGGGAAAGATTGAGGACAGAAGGAGAAGAAGGAGTCAGAGGATGAGATGGCTGGATGGCATCACCAATGCAATGAACATGAGCATGGGCAAACTCTGGAAGATGGTGAGGGACAGGGAGGCCTGGCATGCTGCAGTCCATGGGGTCACAAAGAGTCAGGCATGACTGGGTGACTGAAAAAACAACAACGAGGAAAAGGAAGTCTTGCCAGGTGGCACTAGTGGTGAAGAGCCTGCCTGCCGATGTGGGAGGCACAAGAGACGTGGGTTCAATCCCTGGGTCTGGAAGATCCCCTGAAGAAGGGCATGGCAACCTACTCCAGTGCTCTTGCCTAGAAACTTCCTTGGACAGAGGAGCCTGGTGGGCTATAGTCTATAGGGTTGCAAAGAGTTAGACATGACTGAACACACAGGTACAATAGGAAAAGCAAAAGGGAGATTTCTCCAGCCTGTGAGGACACAGTGAGAAAGCAAACGTCTGCAAACCAGGAAGAGATACCTCACCAGCACCAAACCATGCTGGGGCACCCTAATCTCAGATGCTTTGCCTTCACAAATGTGAGAAAATAAATTTCTGTTAAACTACCTGATCTATGGTATTTTAAGTCTGTCTGAGCAGACTAAGGCACTTTCCCTGCCCAGAGTTTAAAAAACAATTTCAACAGCCAATTCCAGGGCACTGAGTTTATTTCAATTCTTCCTCAGCTATAAGACTGAGGACAAAACTAGACAGTGTATTAAAAAGCAGAGACATTACTTTGCCAACAAAGGTCAGTATAGTCAAAGCTATGGTTTTCCAGGAGTCATGTATGGATGTGAGAGTTGGACCATAAAGAAGGCTGAGTGCCAAAGAACTGATGCTTTCAAACCTTGTAATGAAGAAGACTCTTGAGAGTCCCTTGGATTGTAAGGAGATAAAACCAGTCAATCCTAATGGATATCAACCCTGAATATCCATTGGAAGAACTGTGGCTGAAGCTGAAGCTCCAATACTTTGACCACCTATGCCAAGAGCCACCTAATTGTAAAAGATCCTGATGCTGGGAAAGATTGAAGGCAAAAGGAGAGAGGGTGACAGAGGATGAGATGATTAGATAGCATCACCAACTCAATGGACATGAACCTGAGCAAACTTCAGGAGAGAGTGGAGGACAGAGAAGCCTGACATGCTTCAGGCCATGGGGTGACACAGAGTCAGATATGACTTCATCACGGAATAACAATAAAATGGAGACTTAGAGGTAACATACAAGCGAACATGGAATTTAGGACCTTTCAGCAGTTACTAAGTCACTTCAACTGTTACTTGCAGAATCAAACTATTCATCTGAGACCTGGGAGTCACCTTGGACTTGTGCTCATCTCCCTGCCCAAACTCCACGTCCAACCTACTCTAGAACTTGCTCATTCAATCTCCTTCCTTTTCCATTCACTGCCCTCCTCCACCCTCATGGGCCTTAGTCAGGGCCTAACCTCCCTGACTCTCATCTTTCCTATCCCAGCTCTGTGAGGACCAAAGAGAATTTTCAAAACCAAACAAGTTATCTGTTGTCCCCTGGCCTCACATTCTGATGGAGATGCTGGGTGACATCCCATAGCCCTCCCAACTGACCCCAGCCCACCACTCTAGCTCCTTTCCCACCCTTGGTTCCAACCCCACTGACCTGCACATAGCCCCATCCCTGACTCTTTCACACCTCCACATTGTTGGATTGCACTGTCCTCTCCGTCTGATTTTCTTCCCTCTTCTTCCCTCCTCTCTTCTCCCCTGAGTGGGCAGCTCAGACATTGCCTCCTCCAGGGAGCCCCTCTGGGTTCCTACAACCTCTGTGCCATGTCCAGCATTTCACTTGGGAAATCACACTGTGATGGGTCTGGAGGATTCTGGGGCTCCCCTGGGTCAGCACAGGAGTCCAGCCTTCTGAATCCCAGCCTTTGGTCCAAGGCTTGACCCAGGGCACCGGCCCCATCAGGGTGTTTACAAAATACTCTGTCCCTATATCCTAGCATTTTTCTTCCCCATCCTTGCTGAGGCTGGGGGGAAAACCAGTCCCTTTCTACCAGGACAAAAACTAGAGACACAGGTTCACTGGCCACCTCTTAGCGTCTCTTGTGGTACTCTGAAAGGAAATGATTCTGTCCCTAGCTAGATGTGAGACTCAGAAACTTTGCTGAGTCCCAGGGACCTCCAGAACTGGCCTGACCAAAGCAGACCCAGCTCTCAGCACGTCCAGCCGAGGGCCAGTCTTGTGGGCACAGGGGCTGGCTGTGGGGAGGCTCAGGCGGGCCGGCCTGCCACACCTGCACACCACAGAGGCGCCCACAGGCTGCAGGGCCGGCTGTAAACAGGCAGGTGTCAGGGCGACGGCCACAGCGGAAGCCATCATGCCTGCTCTGGGGCTCTGCTCCCAACCAGCCAGCTGCCTGCACGTCCCTGCATAGACTCTCCAGACAGCAGACCCTCTCTCCCCGAGCCCTAGGCTAGGGGGGATGGGTGTACCAGGAATGGGGTCCCATTCTTTCTGCCCTCCTCCCTCCTTCCCCTCCTTTCTTCCTTCAACAAATGTAAATACTAAGTCAGCCCCGCTCCAGCAGGCAGGCCCTGAGACACACAGCAAAATATTATGGTCCCATCCAAAATTTCTTCTCACTCTACTTTGATAACATGAACACAGCCTTACTGGGGATGTACTGCTGAGAAGGGCAGACACACTCTCTGTTCTCCTGGAGCTTGGGATGTAAGTGACCAGCAGGTTGGACAGTAGACAAGTAATCCCACAACAAAACATGGAACTACAGCCCTGGTAACGTGCTTAGAAGGGGGAGGGACTCAGGGACCGAAATACAACAACAGTAATCATAACAAGCAGAAGTGTACAGCCCTTACCCTGCACTGGGTGTGCTGCAAGAGCTTGATCAGTATTTCTTCACAACCACGCTAAGAGCTAGGCACATCTACCAACCCCATGGTAAAAGAGAAGCACAGAAAGAATAAGAAAGTCCCCACCCTGAAGGGGTGGGGCAGGCGTTCATCGGACCCAGAAAGGCTCACTGAGGATGGACATATGAGCAGAGCCTGGAAGGATGGGCGGTCCCCTGGTGGAAATCAGGGACATTCTGGACAGGGGAGAGCCCAGATGAAGGCCCTGGAAAGTGAAAGTCACTCGGTCGTGTCCAACTCTTTGAGACCCCATGGACTATACAGTCCACGGAGTTCTCCAGGCCAGAATACTGGAGTGGGTAGTCTTTCCCTTCTCTAGGGGATCCTCTCAACCCAGGGATCAAAACCAGGTCTCCCACATTGCAGACAGATTCTTTACCAGCTGAGCCACTTGGGAAGCATAAGGCCCTGGAGCAGGCACCAATACAGGAGGAAAGTACCATGAAGATCTAAGAACTGACAGTTCAGTTCAGTTCAGTCGCTCAGTCGTGTCCGACTCTGTGGCCCCATGAATCGCAGCACGCCAGGCCTCCCTGTCCATCACCAACTCCCGGAGTCTACCCAAACCCGTGTCCATCAAGTCGGTGATGCCATCCAGCCATCTCATCCTCTGTCATCCTCTTCTCCTCCTGCCCCCAGTACTTCCCAGCATCAAAGTCTTTTCCAATGAGTCAACTCTTTGAATGAGGTAGCCAAAGTTTTGGAATTTCAGCTTCAGCATCAGTCCTTCCAATGAACACCCAGGTATGATCTCCTTTAGGATGGACTGGTTGGATCTTCTTGCAGTCCAAGGGTCTCTCAAGAGTCTTCTCCAACACCACAGTTCAAAAGCATCATTCTTCCATGCTCAGCTTTCTTCACAGTCCAATGGTCACATCCATACATGACCACTGGAGAAACCATAGCCTTGACTAGACGGACCTTTGTTGGCAAAGTAATATCTCTGCTTTTAAATATGCTATCTAGGTTGGTCATAACTTTCCTTCCAAGCAGTAAGCGTCTTTTAATTTCATGGCTGCAATCACCATCTGCAGTGATTTTGGAGCCCAAAAAAATAAAGTCTGACACTGTTTCCACTGTTGCCCCGATCTATTTCTCATGAAGTGATGGGACCAGATGCCATGATCTTCGTTTTCTGAATGTTGAGCTTAAGCCAACCTTTTCACTCTCCTCCTTCACTTTCATCAAGAGGCTCTTTAGTTCCTCTTCTCGTTCTGCCATATTTCTCCCAGCAATCTTGATTCCAGCTTGTTCTTCTTCCAGCCCAGTGTTTCTCATGATGTATTCTTCATAGATGTTAAATAAACAAGGTGACAATATACAGCCTTGACGTACTCCTTTTCCTATTTGGAACCAGTCAGTTGTTCCATGTCCAGTTCTAACTGTTGCTTCCTGACCTACATACAGGTTTCTCAAGAGACAGGTCAGGTGGTCTGGTATTCCCGTCTGTTTCAGAATTTTCCACAGTTTATTGTGATCCACATAGTCAAAGGTTTTGGCATAGTCCATAAAGCAGAAATAGATGTTTTTCTGGAACTCTCTTACTTTTTCGATGATCCAGTGGATGTTGGCAATTTAATCTCTGACTAATGAACCAATTAAACTGAGTGGTTGGGCTGCTTCTCTTGATTCTACATCCCCAGTAACTGTAGGTCACGCTGGCTCTCCCGTCATTGCACTGAGGTACCTTGGGTTTGTCCATCTGCCTCTCCCACAATGGCCAGGCTCCTTATTGTCTGTGCGGGAGGGTACAGAGAAGACTCTCCTGTTTCACTTTGGATTTCCAGAGCCTAGCACATGCCTGACAGATAGTTAGCCCACGAGAAAGGTTTGTTGGAGTTGAGCATGGTTGCACACTGGCCTCTGACCTTTGGTGGATGAAGCAGGTGCAAAGATGGGGCACAGAATACAGCTCCATTACCCCCACTTCCCCTTCAAGGAGCTCACAGTAGAGGAGAGAGAAGATTTATGAGACTAAATGCTGTGTGGGGCCTTAGACTAGGTCCTAGAACACAAAAGGGACATTAACAGAAAAACTAAAACATTCAAATAAAGTCTGCCATTTAGTTCATGGGAACCCAGTTTTCTTAGTTGTGACAAGTGCACCATGGGGATGGGAGATGATAACTTTACAGGGAATTGAAACTGCATAAGTAGTTTATAAGATTTCCTGTAAATCCAAAGTATTCCAAAATAAAAAGTGTATTTCACAAAACTGGGAGACAATTAGGAAAATTTGCACATTGAATAGCTGATGCTATTAAGGAATCCTTGTTTCTTTTTAGGCCTGATGACTCTGCTAAGGCTTTGCTTCTCATTAAGCTCTTATCTGTTCAAAAGACACATGGAAGAATTTACTGATGCAATTATTTTGCTTCGAAATTCCCAAGTGGGTTAGGGTGGGGCAGAGCAGGACAGGGGTTCTACAAATGACTTAAGGTTGGCCACGAGCTATTAATTAT
Organism: Aepyceros melampus; assembly: GCA_006408695.1. Lineage (NCBI taxonomy): Eukaryota > Metazoa > Chordata > Mammalia > Artiodactyla > Bovidae > Aepyceros > Aepyceros melampus. The sequence goes on from SJXQ01002622.1 coordinate 169,332, forward strand.
TGAAGCAGAATAAAAAAATATTTGTCTGTTAACTCTATTAGATAAATATCCACCTGGAAAGGGAAGTACTGGATCACAGAGTAGTAATTCATGAAATCAGAGTCTCAAAGAGATACCCACACTCCAATGCTCATGCCAGCATGACTCATAGTAGCCAAGATGTGGAAACAACCTGAATGTCCATCGACAGACATTGAAATAGAGAATGTGGTCCATACACTCAATGCAATATTATTCAGTCTCAAAAAGGAAGGAAGTCCTGCCATGTGTAACAACAGCGATGAGCCTTGAGGACATGATATCAGCCACAAAGGGCAAATAGTCCAAGACCCCACTTATACGAGATCTCTAAAATAATGACACTCGTAGAAGCCAAGAATAGAATGGTGGTCTCCAGGGACTAGGGGAAGGGGAAAGGAGAGAGGCTAACCAACGGGTAGAAAACCATAGTTATGCAAGATGGGTAAGTTCTAGAAATCGGCCATATGACACTGTGTCTGCAGATAATAACGCTGCACCGTACGCTTACACATCTGTGGAGAGGGCAGATCTCGTGTGAAATGTTCGTAATATAAGTGCTAAACCCAGGTTGTATGGGTTCGAAGTCTGTTGTTCAGTTGCTAAGTCACGTCTGACTCTTTGTGACCCCACGGACTGCAGCACGCCAGGCCCCACCATTCCCAGAGTCTGCTCAAATTCATGTCCATTAAGTCAATGATGCTATCTAAACATCTCATCCTCTGTCACACCTTTTCCTCATGCCCTCAACCTTTCCCAGCATCAGGGTCTTTTCCAAGGAGTCAGTTCTTTGCATCAGGTGGCCAAAATATTGGAGTTTCAGCTTCAACATCAGTCCTTTCAATGAATATTCAGGACTGATTTCATTTAGGATAGACTAGTTGGATCTCCTTGCAGCCCAAAGGACAGTTCAAGCGTTTGAAAGCATCAATTCTTTAGCGCTCAGCCTTCTTTATAGTCCAGCTCTCACATCCATATATGACCTGGAAGAACCACAGCTTTGACTAGACGGATCTACCTCAGGGTTATGATATTTAACAGTTCTGAGGCCCAGCTTCCTGGTCTGCAGAAAGGCCTCATTAAAACACTACCCCAACAGGGCACCACGGAAATTAAGTCAGGGAATACGAGCCAAGCCCTGGAAACACACACAGCCTAAGAGTGCCCAGAACTCCACACATATTAGCCATTGTTCCTGAAGTGAGTGCAGGAGTCCACTTTCCTGTCATTTCAGTGTGTTCATCCAAGCAGCCTATGTTCCAAGACAGCAATTGCCCTGGGGAAAGGCTGGCTGAGGGCGGAGGGGAGAAGCTCTCTAAACCCAGGTCAGTTTCAGGGCAGTGAAGACAGACCACATGGTGGGAAGTTCTGACTGGCTGGCAGAGAAACAAGTGGGGACTAGACTCTGGGGCCTCCTGGAAACAGGAGGGATTTGGAAGAACAGGACGGGGCAGGTCTGGGTAGGGAAGAAGGGGGCAGAGGACAAACGTGGGTGGGCCTTTGTCCCCTGAGGGGCCTGGCAGATGGTAAGAGGACAGAGCTCCATCAGAGAGGAAGGCAAGACTGAAGATGCTGGGAGAGGCCAGTCGGCCAGTGGGACAGAGACAGCCAGACAGAGGAATGCTCCAGAAGGGCAGAGGGGCTGGCAGGAGGGGACAGCAGGCTTGCCTCTGAAAGGGCACTTTCAGGGAGCGATGCAGGCAGGCAGCTGGCCTCCTCACCCAGCGTGTGGAGCAGGTGAGACAGGCATCGGGGTAACACGGCAAATGGAGGGCAAGCAGGGTCCACTGCTGCGGTATCTCAGCGGCCGAGTTCACTGCTGCAAGAGGCCCACTGCCAGGAGAGCCCACAAGCCTGCAGGAGAAAGAAAGGAGAAGGCAAGTTTCAGAACTCTTTCTGCATGTACGGCAACTCCCCAGCATCACCTGTCATCCTTCCTGGGCTAGAGATGGGGGGCCCTGGGGGCAGGGTCCTCTCCCACCTTCCCCCCTCCTGACCATCCCAGGCTACCTCTGACTCCCAGTCCTCACAGCTTTAATTCCCACCCGCAAGCTGATGACTTTCCTATCCCTATTTCCAGCATCCCAGCCCAGAAACCCAGGCTCATCCATTCAGCTGCCTTGCCCCCTGGTCCCCAGTCTGCACAGCCAGACGCCTTGATCCCAGCAATTTTCAACTGGTTCTTTGCAGGTGGTAGTGAGGGGGCTGGTAGTGGGAGGGTCGGGGGTTGGTGGGCACTGGGCTTTCCAGGGTTGCAGGCTCACTGGGCAGGTGATGGTCCCAGGGACAGGATACCAGAGAGGATGAGCTGGGAAGAGGGGAGGTGGGGCCAGAGAGGGTGCTTGAAGCAAGATTTTGCAAGTGATGGAGGTGTTGCTCAGTCGCTCAGTCATGTCCGACTCTTTGTGACCCCATGGACTGCAGCCCGCCAGACACCTCTGTCCTGGGGATTCTCCAGGCGAGAATACTGGAATGGGTTGCCATGCCCTCCTCCAGGGGATCTTCCCAATCCAGGGATCAAATCCAGGTCTCCCCCACTACAGGCAGATTCTTTACCAGCTGAGCTACCAGGGTAGCTACCAGGGAGGAAAGTGGTAATCTGCTCTAATGTGGGGTGCCCTGAAGTGGGGGAGGCAGAGAAACTTTGGATGCTAAGTCATCAACCCTGTGTCCAAAATATGTCCCAAAGCTCAGTGTTATCCTCCTGTCTTAACCACCATAGCCCAAGCTGCCACACCCTCTGACCTCCTACCTGGTCCCCTGCTTTCTCTTCTGCCTTTGCCCATATTGTATTCTTTGTACATTAGACAGATTTACCTTTTAAACTATAAGCTAGATCCTATCACTGTCCTGTTAAAAGCCCTCTGAGGCGCCATCATCTATAAAACAAGATCTCAACCTCTTCTCCTTGTGACAACACTCTATTCTCAAGCCCATCTTGAGAATACTCCCATCCCTGAAACGTTGCCTAAAGACGCCAAGTTCCTCCACCCTGGGAAGCCCACCCCTGTGAGTGTGATTGTGCTGCACTCCCACGTGGGCAGTGGAGACTGAAATCTGGCCAGGTCCCATGACAGTTCCGCTAAATGGGAGGGACAGGGGTCCTGGGGAAGAGCGTGCTAGCAGAGGGGCTGCAGACCGCCCTGACCTAAGGGGAACCGGAAGGCCTGTGTGAGTACAGGGAGCAATGGGAGAGAATGTTGGGATGGTGCTTCAGTCAGCTTCGCTGTGAAACAAATTGGCCTCCAGTCTCGTGGCTTAAAATCACAAATGGGTGATTTTTCCTCCTGCTCCCGTGGGTTGGCTGGGCCATTCCTCTACTGGTGTCACCTGCTAATGCACCCATGGTCACCTTCTGCTGAAGGACTGGCTTGGCTGGGACTCCAGAGGGGGTCACTCTGGCAGTCAGCACTGTGTCCGCCAGGGCCTCATGTCTTTTTGCAAGGCTGAACCTCAGCACCAGCAACCTTGATTCACCTGCCACCTTCCCTTCACTTTCTCCTGGACCTGGAGTTGGTCCCAGGGGAGGCCTGAAGGAAACATATCATTGTTAGGGAATTTCAGGAGTGTGGAGACAGCTGTCCAAATGCAATCCCTCTGACCGCTTGGTCCCTGTGGCTCACATCTATGTCCCCTGGAACACAACCCCCCAGGTGTGACACCACAGCTAGGCCGTGACTGAGTCCTGACCCCAGAGGGCAGGAGAGCTGAGAATTCCCTTTCCTAGAGCAGAATTGGTGATGGTAGTGAGAAGGTTCTGGAGGGCACCATGCGTGGCAGCCCCCAGCCAGCGTGGCCTTGAGCCTGGTGCTACTCATGGCAGTTTAGCTGCCCATGAGACTGGCCTGCAGTAAGCTATGTGGAGTAGGATGGAGACAGTGAATGGGGTGTAGGGTAAAATGCACAGAAGTGCAAGAATTTCGACTTGGCATCCGTCATGGGACCTCTCTGACCCTCAGGCCTCTCTTCTAAGAAATGAGAGGATGAAGGAGGTGGGCATGTTTGTACAGTGTTAAGCATCCTTCATGCTGGGCCTGGGGAGAGAGGATTGTCCACAATACTTTGCTGATTGGGAAATCTTATGTCTATGGATACAGACCCCACGGTCAGACCCACGTCACTCTGTGACGTGAATACTTGAGTCAGAGCCACACGGGAAAGAAAAGAAGCAAGAGGCCGTAGCATCCCGTCCTGGGCACTCGGGTGCTTGTGTTTTTCAGAGAAGAGGCGGGAATCTCTCCTCTGCTCCTCCACAGAAAAGCCCGCGGGGAAACCTCCCCACACCACCAGGCTCTGGAATTTCACTGAGGCGTTCAGCGGAACACTTCAGTTGCAAACTAGCAACTCCTATTGTTCCGAGTTGCCACGATTCCTCTTTTATGGATGTCATAAAGCAGGTATTTATGAGATGAGGCTATTAAGATCAATAGAATAAATGGAACGCCTAATTCTATCTTTTTCAGAGGGGCACAAAGCATTCTCCTGGCCCATCCCAGCGAATAAAGGGGCCAGGGCGCTGTCACTTAGGCCTAATCCCAAAGCAAAGAGCTCACCCTATTAATGGTGACTCACTTTTTAACATGCTTCTTCGAGTCAAAAATTCTCTTGGCTGTAAGTAGCCTTTATTGAAGAAGAAGAAAGGGGGGGAGAAATGAACAGTACAGACTGGAATCATTGTGTGACTGGATTTACCACATTTATGACCTGGTTGGCCACACTGGTTTTCATTTCAATGGGAGCAGAAAAAAATAAAAAAAATAACAGAGAGAGGAAAGAGCCTTCTGCTTTTAAAGTTATTTAGAGGCATGGAAATGGCTTACCTAATACCACGTTCAAGGAAAAATGGTCCAACGCAGGAGGAGTTTGATCCTATCTTGAACACTAGGGCTCAGGGAAACCACGCTCTCTGCTGAGACCCTCAGCCACTAAGAAGCTGAGGTTGAGACACACCCCAGCTAAGGCCTTCTCCTTTCCCCCAGGGAAGGAGAGCCCGGTGCACTGTTGATCTGTTTCTGTACCAGAATGAGTGCTTCCGAGGGAAATTATCAATGTCTATACACAGATGAGCCCAGCCCATCCTGAGATAATGGCATGGACTTGTATTTACCAAGCATGTTTACCAAGGAAGAAAGCAATCCAGCAACCCATGCTTGGAATATTTGTTCAAATTAAAGCAACCAGGTCAATAGGAAGCAAAGTGACTGTGCTTCCTATAGAGACTTCTGGAACTATCTGGTTCTGAGCCACAGAATGGTGACTCCGGTCAGATAGAGCCTGGAAGAACTACCAGTGTGTGCGTTCCACAGCCATGGTGGGAGCCCCTCTGGGGAGGCCTGTCTGTCTTAGGAGCACCCACGGCCAGCAAGACTCTCCATGCAGTGTGTGCGTCCCACAGCCGTGGTGGGGGCCCCTCTGGGGAGACTGTCTGTCTTAGGAGCGCTCACGGCCGGCAAGACTCTCCACGGTCAGGCCTACCTTTCCAGGCTTTTCCCCTGCTCTTGCTCCCTGATTTCTTACCAGAGGGTCAAAGTAATCATCCCAGGATTTTATTTTCATCCTCGAGGTTTCCACCTTTTGGCCTTGACCATTTCCTTCCCCTTTCCTCCCCTACACACACACACACACACACACACACACACACACATGCTGGTTACACTGTCCCGGATTCACCGCACCAGTGAAGGCATCAGCACAGAACATGAAGCCAAGCTCTGCATGGGTGCTCCCCAGGGCACTGGGATCACAGTGGGGTGAAGGAATCTCCCCGTGAGGCTTGTGGATGGCCAAGGCCACTCAGACCCCAGGGTCTCCCTGAACACAAGATGAGGACAGATGCAGGCAGATGGTGAGGACAGCAGGGAATCACCAGGTGTGTGGGATTTCAGGACAAGAGGACGTGTCCAGCTATTCAACCCTGCTGGGATTTCTACATCTGTGACCTCAGCAGTTTCCTCCAGCAGGAAGGGAGGCAGAGGCCACCAGTGCTCATCCTACCTTGGAACTGAGGAAACCAAGGCTCAGTGACTTGTCAATAAACCAAGAAAGTAGAAGAGGGTTTCTTTTTCCCTGGTCCCTGGTCCAGCACTCTTTTTACCACACCCTGGGAAGCCTGTGGTGCACTGAGCTGGACCGGTTTGGGAGTCCATCTTGCTGCTCTTGTCTAGTCACTAAGTCCCATCCACCTCTTTTGTGACCCCAAGACTGTAGCCCACCAGGCTCCTCTATCCGTGGGACTTCCTAGGTGAGAATACTGGAGTAGGTTGCCATTTCCTTCTCCAGGGGATCTTCTGGACCCAGGGATCGAAGTTGCATCTCCGGCATTGGCAGAAGAGCGATCAGGGAAGTCCAGAGACTTCATCTACCAGGGTGCAAGCCCGAGTCATGAGACCTGGGGCAAGCGTCTCATTCATCTCTCTGTGCCTCCGTTTGCTCATCTGGCAAAGACAATAATAATGATCAACAGGATTGTCTGAAGGCTCATATGAGATAAGGCAGGGAAGCACTTAGCGTGGGACTTAGACATAGGGAACACCAGTAAATGATAACTTACACTGTTAGACTTCACTTTTCAAGTAAAAAAATTTTATCAATGAGAAAACGTGGCCCAGTGGGGTTTGGTGAATCAGCCAAGATCACACAGCAAGAGACAGTCAGGGTGGTAATCACAGACACTGAGATGGGCAAAAACCTTTAAGAGTGACTGCCCCTGTCCTAATGTGATAAAGAAAATGACATCCAGGGCCCTGCACAGGAAGTTCATGAACGGTGGTCCAGGGTGAGCCTCTCGTCTGTCAATTGCTAACACTTTGCTCTTTCTCCCCTTATCCATCAGTCCTAACTCCACGGAAGGCAGGGCTCTCCTGAGTCATCAGGTGCCATGGACCAGGCAGGGGACCTCACATGGTGAAGTGTGGGCATCAGCCTCCCTGACAGCCCTCTGGCCCAGGCATGGCACCTGCTCGTTTCCATCAAAAGGGCTTCCTGGCAGCACAACTGGGCCTTTAAAATCTTCCTTTCTAGGGAAGTATTAATCCTCAATGGGAGAGACCCCCTGCGTCCTGACAGTAGGAGATTCATCCTGTACACAAGGCAGAAATGCCACTAGATCCCATGTCCTGGAAGTGAGGCCCCCTCAGGAGTCAGAAACACAGGCTTTATACAGACATCAGGGATGTGAGCCCAGCAAGCATGTTAAGAGTAAAGCGCCAAACTTCCTGGAACAATGAGTTAGTTCCCATGATGGGTGTTCTGAGCTCCTCTAGAAACCAAGGATCAGAAGGCAAAGTTGTCCACAGCTGGGAGAGACATGGGCAGCCACACCTTTGTACCTGCTTATTTTGCAGATGGAAACACAGAGCCCAAAAGTGAAGCAACTCACTTCAACCTCAGAGCTAACTACTGCAGAGCTTGATTGTTCACCCAACTTCTATGGAGCACATCCTTGCTGGATCCCCTTCCTAGACACTGAGGATTCACAGGTAAATAACAAGACTCAAGCCCAACCTCAAAGAACTCCCCATCCAGTGGAGAAAGAAATGGCCCCAGGGGATGGGATAACTGACAATCAAATACTAAAAAAGGTTGAAGAAGTGAGAGAAGCAGGCCGTTTGTATACCCTCCTGACATTGTATCAGTCAGGATAAGATAGGTTGTGCTGTGTAACAAACAGCCCCACGGCCATATACTCTCATTGCATGCCTTCCTTATTTACTCAGATTCAGAGGGTTACTCAGGCTGACTCTGATGCCCCCACCTTCCAGCTGCACAACATTTTCAATCACTGTAGGTGGGGAAATGTGCTAGAGCAGGGTGGGTCCAATGGATCATATATAGAACATAGTTCCCCTGCACTAATTGACCTCACCAACTCATTAGCATCCCACCCACCAGCTCCTATTAAGAGTTTGGCCCCACCTAACATAGCGGGTGGGCCACTGTAATCCTCCAGTGAGCCCAGAAGGAAAGGCAGAGGGTATGAATGAGCCCTAGAGTCCCTCACACGTGAATCTACTTCACCCAGAAAATGCTCAGAGATCTGTTTCCCTTTCCCTCCCCAAAAAGGGGGGCGGGGTTGTTCCTCTGTCTTTTTTAAAGCACTGCTTTGTTAGCCTCTCATTTTCCCACTTTGGATAAAGACTTAAGCACAAGAAATCTTTTTCCCCCTTAGCTCTTCCATAAGTGACAACCAGCATTCAGCCTCAGGGTGGGACCACAATAGGGATGAGTGGAGACTGGGGTCTAAAGGACACAGCTGCTTCCTCTCAGCCATATCAAAGCCAGGATGGACTGAACACAGGCCCAGTGCTGACAATCCTGTGTATTTTGTTTCAGAGTAGACCCCCAAATCTGTCTTTTGGTTGTTTTTGGTTTTTGGTGTTTTTTTTTTTTTTTTTCCCAGTAAAACCTTCTAATGTTTAAACAGCAATAATTCAACTTTCCTTTATAAACAGTGCTGACTACACAGGCCTACCTTGGAGATACTGCAGTTCAGTTATTTGCGGTTCAAAGCACCATAATAAAGGAAATCTTGCAGTAAAGTGAGTCACACAAATTTTTTGGCTCCCTGGTGCATATTAAGCTATGTTTACATTGTACTCTAGTCTACTAAGGGTGCAATAGCATTAAGTCTTTTAAAATGTACGTTCTTTAGAAATACTTTATTGCTAAAAAATGCTTACCACCATCTGAGCCTTCAGCAAATCATAATCTTATGGCTGGTAGGTTTGAAATATTGGGAGAATTACCCAAATGTACACAGAGATATGAAGTGAGCAGACACTGTTGAGGAAATGATGCTGATGACTCGCTGCTTGCAGGATTGCCACAAATACTCTTTAAAAAAACACAATCTCTGTGAAGCACATTGGTGGTGATGGTGGTTTGGTCTTTAAGTCATGCCTGACTCTTGTGACCCCATGGACTGTAGCCCACCAGGCTCTTCTGTCCATGGGATTTCCCAGGCAAGAATACTGGAGTGGGCTGGCATTTCCTTCTCCAGGGGGTCTCCCTGACCCAGGGATCAGACCCGCGTCTCCTGTGTCCCCCTGCATTGCCGGCAGATTCTTTACTACTGAGCCACCAGGGAAACCCACAGACTGCACAATAAAGCCTGATGAAAGGAATCTGCCAGTACAGTGGGCAAGAGAAAAGAAGCGAGACCACTAGCTCAAGACCTCTGATCCCATCAACACTTACCCTTCCCCTTCTTCTCAGAATAAAGAGCCAAGCTCCAAGAGAAGCAGGAACATGCCTGAGGTTGGCAGCACCAGGGGGACAGGGATGCACACCATGAAGGGGTCTTGCCTCCATCCTAGTCCCTGTGCGTGGCCTTCTTCAAGACCCTCCCATAAAAACCAGCCAAGACAGTCCAGCATGTTCCAGGCCTCTTTCTGGATCCAGTCTCTGCTCAGATTTGGGGATTTGGGGCTCAGCCAAATGACACCACCAAGTGTCCAGCCCCAGGAGCTGATCACATCTCCTCCAACAGTGCAGGCTGGCCCAGCATTCTGCAGAGGGCTGGCCGGCATCAGCTTCCCAAGGACCCTCACACACCTCATCCACAACAGACTGGTAGCAGAGCTGGATCCTCCTAACCCTAGCTAACAAGTGGCCCCAGCTCTGGGAACCCCTATTAGGTGTGCGATGAACTTCCCCTCCAACTTGAACCTTCCATTCGAGTATCCTGTTCCCTTTCATGGAAGCATCTCCTGCAACCTTGGGATTGAGAATAGTGACCTCTTAGCAACACAGCTCCAGTACTCTGGGCACCCAAAGTGAGGAGTTAACTCATTGGAAAAGACCCTGATGCTTGGAAAGATTGATGGCAAAAGGAGAAGAGGGTGGCAGAGGATGAGATGGTTAGATAGCATCGCTAAGTCAATTAACATGAATTTGAGCAAACTCTGGGAGATAGTGAAGGACAGGGGAGCCTGGCGTGCTGCAGTCCAACATGTCACAAAGAGTCAGACACAACTTAGCAAATGAAAAACAGTGCAGGTGCTTCAGGGCTGGTCTCCACTGGACCTTGCAAAGTCCCAATATGTGAGATCATCACCCAAGAGCCCTTGTTTACCAGAAAGATCCAGATGGAGAAGACAGCATGACTGGTAAGCAGCAGAGCTGGAAGTCCACTCTCTGACCTTGAATTCCAATATTCGTTCTGTTGTCTAAACTTCCAAAAGAAAGTCATGAACAGAAAATGAGGGTTTGTGTCAGCCGGAAAAGAAAACGTGTGTGGAATCATGACCCTACCTTCACCTGTTCCCCTGAGAAAGAAAACTCCTGTGCTTAACACATGCCAGGCACTTTATATGTTATACATATAAACCAAAAAAAAAAGGCACAAAGATTCTGAAGTGTTACAATTCCCAGTTTACAGAAGAGGAAGCAGAGGCTACAGGAAGCCTCTGTGTGTGGAAGCTGAGATCCACCCAGATGTCACACAGCACTTGAACTTCCAGGCCCAGATCAACGCTTCAAGTTCACCAACATCCCAAGTCCACAGGGAGGAAAAAGGAGTTGACAGCTGCTCTACAGTCAGGTACACCAGGTACAATGCCAAGCACTGATTCTTCTAAACAACTCCATTTAAATTCCATAGAGTCCACATAGTTAACATGGCAATCCAACAATATTCAGTAAATTTTCATTGTGGCACAGCTGTCATCACCATCCACTTTTAGAACATGTGCATTACCCTGAAAAATCCCTCAGGCCCGTTTGTAATCGCTGCTCCCTCCCCTTGGTGCCTGGTAACCATTAGCTTACTTTCTCCCTGGATGTGCTGTTTCTGGACACTTCACGAATCCTACCACACGTGGTCTCTTGTGGTCGGCTTCTTGCAGTTAATCTCATGTTTTTGAAGTCTGATTTCGGGAGCACATTTCAGTAATCCACTCCTTCTCACTGCTAAATAATATTCCATTGGTGGGCATGACATGTCTCGTTTATAAGTTTAACCAGTTGTTTAATCAGCCGATGGAAAGGTTGTTCTCACTTTGGAGACATTCTATGTCACATTGTGACGAACATTTGTGCTTACATCTTTGTGTAGACGTATGTTGTTGTTTTCTCCTGAATAGATATCAAGCAGTGAAATTCCTGGCTTATATGATACATTTATGTTTAAAAACAAACCAAGGTATTTTCCAAAATGCCTACATCATCTTATATTTCTACCAGTAATGGACAATGATTCAAGTTTCTCAGCACCTTTATGGATACTTAAGGTTGCCCGTCATTTTTAATATAGCTACATGATATGCTTTTATAAGTTAACTTGTGGAATCTTGACAGATACCCCAGAGACAGGGGCTGGCATTATTCTTCCTTGACATTTGGGAAGAAAAAGTTGCTCATGAAAAGTGAAGCAACTTGCCCAAGGTCACAAGGCTGGGGGTTGGGGAGCAGGGTTAGGGCTCGATCAAGGTCCGCTTCTTAACAGATCTGATCTGCCCCAGCCACTCCCCTGTCCTGCCTGCGAAAGTGCTCCACTGGCTTTTCCACACCATCCATCCACTAACCCGCACCTACAACGCTCAGCACAGAGAGGGCATCTACAAGCTCACACCACTTCCACAACATCATGCTTTCACTTGCTTAAGCCCCAAGACTCTCTTTTTTTTTTTAAACTGAGAGAGCTAGGTTCAGAAGTGATCATCTATCTGTCCAAAGGTCAGCAAAGTTTTTCTGGAAAGAGTCAGATAGGAAATAGTTTAGGCTTTACAGGCCAGAGAGTTGCTGGCTCAAATGCTCAACTCTGCCATCATGGTGCATGCGGGCATGCTCAGTTGTGTCCGACTCTGTGACGCCATGGACTGCAGCCCACCAGGCTCCTCTACCTATGGGATTTTCCAGGCAAAAGTACTGGAGTGGGTTGCCATTTCCTTCTCCAGGGGATCTTCCCGATCCAGAGACTGAACTCATGTCTTTTGCACTACAGGCTGATTGTCTAGTGTAGAATCGCCAAAGATGCGCTGAAGCCCACCATCACAGTGCAGAAACACCGGAGATGATAGTTTCTGCACTCTCATAATAATGACAGTCACCTGGAATGATCCAGACGATAATCCCACCTGTCGGGGCTTTGCAAGGGCCCAATGGGGGACTAACTCAAACACCTGTGTGCTGGACAAACTCTGCACACAAAAAAACAGCAGCTGGCCAGGGGTGGCCCACAGGCTGTAGATGGCCAATCCCCAGTCTCATCCATCATGACACAGCTAGTGAGCGCCCGAGTACAAGCCAGAGGCCAGTCAGCTTGACATCCTGGAGGGCATGCTCCCTCCTGCCTCCCACCCTCCTTGCCGCCTGGTGCGCGTCTGCGTCCCATGTTGACTTCAGGATATACTTTCCATCAGGGTGTGTGACTCCCTGACTCCTGCTCTGTCACTGCTCCTGATTCACTGAGGCTGTTCGGTCTTGTGTTTAGTATGTTCAACCACTGGCCAATTCTTCACGCCTCAGGCTCATCCGTTACAGCAGGAACACAAGCCCTGGGACCAAATATTAGCCTCCAGTTCCAGCTCCACCCTGACTGGTGGTGGACCTTCTCGCCTCGCTGTTCTCATCTGTAAAGTGGGGTGGCAGTGGTCCTGCGTCCTAGGTGGGTAGCGAGAACTGAGTTGATACAGGAACATCACTTTCAAGTAGGGCCTAGCACAAGCAGGCTCTCAGTTAATGACAGCTATCGCTAGGCAGCCCCCACTCACAAGGAAACAGACTCGGTTTCATTCCTATCTTCTGCATATGATTTAATATCTCACTGGAAAGAGTGCAGAATGCACAGCAGTTAAGTTCCTATATAATTATTGCTGGCTGCACAGGGTGGTGCCACGTAGTTCGGCAGAAAGCAGAACAGCCGGAGGACAAAATTGTAATGCGGTCATAGTAATAATAGTGATGGTAATAATAATAATAGTTCACGTTTATTGGGCATTTAGGAAAGTAACACGCTAAGTGTCATCATAGCAGCAGCATCTGGACAGCGCTTTTGAGCTGACAATGCATTTTCCCAAGTTGTATCTCACTTGCGCCTGCCATTGACCTGAGAGGGTGGCCCTCAAACCCTCTCTAGTTTACGGATATGGAAACCAAGATGTCTTACCCACGTTGCCCTCTAGAAAGTGGCCAGGCTGGACTCTCACCCAGGACATCAAGTTCCAGTGCTGGCTCCCTTCTTCCAACCACCACCTGGCGCTCTGCCTGGCCCAGGACCGGGCTCCATCCCAGTGTTTCCTTTAAGCCTCTGCCCTTGGCTGCAGCGGCAGCATCTACTAGCATTGCTACTATTAACCCTCGAGGCATTTATCTCTCCCAGAAATAGGTCTGCTTTAGAAGACCATAGGGAGAGTCTTCCACTGGAAGTCCAGTGGTTGACTAGATGCTCTCATTTCAGGAGACATGGGTTCAATCCCTGGCCAGGGAACCAAGATCCTTCATGCAGCATGGCACAGCCAAAAAGAAAAAAAAGACCACCAGGATCATCAATGCTTAACCTGCAAGCATGCTCCCAGGATGTAGGTGCTCCTGTGTCTGGACCACAGGCACGGCACCCCTCTGAATGCTAGAGGACCCTCCCCGAGGCTCCAGTGTTCGGCTGTGGCCATCAGCTCTGTAGACCTCTGCATAGGGCAAGTGGAATCCAAGTGAGGAACCTTCAAGGAGGAAAAGCTGAGCAATCCCTCAGGCAACCTCCCCACAGTGCTAGAATGTTCTCTTCATGTTGCTGTCTGGGGAAACCCCATTAAGGACAGGAGACAATTCCTAACTCTCTGAGTAGCTCCTCCCTGGGTTGCAGACAGCTGTCCTTGTAACGTCCCCCCAACTTGCCAAACCCGCCTGCTTTCCTCTGCCCCAGGAACAGTAGTGGCCGTCTCCACTGTCTCCCTCTCTGGCATCTCTGCAGCCCCGAGTCGCCCAGTTGTCTGTGCCCGCTGTGTTTCCAGTGTCCTTCCCGAACTGTCTCAGTCTTCCCCACATACAGCTGTTGGTCTCTGGTTTGGAAGGATGCAGAGAATCTTTGGCCATGTGCAGTCTCCGAGGGCTGACTGCTTCACTTATAAAATGGGGTTAATGAGACACTGTGGCTGTGTTACTTACAGGCAGTACATGCAACTGGTGTCTGGACTGTGGTGTGTCACTTGTCGAAGAGTGGAAGTTAAGGTTGGTTCAGTAGCAAAGCCAAGACCCCTTAGACCAAGCACCACAGCCAACGGCCACGCCGTCCTCATCCTGCGTCTGAGAGGCAAGCCTCGTACATCAGATGATGTGGGTTTTGATTCAGTAAAATCACAGTGTTGGATTTAGAAGTGCAGCAAGCAGTCTTCGTGAGGAATACCATGACCCTCAGAACTGTGTTCAGTCTCCAGTTCCATCCTGGTCTCAGCTGTCAGGACTGGGCGGAAGAGGGTGCATGCCCACGGGACAGGGGGCATGGGAGATGAACCAGGAGAACCATGCCTGAGGCCCACAGAGCCTCCTGTGGCCTCCACCCAAACCAAGCATCCCTGACACAACCCTCCTTTGGCCCCTGCCACTCCCTCAATCTGGAGACCTCTCTGTCTCTTCCATCTCCGTGTCCTGGAGCAGCAATTATGGCTTTTCTCTAATGCGCTCCCTGGCTCTCCCGAGATCCCTCTGCACAGTGTTCCTACCCCTCCCGTGGTGTTTGCTGGACTGTGTCAGTTCACATGCTTTGCCCTCCACTGATTGTTATAATATTGACTAACAACCCCCAGTAGGTGGGCATTTAATGCACACCAGACACTGTGCTGGATAATTTCTACACATCCTCTCCTGTTCTCCCTAAACCTTTGCAAGCCAGCCTCTTGGTCTGATCTGCAAAGAAGGGAACAGAGTTTGGTGAGTAGGCACAGTTCAGTTGAGTTGTTCAGTCGTGTCCCACTCTTTGCGACCCCATGGGCTGCAGCATGCCAGGCTTCCCTGTCCATCACCAACTCCCAGAGCCTGCTAAAACTCACGTCCATCAAGTCGGTGATGCCATCCAACCATCTCATCCTCTGTCATCCCCTTTCTCCTCCTGCCTTCAATCTTTCCCAACATCAGGGTCTTTTCAGTGAGTCAGTTCTTCACATCAGGTGGCCAAAGTAGAGAAAAGCTGGGTCCCCCGGAACAGAAGGACTCCAGGAAGGCTTCTCAGAGGAGGTGTCCCTGCTCTTTGTCTTAATGGCCTGTAACTTTCTCAAAGTTACCCATAAGTTAGAGCACAGCTGGACTTAACTCTGAGGCCCTCAGCTCCATCCATAGTCTCAGTCTCCCCTTCATCTCCAGCCTCTAGAGTGTCCCTGATACCCAGCCCAAGCCCAGCCTACCTTTGTGAGTGAACAAGGGAGGGAGGAAGTGAATAAATGAATGAATGAAACTCTCCAAACTTGGGCTTATCCTATCTTGGTAGAGCATGGGCATGTGCTTCTAACCCAGAGAACCACAGCTATCTCAAGAGGATTGAGATTATCAGCTGTTGTTTCTTAATAATAGGAGCATGCCAGATACTCAGTTATTAGCAGGTCAGATGGCAGCTGGAGCCAGCCACTCCTGGTTCACAGCACCAGAGACAGCGTCCTGCACTACCCCAAGGAAATGGTCTTACCTCCAATTCCACCATCTCACCATCCATCAGGGGTGTCCTGGATCTCATGACCTCAGCAAAGAGAGAGACTTGGACCAACCCCAGCCTTTGGGCCTTCTCTCCCTCCTCCCTCCATCCATCCTTGTTCCCATCTTTCCTTCCTCTGTTTCCTTCTTCCCCTTTCTTTTTGCCTCCTCTCTCCCATCCTGGGACCCTTTCCTCCTCCTTCACTCATTAGCTCTCACCCACCCACCAGGCAGTACCTGCTCTGCTGTGGGCTTGGTCCAGGGGTCTATGGACAGAATTGGGATCCCACCTCTACTCTCAGAGTACAAAAGAGCCAGGTGGACATGTGACAGCTACCATGTCACATGGGCTGAGAGAGGCTGCAGATATGTGCACAGGGCTAGAGTAGGCACAGAAGGGAGAAGAGCTGGGTCCCCTTGGGGACAGAGAGACTCCAGGAAGGCTTCTCAGAGGAGGTGTCCCTGCTTTTGTTCCTAAGGGCCTGCATTCAGAAGGGCTAACCAGACAAAAAAAGATAGAAGCTTGTTCTCACAGCTCCTTGCCCAGAGGGCCTCACACCCCTCCCCACACCCGAATCTGTGTTGCTGCCACCAGGGTTCATCCTGGCCCTCTTGATTCAGAAAGCCAAGGTCAGCGTAGACTCAGCCCCCTGCTGTGCCCCCAGTGACCTGTCAGGCATCTTCTCTCAGATCCGCTTGCTCAGATCTGTCCCTTGGGCCTCGGCTCCTTTTCTTAAGTCCAGACCCCTGATGCCCTGCGCAGCACCATCAAGGCCCCCGCCTCTGGCTTCCCATGGCCTCCTCAGCAGGCCTGCCCTCCATGACACACAGTGGTGTGCGTGTCTTCCCAGCACTCCTGGGTTCTGGGCATCCCTAGACCTAGCCGAGGCAGACTCCCACTCTTGGCTGAGTGGAGCTGCGACCCCAGACCCAGATGTGATCACACACCCAGATCATGTATACAGGCCCCATCCCTGTCTCCCTGACACAGAGCATCCTCCGAGCAGTCCTGGGTGGCTCCACCTCTGCACCTTTCCTGACACCGCGCTCCCTCCCTGAAGGGCATGGCAGCCATGGTGGTAACAGCGGCAGCAGAGAAGCAGCCAGGCACCTTGCAGAGGTCCATCCATCTGACCCTAAAACCACCCATCTGGGAAGCCATCATTTGACCCTTGCTACAGGGAGGGAAACTGAGGCCCAGAGTCACTCACTGGTAAAAGGGAGGTTCAGGGCATGAGTTCAGGGTTCTGTCTCCAAAGCCCTAGCTGGACCATCCACATACCCATTCTCAGCCCCATGGCCATCTGCCTGACTGTTTCCAATTCTTGAAGAATTAGTCACCTCCTCCTGGAAGCCTTCCTTGACTCCTAGGCTGGAATGTATGCTTCTGCCTTGCACAGACAGAGGAACTAGCATTTCCAAGAGTCAGCCCTCACCAAGTCAGCCCCTCCAGACCCTCCAAGACTATGCATCCCTGCACTCACCACATCCAGTATGCTGCAGTTGCAGGAAATCCCACGGACCAAAGAAAAAGATAGAAGTGCCGACGGGCTGAGCAGAAGGTGAAGTCTGGTACAAGAGATGCACAAGAGTTTGGTGGAAGCCCCCTTTGAGCAGGGCTTCCTAAGTTTAGAAGGATTCAAACAGGACTTAAACAAGGACACCCAGCAGACAGATCTGCCTGATCAGTGGGGATACTTGCAGCGTGTCCCCTCTCAGCCTGACTTAGTTCCCTCAATCCTAAACCCCTGAGGTCAGAGACCAAAACCTCAGTTTTATTTGACTAGCACAGCACTTTCAAAAAATTTTTAATCCATTGCCAACATTTAGTCACTGTGAATTCTTTCTCAAAAAAAATAAAATATTTGGCCACACTGGACTCCCTGCCTGGTCACGGTCAGCTGATGCTCTGCACTGTTCAGCCGCTGTGGGCCTGATTTCTCCACTTTGCACAGTCTGTGGCCTCTTTAATGGTCACTGTCGCCAAGGGGACCCTCGTTCACCATGATCATTGCCAATGCAATCATTGAATTGCTGAGTGCCATCAGTGACACCTGTCTGGCTCTGAAAGCATCTGGATTCACCCAGCCCCAAACTCTACCTCTGCTGGAAATCCTCTGTTGGCTTCAACTGGACTTTCTGCTGCCATGGAGGGTTTACCTCAAATATGGTACATCTTTGTACACTCTTACCTCCTTTCTCCCCAGACACAGCCACACTCACCTTCTCTTGGAGGCAGACAGATCCACATTTGAACCCTAACATGTATGGGATGAGATGGCTAGATAGCATCACCAACGCAATGGACGTGAGTCTCAGCAAACTCCAGAAGATAGTGAAGGACAGGGAAACCCGGCGTGCTGCAGTCCATGGGGTTGCAGAGAGTTGGACAAGACTTAGCGACTAAACAACAACAAAAAAGCTGTCTCACAGTTAACACCCCACCTCTGACACGAGTTTGCTGCAGGCAAAAGCTTATGACTCTTATCAGATCCACCTAGCAGGGCCGCAGTCCTCGGGGGTGTTTTGCCTTTCAGTCTCTTCTTCCCTCCCTGACTCCACCCATACCCACCCCGCTTTATTTCTCCCTCTCTCCCTCTCTCTCACTCGCTCTCATATGACTCCCAAACTCAGAAATATTTGATTGCATTGAAACTTGGCATCAGAGTCCTAAGCCTTAAGGCAAACATTTGTCCTAGAATTTTCTGGAAACCAACTGGCTTCTTCTCTTAGCTGGACGATGGCAAAAAACCAAACAGCAGCTTTCTTTCCTGCACCCTGCCACCACCCCACGCCCACCGTGCAGTTTGGCTCATTGGAGGCTCTTGGAATTTCCCTGGGCTACACACCAGAGCCTCTCCAGTCACGAAACTCAGCAAACTCCTGGAAAGCTTCAGGGTCAGTGAGTCACTGGCCAAGCCTGTGGCCAGGCCGGCCTGCGGACAAGGGTGCCCACTCTTGTTATTCATCACTTGGCTGGGCCACTGCTTGTCTGCAAAGCTTCCTTGAGTTTCTGGTGGATTTTGCCTGCCATTGTTACAAAGTTTTTCCATGATCAGTGCACGCTGACCAAAGCCTGGCTCCAGAGAACCTTGACATGTGGCTGAGAAACTAATTAAAGAGACAAGTTTTCTATTCACTGGTGCACTCATCCATCCATTCATTTAGTTCTCCTATTGCGCTTAAATTATTTCACTTGTTTTCTCCACTCGATCATTCACTTCGACTTATACTGAAAGTGTTAGTCACTCAGTCATGTCCGACTCTTTGTGAACCCATGGACTGTAGCCCACCAGGCTCTTCTGTCCATAGAATTCTCCAGGCAAGAGTACTGTTTCCTTCTCCAGGGGATCTTCCCGACCCAGACCCAGGGATTGAACTTGGGTCTCCCAACATTGCAGGCAGACTCTACTTACTGAGCCACTAAGGGAGACCTTATATTATCCTAATTTACCTAGAAATCTAGACAAAGATACAGGTCCAGACTCCCTTCTTGTTTACTTATTTATTAATGCATCCACCATCCCCTGATCTGTTCATTTATTTTTCCACTCATTTATCATTTAATTTCCCCACTTGGTTATATGCTGGCTCATGTTATTAATGCGTTTACTAATTCTTTCATCCACTCATCTATCTCTTCACTTAATCACTTCATTTATTCATTAACTCACACATACAGTCACTCATCAACAGCTCCCTTCCTATTGTACAAGACTTTGTAGGGTAGGCTAAAACTAAGCATCTTAATAAAAGGAAACAATAAAAATAGTAGTCTCAGTAAGACATGGGACCCACCTTCTCACATTCCTGTCTCACAGGGGAAAAGACCCATGAACTCCAATAAACAAAGCATGAGGGAGCCAGGGAGCCCAGCACAAGGGAGAAAGGAAAGGTGAGCTTCTCTAGGGCACTGGGCCAGAAGTCAGTTTGTGCTGGGCAACTGGTGCGCTCTCCCTGAGTGGCAGTGTCTTGCAGATGGGGGCGACTTCACCAGGCAGGGACAGGTTGGGGAGACAGTCACTCAAAGTGCAGGTGGGCACCTGGGCCAGGGAGCAGAGTCCCCACCTCGGAGGGCAGTTGCATAATTCACAAGTAAAGATGGAGGAGGCTGGGAGTCCTGACTAAGGTCAGGGGATCTGGAGCTACAAGACCCCAGACTCAGCTCTAGACCTGCCTCTCAGGAGTGCTGGGAGCTTGACTACCTGAATAGATGAACCTCTCATACGCATGGGGACAGGACCCCCTGAAGGGCCATTCAGGGGGCTCCCCTGGGTCTTTGCAGAGCTGGTGCGTGGAGCTTTGTATGCATCCCAGCCCCACAGGTCAGGAAGTCCGCGGACACGGAACTGGGCTGACCTGGTTCCCTGCTGTCCATCCGGAGCCCAGAACAGGGCTCATGCCTCGTGAACACGCGTGAGCATTGGCTGAATGAATGAATGAACAAGCTGGAAAGGGTCCTTGGAAATTATCCAGTCCAGCCACTTTCAAACTTTGCCACTTTGAAAATGGTACCGGGGCCACCAAAGAAGATGTAGGGCGATATCCCCCTTGGCCCTCTGTTTTTAACTGTTTACACTTTAAGCTTGTCTTTCAAAGTTTCATTTGACAAGTGGGTTCCCCACCCTCCTCCAAAAAAATTCTTGAAAAATGATGATTAAATTCTTTTAAAGATTAAAAAAAAAAAACTAAAACCCAGGAGAGGAAGTAAGGGCCCGAGATCACCCACCAAGTTGTTGATGGGGCCAGAGATCCCAGACCTCTAGACGCCCCGTCCAGGAGGCCCACACACCACCACAGCACAGAGTTCCACCTGAACACCCTCCAGGCCCTCCAGGGCCACCTGCCACCGTGTCCCCTCCTCCAGGACTCTGAGATTCCAAATGGAAGTGGCAAGCGTGGTGAAAAGAAAGGAACTGAGCCAAACCCAGGGTGGGGAGGGCTTCCCAGGTATGTAGCGTGTCCTCAGGTGGAGAATCCAGCTGGAAATTCCAAGAGAGAACAGCTAACACTGTATGGTCAGGGTGCTGGGTTTTGAAACCCATCCATTTTTTTTAATCTATAATTATGTGGCACACACCTAATTAAAATGGACTATAATTGTTGAAATATTTTATTGAAGTCTTTTTTTATTTTTTTCCAAACGACAGGTTTAACAGATGATAAAACTTGTCTTGTGGTTAACTTGGGCTGCCAAGAACCCCGGGCAGAGTACGGGGTGGGGTGGCGGACTGCGGACAGTCAACCCCCTCTGAATGCCAGCATTCTTTGCTAAAGGCTCCTCTTGGGCTCCTCGCCAAGTGCTCAGGATGGAGACAAATAGCCTGGGTGGGTGTTTTTGTGCACAAAGATGACTGAAGTTTGCTTTAGCTCAGTGGAGAAATCCTTTGAAATCGGGCTCCCGGGGAGTGAGAGCAGCTAAGAGCAGTGGGAACTGCTGATTCCAGGGCAGTAGGAGAGGAGATTGATCCTTAAGCAACTCACAAGCAGCACCCTCCTCTAAAATCCAAAATGACCACAGAGAAACAGACCCGGGCTGTGCAGGAGCCCCCGGGCAGTGCAGGGGGCTGTGTCCTCATTTTCTCGTGGAATACAGTAGATGCGTCTCTAATTATGCCTCCAACCGCAGCTGCGAGTTAAGGTCTCCTAGGCGCTCGGTGTTTTCTATGCTCTATTTCTAACCTTTCCCGACCATTTCAGAGCTGAGGAAACTGCGTCATAAACTAAGCAAGTGTTCAGATTTCCCAGCGTGTAAACCAGCCAGGATCTTCACCCCGCTTCTCACTTGGAAAGCACTGCTTCTCCACTCCTGTTCTGACTCAGACCCTGACTCAAAGCGAGCATCTTCATTATTAAAAGACTGAATCAGTCTGGGGAAGGGAAGGGAAGAAAACACGCTGCAGGATCTGAGGGTTCCTTCCTTCTTGGTGGTTTGGTGTGTCTGTTTGTCTAGCCATCCCCAGGAAGATCTCCTCCATCCACATGGAGGCCAGGTGTGATCCAAGACGGAGCAGAACAAGGGTCAGGCTGGGTGACAGGGAGAAATTCATTTTGCTTCCTGGCCAACAACCGGGGTGGCCATCAGACCCCAGTTCGGATCTCAGAACGAGTGAGCAGAGCCAAATGGGCCCCAGCGGTGAGCCTGATGCTGCTATTCTCTGGAGATGATCTGATTTAGCTGGTGTTATTGTCCCAGTCCAGCCAGGAGATGGCTATTGTAACCCCCAGGTTACAGGTGAAGGTGACAAGAGGTGGGTCTCGGGAGGTTAATCAGGTCTGATGTGACATGGTTCAAACAAAGTTCCAAAGTCATGGGAGAATAGTATGCTCTCAGAGTTTCTTCATTGTGTGTGTGTGTGTGTGTTTTAACGTTTTCCTTCTTATTCCTCTTACAGCCTTTGTCTGGTTCCCTGCAATTTCATGCCTAATCTTTTTGCATCTCATTTTTATTGAGCACCTACTATGTAGGAGCCTCTAAGCCAGGAGTGAGGCCTTTCATCCAGAACAGAGGCCACGGAAGGACCAGGAATGGAGACTTCAAGGTCAGCTCAGTCCCAGGCAGCCATGGGATTTAAGATGTCTCTGCTCCCTGGGTTCAGTTTCTGCCTCTGCCTGCAGGGTTAAAAGCACCCATCTCAGGAGTGCAGCCTGCAAGCGGGGACCAGGTCTGTGTGGGGCCTGGCCCCGGGCCTGGAACCTGGCCCCCACCAGTCACCCTCCCGCCTATCCCTCTCTGGGCGGTTCCTGCAGGACTCAGGCTGACAGCTGTCCAGGAAGGGGGGTTATTTATACAAAGCAGCCTGACTGTGTCTAAATCCCTCCCTGGGGCACTGGTTCCAAATGAAAATGTGGCAGGCTTGATCCCTGCCACCCCTCACCCCCCCTGATCATCAGGACTCTCCCTCCCCTCCCCTCCACCTTCCTTCACCCCCGACTCTGTCCTGCCCACTGGGAGCACCTCCACCTCACCCTCCTCCATCTGCAGCTCTCGCCCTTCCTCCTCCTCTTCTGCCTCCCCAGCCCCTTGGGCGTGGGGAGGAGAGGGCGGTGCCCTGAAGCCCTCAAGCCCGGGAGGGCAGCAAGGGGACAATCACATAGGGAGCCATGCCAGTCTGGTGTCTCGTCTCATCACCCCTGAGAGGCTGATGTCTCAGGATGCTCATTGAAGAGATGAGGAAATGGCAGGTCAGGTCCAGGAGGTCACAGCTCCAGGTGACACAGGGCTCAGCTAGGGCTGGGATGGAATTCACTCTTGGAGCCTCTCATCTTATTCTCATTGAGAAGCGCTGGCATTTGCAATGTGTTTCCTGGCCTGTGAACACTGTGTATTGAAGTGTCAAAATCAGAGTGCGTGGTAGCCACCACTGGCCCACCTTATACATGGCAGCCTGATGTTAGGAGGTGGGGAAGTGGGCCGGAGCCCCTGGCGAGGCACTGGACTGTGAGATGAAGTTTGGTGGTTTGCGACCCTGTCATCAGGACTCTCCCTCCCCTCCCCTCCACCTTCCTTCACCCCCGACTCTGTCCTGCCCACTGGGAGCACCTCCACCTCACCCTCCTCCATCTGCAGCTCTCGCCCTTCCTCCTCCTCTTCTGCCTCCCCAGCCCCTTGGGCGTGGGGAGGAGAGGGCGGTGCCCTGAAGCCCTCAAGCCCGGGAGGGCAGCAAGGGGACAATCACATAGGGAGCCATGCCAGTCTGGTGTCTCGTCTCATCACCCCTGAGAGGCTGATGTCTCAGGATGCTCATTGAAGAGATGAGGAAATGGCAGGTCAGGTCCAGGAGGTCACAGCTCCAGGTGACACAGGGCTCAGCTAGGGCTGGGATGGAATTCACTCTTGGAGCCTCTCATCTTATTCTCATTGAGAAGCGCTGGCATTTGCAATGTGTTTCCTGGCCTGTGAACACTGTGTATTGAAGTGTCAAAATCAGAGTGCGTGGTAGCCACCACTGGCCCACCTTATACATGGCAGCCTGATGTTAGGAGGTGGGGAAGTGGGCCGGAGCCCCTGGCGAGGCACTGGACTGTGAGATGAAGTTTGGTGGTTTGCGACCCTGCTCTGTGCCCCCCAACCTTTGGAGAGCAGGTGAGGAGGAAAACCAGGTGGCCTTTGCTTTGTCATGGTGAGCTGCCCCATGCACTCTGGGGTGTTTAGCAGCCTCCCCAGCCGATACTCACTAAGTGAAGGAGGCGAACCCTCTACCTCTTAACCAAAACTGTCTGTGTGTTTGTCCTGTTGGGGACAAGATCACCACCCTCAGCTGAGGACCACTGACTTTCAGTTTTCTATGTTCCTCAAAGGAAGGCTGTGCTATTTGTCTGCAGGGCATTTAGAAATTCAAAATAGATAATGTCCCCAAAGTAAGCAACACAGAGGAGGTACAAAAACCCAGGCCAGCTGTGACGGCATTATCGTCACTATTATCGCTGCTGCTGCTGCTGCTGCTGCTGCTGCTGTTACCAGTGCCTTGCCTGTCATAGGTGAGAATAAACCGCTGCGAGCTGGTGATGGAGCCCTAGATGGCAAGCACTGAGAGCTCACAGCTGAGTCCTGTGGCAGACTCACAGGACATTTTTGAACACGTCTGACTGCCCTTTGGGAACTCAGTGTTCCCACCTCTATAATGGGAAGTCTGAAGGGTGTGACCTTCAAGGTCCATTTTAAATCTAGTGTTTCTGGATTTTCCAGATTCTGCCTCTGGTTCTGGAACCAGTGTTGTCACAGATTCTGCCTCTAGAAACCAGTATTGTCACATGGTACTGAAGTGCATGAGCTCTGGGCTCTAATCATCTGAATTCAGGCCACAGTCTGAGCACTTAGCAGCTGGGTGACCTTAAGCAGGATCCTGAATCTTGCCTTGTGTCTGTCTCTTCATCTGTAGAATTCTGGGGCCACATGTGCCCCTTATGATTGTCACAGCATGAAATGGGATGATCCAAAGAGTAGAACAGTGAAGGCACTGATAACACTCCCATAAGAATTAATTATTATCATAGGAAACACTCTGGCTGTATTTAAAAACATACAATTCTCATTTCTGATCTCAGGCCCACTGAATCAGATCTTCTAAGGTGAAACTATCTAAGTGAATCTTTTTCAATCTCTCCCAAATGATGCAGAAGTAGTGGGTCTTTGGCCCGGCATAAGTTATGTGAAATTCTCTGACATTAGAAATATTTCTTTAATGTTGAAAGTGTTGCTGTGTGAGGTGCCCTGTGTGGCTTGATGTTGCAAAAGACACTCTGGCCTCAAGAAGCCACCATCTCACTGGGCAAAGCCAACTCATAAGCCAGCTACATAGTTCCAAGTGGGCCTCTCTGGCCAGGACCACAAAAAGTTTGAAACATGTGCTCAGACATGACAGAGGAGAGAAGGTGATCTTCAGGGTTGCCAAGTAAGGTTGTGCGGTTGTTGACTGAACTAAAGAGTCCAAGAAAGGTGATTTTTTTTTTTTTTTCTAATTCACATAAAAGCCTTGTAGGACAAGTGAAGGCCTGGAAGCTGAAATTCACCCAACAGTGAGAGCTCTGCTGCTCTCTTCTCTGGGAAGCTTTCTCCAAGACCCCACAAAAGGAATTAACCATTGCACCATGTTCTGTTAGAGTTTGGCCTTTCCCAGGTTTGGATTGCATGTTTGGCTCCATGCCTCTTCCAAGAGTCTATGAGCCCTTTGAGGACATGAACTAGGTCTTTTCATTGTTCAGTCACTCAGCCGTGTCCAACTCTTTGCCACCCCATGGAATGCAGCATGGCAGGCTTTCCTATCCTTCACCATCTTCTGGAGAGTCTTAAATTCATGTCCATTGAGTCAGTACTGCTATCCAACCATCTCATCCTCTGTTACTCCCTTCTCCTCCTACCTTCAGTCTTTCCCAGCATCAGGGTCTTTGCTAACAAATTGGCTCTTCACATCAGGTAACCAAAGTATTGGAACTTCAGCTTCAGCATCAGTCCTCTAATGAATATTCAGGATTGATTTCCTTTAGGATTGAATGGTTTGACCTTGCAGTCCAAGGGACTGTCCAACACCATAGCTCAAAAACATCAAAATTAGGTCTTTATCATTTTTTTTCTTTAATTGGATGTTTCTAGCATCAAGTACACGGAGAAGGCGATGGCAACCCACTCCAGTACTCTTACCTGGCAAATCCCATGGACGGAGGAGCCTGGTAGGCTGCAGTCCATGGGGTCGCTAGGAATCGGATATGACTGAGCAACTTCCCTTTCACTTTTCACTTTCATGCATTGGAGAAGGAAAGGGCAACCCACTCCAGTGTTCTTGCCTGGAGAATCCCAAGGACGGGGGAGCCTAGTGGGCTGCCATCTATGGGGTCACACAGAATTGGACACGACTGAAGCAACTTAGCAGCAGCAGCATCAAATACAAGATCTGGTACACAGTAGATGCTGAACAGGCACTCATTGGGTAATGGATGGTCAGATTTTTTTTAAAAAAATGAATTCCAGCTAACTAAAAGGGTGTTAGACTGTGAAGAAAGCTGAATGCCGAAGAATTGATGCTTTTGAACTGTGGTGCTGGTGAAGACTCTTGCGAGTCCCTTGGACTGCAAGGAGATCAAACCAGTCCATCCTAAAGGAGACCAGTCCTGGGTGTTCATTGTAAGGACTGATGCTGAGCCTGAAACTCCAATTCTTTGGCCACCTCATGCGAAGAGTTGACTCATTGGAAAAGACCCTGATGCTGGGAGGGACTGGGGTCAGGAGAAGGGGACGACCGAGGATGAGATGGCTGGATGGCATCACCGACTTGATAGACATGAGTTTGGGTGAACTCCGGGAGTTGGTGATGGACAGGGAGGCCTGGCATGCTGGGATTCATGGGGTCGCAGAGTCGGACACAACTGAGGGACTGAACTGAACTGAACTGAACTGAAAAGAGTGTTAGTGGCCATCATTGGAAAGAAACTATTTCTCCCATCAAGAGAGTCGGGTGCCAGCTGTAACAACTTCTTGGGGGAGGATAAAATGAGTTTTGGAGGTTGGACGTGATTTTGTTAGGTGGCAATGCAGTGCAGAGGAAGTGAAGGGAGCATTCTCCAGCAATCTCACGCACAGAAAATGAAATTAAAATAGTGGAAGACACAAGGCCTCGTTAGTGAGGTCTTCAAGGAAAGCATGGTTTGATGGTTCCCGTGGCAGGGTGCTCTTCATTTGGTATGGAATCACAAAGTAAATATTTTCATAGAATAGACAGGAAAATAACAAGCCACATATTACTGCATCTGGGGAAAGTCTTTGCACTCTAGGGGACGCCCATCATTGTGCCCACAGCTCCTCCTGAGTTGAGAAATACCAGAGAGACAAGTGCCTGAGAGACAGGGGAGCCTGGGTGCCAAAGGAGCCCCAAAATGTACTGTCAAGTGTGTGACACTGTTGGTGTCCCTCCCCAGACCGAAGGACCTAGACTCAGCCCACTCCTGGCTGTGCAGGCTGGGAATGTTGGATTTGCTTCTGGGCCTCAGCTTCCGCATCCATATAATGGGAATACATAGGCCTACCTCTCAGGGCTAACAGTCAAACTAAACGCGATTTAACACCGATCTTGTGGGTACTTAACCTGTGCTGGTTCTCTTTTCTCAAAAGATTTGGCTCGGCTGAATTGGAATCAGTCGCCAGACCTCAGAGATGTATCTTTAAAACGGATGGAATTTCCTTTGAACTAGTAAGTCCGTCAAGGGGCGCTGACTTCTGATGATCCCAAAGGCGAAGATTTATGCCCCATGATTTCCAGTGCAGTGGTGTTTATTAGGAAAATATAAACTGTGTCAGCCATGGTGGGGTGAGAAGAACACAGAGAAACCTTCCTCGTGTAGACTATTCTGTAGGATGGAAACCTCTGAGAGGAGGCAAAAGGGTTTTACTAAATAGGGAAATGATACTGTAGATGTAACTGGGAAGCTTCAAACAATTCATAATCAGTTTTGCCTTTGGGGTTATTTTCTTTACTATGAAGGTTTTTGTTTTGTTCTGTCTTGAGAGCATCAAAACAGAACACCTTGGGACAAATTGCTCCATCAACCTCAGAGCAGACCCAGCTTCCAAGTGCCCTGTGAACACACTGCCAAGATAGAAGTCCTGGCAGGAGCCCTCAAAATGACATATGCTGTGCCGGAAGCCAGCGTGAGGAATCCCACCCATGACAGGGTCATGTGGCAGAGATTTGATTGGCAAGGACGAGTCAGATCTCAGGTTTTCCCCCTGGCATTTCCTGAGCATGTACCCCCAAAAATAAAAATCTGCCTGCTTTTCCACTCTTCTGACATTCTCTAGAAAAAGTCAAACTCAGGGCTTTAGTTTTCTGCATTTGAAAGGGTGTTTCAATCCAAAAACCTCTCTGATGGCTTTCTAGCCTGCCTGCAGGATGTGTGCAGCTATGAAATTAAAATAGTGGAAGACACAAGGCCTCGTTAGTGAGGTCTTCAAGGAAAGCGTGGTTTGATGGTTCCCGTGGCAGGGTGCTCTTCATTTGGTATGGAATCACAAAGTAAATATTTTCATAGAATAGACAGGAAAATAACAAGCCACATATTACTGCATCTGGGGAAAGTCTTTGCACTCTAGGGGACGCCCATCATTGTGCCCACAGCTCCTCCTGAGTTGAGAAATACCAGAGAGACAAGTGCCTGAGAGACAGGGGAGCCTGGGTGCCAAAGGAGCCCCAAAATGTACTGTCAAGTGTGTGACACTGTTGGTGTCCCTCCCCAGACCGAAGGACCTAGACTCAGCCCACTCCTGGCTGTGCAGCGCTGGGAATGTTGGATTTGCTTCTGGGCCTCAGCTTCCGCATCCATATAATGGGAATACATAGGCCTACCTCTCAGGGCTAACAGTCAAACTAAACGCGATTCAACACCGATCTTGTGGGTACTTAACCTGTGCTGGTTCTCTTTTCTCAAAAGATTTGGCTCGGCTGAATTGGAATCAGTCGCCAGACCTCAGAGATGTATCTTTAAAACGGATGGAATTTCCTTTGAACTAGTAAGTCCGTCAAGGGGCGCTGACTTCTGATGATCCCAAAGGCGAAGATTTATGCCCCATGATTTCCAGTGCAGTGGTGTTTATTAGGAAAATATAAACTGTGTCAGCCATGGTGGGGTGAGAAGAACACAGAGAAACCTTCCTCGTGTAGACTATTCTGTAGGATGGAACCTCTGAGAGGAGGCAAAAGGGTTTTACTAAATAGGGAAATGATACTGTAGATGTAACTGGGAAGCTTCAAACAATTCATAATCAGTTTTGCCTTTGGGGTTATTTTCTTTACTATGAAGGTTTTTGTTTTGTTCTGTCTTGAGAGCATCAAAACAGAACACCTTGGGACAAATTGCTCCATCAACCTCAGAGCAGACCCAGCTTCCAAGTGCCCTGTGAACACACTGCCAAGATAGAAGTCCTGGCAGGAGCCCTCAAAATGACATATGCTGTGCCGGAAGCCAGCATGAGGAATCCCACCCATGACAGGGTCATGTGGCAGAGATTTGATTGGCAAGGACGAGTCAGATCTCAGGTTTTCCCCCTGGCATTTCCTGAGCATGTACCCCCAAAAATAAAAATCTGCCTGCTTTTCCACTCTTCTGACATTCTCTAGAAAAAGTCAAACTCAGGGCTTTAGTTTTCTGCATTTGAAAGGGTGTTTCAATCCAAAAACCTCTCTGATGGCTTTCTAGCCTGCCTGCAGGATGTGTGCAGCTGCGCATGTGATTGTTTGAGGCCTCCCTACCGAGGGAGGCACAGGAAGCTTAAAACATCCTAGGGTTGTAGGGGCTTCCGAGGAGTCATAATCATTAGAATAGGACTGACTAAAGGTTTCATTTGTTGAGCCAATACTTGCTGCCAAATTTTCATATCTTATATGGTTGGTATATAGAAAAACAGGTAATAAACCTGGTATTAGCAATATTAGATGTTTGAGTTAAGTACTTTCTTTATTATAACTCACTGCACCTTTGTCCTACAGGAATGTGACTTTATTTAGTATTTTGAGGGTGATGCAGAGTAAAGAAAAAACACTTCTAGGGAAAAGGAGTTTTCTGGTTGATAGACAATTACCCAGGAAGAGAGCCATAAAAATGTTAACAGGCATCTTGGCCAGAAGATAATGTAAACCACCAGAGACCTTTTGTAAACGGGAGAGTATGCAAAAAAGAAAGCTGCTGCCCCTGCATAACTTTCATATTCCATTATGTACAACTTGGGGTATATAAGCTGATTTTGAAAAATAAAGTTTTGGGAGTCTTGCACCGATGCTGGGCTTCCCCCGTGTCTCCTATTTACTCTAATTTCAGGCTGAATTCCCATCTGGGGCATGGAGGCTCACCATGTCTACTTACCTGTCCCGGCTGCTAAGATCTGTAAGAAAAAGAGCCCAGGGCGGGGCACTCTCCGATATTCAAAGGGACGCCGATGGTCTAACTAGATGGTGCAAGCTCCTTGTCTGGAACTTTATTGGCTTTCCACATAAACCAAGTTATTGAGCCTTCTTTTCTCCATCTAAAATTTCCTACAATACTATTATTTCCTAATCTAACCTTATATTAATAATAAATAAGTTTTCCTCGCCGACGCCGTCTCCCCTTCGAATTCCCTGGACCCACCGGGACTGGACCCCGGGAATGCTGCCCCTGACTGCAGCGGCTACAGGGCACAACGTCCAGCGCCGGGTCCACGGGCCTGGCAACCCTGAACAATTTCACACCCAGACTCGTGCGAGAAACAGCAGGGAAGCGGAGCCCACAGCTTTGCAGGAACTCCCACTGCAGTGAGAAAATGCCAGCATATGCAGAAGCCGCCCGTTCTCACCTGGAGAACGTCTCTGCGTCTTCACCTCCCCTGCCTGTTTCTTAGTGCCATCCTATATTCTCAGGCTAAAGGCGGCTAAAAGGTTAGAAGCACGGATGCTGTAGCCAGGCCACCTAAGAGGGAAGCCTCACTCTGCCAGGGCCTGCTGTGTGAGCCTGGGCAAGTGACACAACCTCTCTTTGCCTCGGTTTCCCCATGGAGAAAGGTCATAGGGTGACACCTCCTAGGCAGTGTGGTGTGCCTGCGTGGGTAAAGCTCTCAGATCAGGGCATGACCCTTGGCAGTGCTCTATGAGGACTTTCTAGTAACGCAAGTTCAGACAAAGCTGAGATAAATACTATAGGACTGCAAATTACACCGTCTTTCCACTCAACCCCACTTCCGGGTGTCCACAATATCCTGAAAATGAGACCCTCAGAAGGGGTGAAATAGAGAGTTGATCAGGACACACAGATACCCAGTCCCTGGCTGAGGCCGTGGGAGACAAGGGAGAGGTAGGGGTGCTAGAATTTGACATCTGTGGGTTCAAATTCCACCTCCACCGCCCACTGTCGATCTAACCCCTGTTTGATTCCTCTGCAGCTCTGCACCTCGGTCTCTCTGCCTGAAAGATGGGGCTAGCACCCATCCATTCCAGGAGAAGTTTCCATCAGCAACAAGCATGCAGTCAATGAAGCTCACAAACAATTCTTACCCCAGCACCGAGCCGCCAGTGTGGATGGTGGGGAAGGTCACGTCAGAAAATGTCCATATGGCTCCTGCCTTGCCCTGTGGGCACAGGCTGAGTCTCTTGCCTGTGAGGGACTCCAGGAGGACCAGGTTAAGACAGATCCCAGGGGGCGGGGGCAACAGGGGGTTTAGAGGGCACTGGGAGAGGACAGGGCTTCAGACAGGCAGGGGAGGGGGACATGGGGGCCTTCCAAGCAGAAGGAGCAGCTTGGGCAAGGACCCAGCATCTCAGAGCATCATCAAATGGGCAAGGATGACCAGAACAACGCCGACAGGTCGGGGGTGTGGCAGGTGGTAGGAGGAAAAAAAAGAGGGGAGAGGAAAAGGGAAAGGAAGGAGTGATGGAGAAAAGGAAGGAGGGAGCAAGGCGGGGAGGATGAGTATGGGAAACACTCTTGCCCAGCTCTTGCCCCAAAGCCCCATCTGTGGCCAGCCAGGGAGAGGCCAACACCACCCACCCCCCGTGCCCCCCAGTGCCTGACCCCACACAGAAGGCCCTTGTTCTGCAGCCGGCCTGCACAGAGAGCATGATTACAAACCCTGGCACTCCCATGCCGCCCTCTCAAAGGGCACTCAACCCACTCGGGCGTCTGCCTCTCTCGCCCCCCCACCCACCAGAGACATAATGGGCCCCACTTGCCCCTGGGAGATTTAGTGTCCCCCACCACCACCCTTGCAAAGAAAAAT
>SJXQ01002622.1:201346-236953 GCA_006408695.1 Aepyceros melampus
CAAAGAAAAATGTAGCCTGAGATTTTGATTCCTATTCATGTCATGTTACAATAGCTTCATTCATTCCTACTGGCAGTATGACTCTTTTTTCTTTCCTAATTTATGGAGTACATGTGTGATGTATGAATTAGAGAAAGGAAATGTTATTAGAAAGGTCCCAGGGAGTGAGCTGTTTCTTGTCAGAGGGCTGAAAAGTAAGGGAAAAGGAAAGAAGAAGGAAGCGTAGGGTGGACAGAGCTGCCTTCTGGACAGAACTGGCTTCTGGAGTGCTGTGTGACTGTGGATGAGGAACTCAACGTCTCTGAGCCATGTCATCTCTGTCTCAGGGGTGGCGTCCCACTCTCATCAAATAGTGTCTCTGTTAGCCGTTACAGCAGCCCTATCAGCTAGGGGTGGTCATTGTCGTGATTAGTACGGAGAAGCCCCCTTTAGGGGCTCCAAGCCCAGGCCCCAGCCCATCTCATGGGCTCCAGCTGGGAACAGAATAAATCTGAGCTCCCCCACCCCACCCCCACCAGCCTGTGGTCCAGCGTCAGCTGCCAGGGTCTCTCACAGCCAGAAGCAGAAGCAAAGAAATCCTGTAAGCCTGGGGAGGCCAACGTGCTGGCCTCCTAAAACCCTTTTCCTAAACAGCTGGTCACAGCTGCCCAGAGCGAAGTCTTGCGGTAAACTGGCCCAGAGCCCTGAAAACTGAGGGGCTGGGGCACGGGGTTGGCGGGGTGTGCGTGGGAAGGAACAAGAGATGCAAGAGATGCCCCTGGGAAGCTGAAGAGAGCCGGCTCATCCCGCCGCCCACGGGGTGTGGGCGCAGAACGGCCTCCCCAGCACCACAGAGGGATGGCACTGTGCTTGTCAACCAGGTCAAGGTCTTGTGCAGAGTGGGTCCCCTCCATAGGCCCTCCCCAAACGCCCTTCCCCGCCTCTGCTGTGACCTCACGCCCCACCTCCCTGGCGCCAGGCCCCTGGAACATGCACACCTCTCCCGTCCTTCCGGGACCAGGGACCAAGTACCAAATGCCGGTGCCTCTGCACAGGCTGTGTCTGACCAAAAGCCAGGCTACTGGCAGCTCAATGTCCCCTGACACAGCCGCTCAGGGAGGGTGGGGAGGGCCACTTTTCCTGATTTGCTGCAGGTGGGTTTTATTTTTATGTCATTTACCAAAACGCTCCCAAGAGGTTGCAGCAGCAGAACAAGAACGAAGTGGCCAGTATCCACGAGCTCGAGGGTCAAGTCCTGGAGCAGAAGGGACTGACAGCCCCTGAGCATCCTTCCTGCTGACCACAGAAAACTGTCCATTCCTGATGACTAGGGGTCGTCTGATCTAAACTGGCTCCTTTGGAGAAGTTCCCAGTCTGATCAGAGATTTCCCCCTTTCCTTCTCTCCAGGAAAGGTGTGAGGAGTTACAAGGTAGAAGAGCAGATCTTTCAGGCTCCAGGGAAGAAAGGACCCCATCCACTATCTACAGCCATGCTGGGCACCCTCTAGCCTCCGTCAGATTCCATCTCTGCCCTTGCCACCAGGTTTCTGAGGGTGATGGATGCTTTGGTCCCGGGCTCTCGTTCACAAGGTCCTCCTGTCCTAAGTCCAGGCTCCTCTGGGTCCCAAGGCCCTCGGTCAGCAGCCCCCTACCTGTCCTGCCAGAAGCTTCCTGGACGGATGTCACTGCGCAGGCGTGAGGGGCAGTGAGGCGGGGAGACCCCTGGCTCAGCTGCCCTTGCTGCCATCAGCAGGACCTCATGCTCACCCTTCCCATTGTCCCAGGATTGCTCTAGCTGCTCCCACATAAAGCAGATCAGGGAGGCCCGGCGGGATCCTCTGCGTAGGCATCTACCCAGCTAAAAAGCATTTTCATAACATTCAGCAAGAAGGAAGAAAATGTTCTGTCTTGGTGGCATCAGAAGGGAGATGGTCTCTATTGGCTCCATTTCTCTAGAAGACAATCGAGACCTTGCAGGGGGGACAACTGATCCAGGCTCACATCATCAGGAAGTGGGGGAATCAGTGAAAGCTGTTCAGTAGCCTCCGACTCTTTGCAACCCCGTGGACGGTCGCCCACCAGGCTCCTCTGTCCATGGGATTTTCCAGGCAAGAATACTGGAGTGGGCTGCCATTCCCTTCTCCAGGGGATCTTCCCAACCCAGGGATCAAACCCTCATCTCTATGTCCCCTGCATTGGCAAGCGGGTTCTTTACCATCTGGGCGACTAGGGAAGGTAGGCATCCCCTCAAATCCTGTACTTCCTGTGATGGCACAGGTCATCGCACCCCATGCTGATGTCCCCTACACACCCCAAACCACCCCTACGTATTGGGTGGTCCCAGGCGGTCCAAAGATAAAGAATCTGCCTGTCAGCGCAGGAGATGCGAGAGATGCAGAATGGACCCCCGGGTCGGGAGATCCCCTGGAAGAGGAAATGGCCATACTCTCCAGTATTCTGCCCTGGAGAATTCCACAGGCCAAGGAGCCTGGCGGGCTACAGTCCACAAAGAGTCAGACACAACTGAGCACAGCATAGACGGACAGACCTCCTTTGCCAGCACAGGCCCCTGCGAGTCCCCATCACACCAGGGTTGGGAAAAGTGACCCCCACATGGAACCGCAAACACCCTATGGGCAGAAAATGAGACGTAAAATCCTCTCGGTCCTTCTGACAGTTAAAGTAAAATTTTATGAGAGCAATATACTCTTGCTCTGATTACCATGCAGTATAATTTTATTCTGGTTTTTCTGGGCCCGCTGAACCCCTGGCTCTTTTAAGTGTTCAAATGCTCTGCTTGCCAAGATAAATGATTATAATTGACAGGGCATTGTCAATCTATCGCAAAGCTGATTTCATTAAGCATGCCAAGGGCCAGCTCTGGGGGCAGGTAGCCGAGCGGAGAGGGGTTTTGATCTCACTCTTCCCTCTGGTGCCGTCCACACTGGCACCAAAGGCTGGAGGGCAAGAGAACAAAGGGAGCGTTATGTCTCTGAATTCAAATCTTTCCCTTTGAAATGAGGCGTCCAGAATGGCCAATAAAACTGTGGAAATGGATTTCTGGCTGCATTTGATGTTAAGCCTTTAGTGTCAAGCGCCAGGTCTATCGGTTCTGTGTTCATGCCCCCATCCTTTCTTCCTTCCCTCTGCTCCCCTTGTTTCTGCCCCCCTTCTCTGGATGGCCTTGCGGGGAATTTGTCCTTTCATTAATAATTTCTGAAAGTTGCCGGATAGGCCGTTGCATGCCCTTGCTGCTTTGACGTGAGAAGAGCAAATTAAGTCTTAACAGCATGGCGACTTGCTCTGTGTCAGTAACAGAATTGGTCTCCTATAGATTGATGAAGACCTGAATTCTCCTGCCTCAGTCTGAAATTCTCCATGTATTAAGGCGTCTCTGTGTACAGAGTTGCCATCCTTTTGCACGGAGTCATCATAATCCCCGGGACCGTCCCTTTTCACCTAGAGAAGACAGTTGGAGAGAGAGCCCGAGGTCTAAAGCTTCCTTCTAGTCATCTGTAACTGGATATCTGTGACGAGGAGCCAAGCTTTCGTCTCGAGCGGTGAGCCGTGAGCCCAGGCCTTGATTGAGAGGGAAGGATGCAGCCTGTCTGTGGCGCCATGCCCGCCGTCATCCTGAGCTATTCTCAGGCTGGGAGAGGTGATAGAAAACAGAGCTTTGAGTATTCAAACCAGGGTCAGTCTCTGGGATCCCAGGTCATGGCCCCACCCATCCCACTTACATTCTTCAGTGGGACCAAACTAATCGATCCCGTTGACGTAGCGGTTTGTGGTTTCTGGTGAGGAAGGACCTGCTAAGAGTGAAAAGAAAAGCAAATTGAATTCAAAAAACCAGTTTCCAACTCCAATGCTGAGCCTAACTGGGGGATCTTGGGTTACTTACTTCTCCTGTGTCTCAGACATCTGGCTGTAAAAATGAGGGCAATAATCTCCCCCATTCTGAGTTCTCAATGACCCTGGATATAAAGGAGTTGTTTAAACCTCAAACCATCATACAAGTGCCTGTGTGCTCAGTCGTGTCTGACTCTTTGCGACCCCATGGACTGTAGCCCCCCTCTGCACCACCGCAACACTCTCTGTGGGATTCTCCAGGCAAGAACGTGGAGTGGGTTGCCATTCCCTTCTCCAAGGGATCTTCCTGACCCAGAGCTGGCATTATTGCCAGAATATCATCTCTGTTAGCGTCTTTCAATCTTCATGATAGGTTAGAATGGACAGAATGCCTTGTCGCAGTCAGAGAGCCAGCCAGTGGTAGAGCTCCCGGCCAGTAAGAGAGCCAGCCAGGTCTGCTGGAAACCACGAAGAACTCCAGGTCAAATGTACACAGCATCTCAAATATCTGAAACATCTGGCAAGATAATAGGAAATTAGGTCAAACTGTAAGTAGGAGTTAGAGAAAGAAAACCTGTTGCCTTGAGGACATCTGGTATACCTGGCCAAACAACGGGCTCTTGGTCTTTCAGAGCTTTGGAAGAGATACAACGAGCATAAAAAGAAAAGAAAAGAAAAAAAAATCCAGTGCCTATTCAGGATAGGGAGTCCAAGAGAAGACTCTCCTTACAGAAAAATGTCCGTCTCAAGGGGTACAAGTGTGAACTAGATGGAGACATACACACACGCAAAACATAGCTTCTTCTCCCGCCGCCACCAACACACACGCAGAACGTAGGCCTGGTGCTGAGCAGAGAAGCCTTTAGATTGTCAGTGGGAGACTTTTAACACAGCCCCAGCCTCTTTCTCAAGCCTTACCTTCCCTTACTTTCTGCTTAACCATCATCCCCAAGCTACTATAACGTACTTCCTTATCTCTGCTGGCCGTTTCCTATACTTCCCCTGCTACAACTTCCATAGGCTTAACGTTCTCTGCCTAAAATTTTTGCTGGACACCCCTCTCTGGGATTGCTAAAATGAAAGTAAAGTTCTTTTTAAAAATACCATAAGCCCACCAGGTTGGGAGTATAGCATCAGCAGAGAGAGAAGCCGACAAACTTCCATAAAATGGAAGGAGAAAGGAGAGTGGCAACAGACTCAGAAGAGAAGAAATCACACTCCAGACACTCTCGGCAGGGACTCTGGCAAAGGAGGGAGAAGACGAACCTAGGAGCTTCAGATGGGCTCAGGATCAGAAACCTCACGTAAGGAAAGGCAGGAGTGAGAAGCGGAGCTGAAAACAGGAGACGATTAGACTCTGCATGTGCTCATCGGCACACACAGAGAAACAAGTGGTTGACAACCACTCTCATTTTTTTTTAAACCAGATAAACTCTCTTTAAAGAAATTAAGTGGGAAGAACTAGGACTGGTAAGCACCAATGCTAAAGAGCAAAGACCTCTAGACTGGGGAGTGGGAACCCCCTCCATTAATATTCAGCACTCTGACCCCTCACCCCAGATGAAAGCCTGTCAGCCAGTTTTGTCCAAATACATTGAGTTCCCAGTTGCTTTTCTAGTATCTCTTTTTCTAAACTTATGTGATTAATCAAGGATCATGAGACATTTTAGGGAAATCAAACAAAAAAGAGAAACTGAATTTTTTTTAAAAAGGAAAAGCTGATTTTGGAGGAAACAAAGATAATTTAGAAAAAATAAATTTGTCTTCCCTGAGATATGCAAGAACATATCCCATCCACAAGAAAAGAACAAGATGCTATGTAAGAGGAACAATCATAAAGCAAGAAAGAGTTCTTGGAAATTAAATATGTGATATCAAAAAAAAAAAAAAAGAAAATTCAACAAAAATGTTGGGAGATAGCAGTAAGGAAATCCAGAATGCAGAACAGAAAAAGCAATGAGATGGAAATATGAGAGCAAAGTGGAGGAGAGTCATGTGTGTTACGCTCTAAGTCACTTCAATTGTTGAAATACCTCAGAAGAGTTAGTTGCTAGTCACGTCTGACTCTTTCTGACTACATGGATGGTAGCCCATGGCCTGTCCATGGGATTTTCCAAGTAAGTATATTGTAGTGGGTTATCTTTGCCTTTTCCAGGGGATCTTCCTGACTCAGGGAATCGAACCTGGGTCTCCAGCCTTGTAGGCAAATTCTCTACAACACAAGAAAACAAAGGACTCCATTAGAAACTTAAAAAAAGAAAAAAGAAAAGAAAAGAAGCAGTCATCACAGTAATAATCCTAGTACTCTCAGCTGTGAGGTGAATGATATTCATAGTCCCAGTAAAGTAAACATGATTTTCTTCACGGATGTTCCACTTCTGGAATCAACCTACAGATGAAGTTTGGTAGACTGTAAAACAAAACAAAAACTAAATGGTATCCATCTTCCCACTTAAAAGTGAAAGTATGGTTGCTAAAAATGAGAAGCAGAAGAGGGGAAGCGGGAGAGGAGGTGATAAGAAGGGTTGGAGTGTCATACACTCATCTCCTAAGACTTGAGTCAAAGTTTACTGTTCACCACTGATGGAATACAAAATGTGTACAAGTATGATTTAAACTAATAAAGAGACGAAAAGGTTGTCTGTGTGTGTGTGTGTAAAATGAACTGGGGGCAGAGATGTGGATAATGGTCCAAATGAACCGATTCATTTGTTATGGGAAGGCCCTGATATACAAATATGTAAACTTGATCCATCAAAAATAACATTATTAACATGTTTAGCACATGTGTATATATTATATAGACACAGGAAACAAGCAGAAACGGTTAAAAGAATTAAAAGTGATGTACTCAGGAGAAAAGCATTACAGTGACAAAAGAAAGACTAGTACTTTTCATTAGAAATATATCTCTAGAGACTTCCCTGGTGGTCCAGTGGTTAAGATTCCATGATGTCAGTGCAGAGGGCATGGGTTCCATCCCTGATCAGGGAATTAAGATCCCACATGCTGCACAATACAGCCAAAAGATACAAGAATAAAATAAAGGTCTGTGAGGTTTTTTTTTAAAAATGTT
This sequence comes from Aepyceros melampus, assembly GCA_006408695.1. NCBI lineage: Eukaryota > Metazoa > Chordata > Mammalia > Artiodactyla > Bovidae > Aepyceros > Aepyceros melampus. The sequence goes on from SJXQ01002622.1 coordinate 208,251, forward strand.
AAAAAGGAAATATATCTCTACTGTATTATTTTAAGTAGCTATTTGATAAATATTTTCAGATTTTTTTATCTAATTTTGACTTTAATAGAGACAGTTCAGTTCAGTTCAGTCGCTCAGTCATATCCGACTCTTTGCGATCCCATGAATCGCAGCACGCCAGGCCTCCCTGTCCATCACCAACTCCCAGAGTACACTCAAACTCACATCCATCGAGTCAGTGATGTCATCCAGCCATCTCATCCTCTGTCGTCCCCTTCTCCTCCTGCCCCCAATCCCTCCCAGCATCAGAGTCTTTTCCAATGGGTCAACTCTTCGCATCAGGTGGCCAAAGTACTGGAGTTTCAGCTTCAGCATCATTCCCTCCAAAGGAATCCCAGGGCTGATCTCCTTCAGAATGGACTGGTTGGATCTCCTTGCAGTCCAAGGGACTCTCAAGAGTCTTCTCCAACACCACAATTCAAAAGCATCAATTCTTCCACACTCAGCCTTCTTCACAGTCCAACTCTCACATCCATACATGACCACAGGAAAAACCATAGGCTTGACTAGACGGACCTTAGTCAGCAAAGTAATGTCTCTGCTTTTGAATATGCTATCTAGGTTGGTCATAACTTTTCTTCCAAGGAGTAAGCGTCTTTTAATTTCATGACTGCAATCACCATCTGCAGTGATTGTGGAGCCCAAAAAAATAAAGTCTGACACTATTTCCACTGTTTCCCCGTCTATTTCCCATGAAGTGATGGGACCAGATGCCATGATCTTCGTTTTCTGAATGTTGAGCTTTAAGCCAACTTTTTCACTCTCCTCTTTTACTTTCATCAATAGGCTTTTTAGTTCCTCTTCACTTTCTGCCATAAGGGTGTCATCTGCATATCTGAGGTTATTGATATTTCTCCTGGCAATCTTGATTCCAGCTTGTGTTTCTTCCAGTCCAGCGTTTCTCATGATGTACTCTGGATGTACCAATTACATGCATGATTCTTAAGTTGCTGTAAGCTTGTTGTTGCTGATAATGGCTCTATCATTTTCACCTAGAAATTATTTTAAACTAAAATCTACACTGTCTTATTTATTCACAGATCAAACCTAGAAAGCAAGTTTTACATGAAGAAGCCACTAAGGATTCATTCATCTATCATTTATTGGTTTATTGAGTGCCTATGAGAACAATGCTATTTTCAATTCTGCAAAGACTGCCAAACTCCATTTATATCCTTAAGGTAACATAAGGGATATTTTTCCCCAAAAGAAGGCCACAAAGGAAAGTTGCAGAGTCCAGGTGGCTTTCCACACACCTCACCCACACCACACAGCCTCACCCAAACCATAAATAGTAGTTTTAACCCACTCTTTAAAAGGAACAGACGGATGTCAGGATGTTGAGAATTTTAGGCGCAGATGTTTCATCTTCCCTACTTGTATCACTGAAGCAAGTCACTTCTCCAAGTGGGACCTCTTTCAAATATGAAATAACAAGGTTTGGAATGATTGGACTCTGAAACATCAGACCCTGTTGCCCTGAGCTAACTGGTCAACTCCAGCAGCAGGGGACTAGGGAGAGGGAGGGCTGTCTGACTCTGGCATCATTAAAAAGGACTGTTTAGGCACCAAAGCACAGCCCGCAGGATGCCCCTGGAGAGTCAGGTGGCAGCCTGTGAAGCAATCCCATTTGGTGGAGAAATGGAAGGCCTGGGGGTCTAGAGGCCCAGGCTCTCGTTCCAGCTCTGCCAAAACAGCGCCATATGATCCTGAGCAAGTCGCTGCAGCTTTGCGGCCCTGAGTGTCCTCACCTGGAAGATTAAAGGGTTCAAGGAGACAATCCCCAAAGTCCCTTCCAGCTCTGACATGTTCATTCCATGATTGCGTGACCATCAAATTAAATTAAAACCAGACCTTTTGCATCACCCCGTGTGTTGGCGAAGACAAGTAACACGCCCATGTGTACATGAAAAAGCCTCCGACAGTGGGTCGCTCAGCTTCTTGTTGTTGTTGGGATTTTTTTTTTTTTAATCCTTTCCTGAGCTTATCAGCCCATGATCAAGGGCTCCTTCTCCAATGCAGGTGCTTATCTGCCCGCTGAGGCCAAGGGCACATCTTAGTAACTAGCAGCTTGTGAAGCAACGCAGGCGTTCTGCCACTGTTAAGCCACCACCTCTGGCTACAATAAGGCGTTGCCTGATAAACAGACTTGCTCCATACTCGTCTGCCTGGGAAGGAGAGAAATCGCCTGCCAGTCCACTCCTGCCAAGGTCTGCACCCAGCCGTGTGCAGGTAGAGTCTGATATTGGGGTCATCTAAGATGCTATTCAGTTTGGGGGAAAGATGGATGAAAGATATGGCTCTGGTGTGGTAGGCTTCCTAGGCACCAGGGCCTGAAGGGTCCTTGGAGGAATGCCAGAGATCGAATAGAGACCTGCTAGCTGGGAGGGGTCAGGGGGTCTCCTGGAAAACCAAGGCTGGGCTTGGTATTGATGTGTCAGAGAGAAATGGCTTCCAGATCTGGCTATTTCTAAAGCCAGGGATGACTCATTCTTTCAAGGAAAATTTCCTAAGATCTGATATCTACTGGGCAAGGAAGAAACACACAGATGAATGAACACATAGGTCCTTCCCATCAAAGAGTTCCCAGTCTGGTTACGAGAGGAAATAGGCAAATAAAGCAAATAATTGCAGTGCCTTTAACACCTAACACCACTCTCAGTACCAGAGAAATTTAAGTGAAATATGTCTGATCCCACAAAGCTTAAATCACAAATTACCTTCTGAAAATCTTCCTGGGGTAAAGACCATAGTTTGCAGAGTGCTTCCTAAGGACTTGGCTTCCCTGATGGCTCAGACAGTAAAGAATCTGCCTACAGTCCAGGAGACCCAGGTTCAACCCCTGGATCAGGAAGATCCCCTGGAGAAAGGAATGGCTACCCACTCCAGTATAATCACCTAGAGAATTCCACAGACAGAGGAGCCTGGTGGGCTACAGTCTGTGTGGTTGCAAAGAGTCAGACAAGACTGAATGACTAATGCTTTCAACTTGCCTGGAGACGAGGCTCCATGCTGGGTGCTCTGCGTGTTTTGGCTGGAGTCATTCTAATGGGTCAGTGAGGTGGTGATCACAACTCCTATTTCACATATGAGAAAACCAATATCAGAAAGACTGAGACTTGGCTTGCAACCTCTCAGATGGCAGGTGCCTGGGGCGACATTGAACCCACATCTGAGTCCCCAAAGCCCAATTTCCTTTTATCATAATGTTCTGCCATAGCTCAGTCCTTCCCAAATCCGGAAATGTCATCTTTCCCACCCTTACTCTCAGCCTGCTCCTTTACTCTCAGCCTGCTCCTTTACTCAAGGAAGGGCATCACCCTTTCAGTTAGTATAGGAGAGATTCTGCTGCAGTAACAACGTGAATACCCATGACATCAAGCAAGGATTCACACCTCACTTATGCTCCATGGCAACATAAGTAGGCAGGTAGCTCTGCCCATTATCATCACTCAGGTCTCCAAATTAATGGAGTTTGCACTCAAAGTGTTTCCCAGAAGTGTCAAGCTGGAGAGTGTCCCGCTAACTACTTAAACACTCCAGCCCAGGAGTGACATATGTCAGATTCGCTCACAACTCATTGGCCAGAACTAGTCACATGGCCACAATTCACCACAAGAAAGAAGACTGGATATTAATAAGCAATTGGGATATTTGGAATATCTGCCAATATCATTCGGAGAAGGCAATGGCACCCCACTCCAGTACTCTTGCCTGGAAAATCCCATGGACAGAGGAGCCTGGTAGGCTGCAGTCCATGGGGTCGCTAAGAGTCGGACATGACTGAGCGACTTCACTTTCACTTTTCACTTTCATGCATTGGAGAAGGAAATGGCAACCCACTCCAGTGTTCTTGCCTGGAGAATCCCAGGGACGGGGGAGCCTGGTGGGCTTCAGTCTATGGGGTCGCACAGAGTCGGACACGACTGAAGTGACTTAGCAGCAGCCAATATCATTGTTCATCCAGATCCCCTGGTATGAAACCCCAGTCTTCAGGACTGCTGAGCTGTTTCCTCCCTTAACGGCGAAGTAAAGGAAACAGATCTTACTCTGGAATCCCTCAGACTTCCAGAACTTCTGGGAACTTGGCACTTACTTTGTAGTCTCTGTTGTCTTAACTGTAAAACAGGGGCAATAGACCTTATCACAGGGCTATGATGAAAATTTACAAGATAATGCATGTAAAACATGCTCAATAGCCTTTAGGTTTCCCTTCCTACCCAACCTTTCCATCGTGTTCCCATTTAAATGTTCCATCCTCTATTCTCAGGCCCCCACGACTGGCATCTTTCACCAGCACCATTGCAACATTCACTGGTCCCTCTGCCTTGAACTGCATTCCATCCTCCCCCTGTGGCTTTCTGGTGAAAGAAAATGAACTCTGTGCGAGTATCTGTGAAAACCCTCATGTGGGTGGTGACATGTGAGTTGAGTTTTGAAGTATGAATAGGAGTTTGCCACCTTCCTGAGTGCAAAAAAAAAACCTTACTTTGTACTCTCCCTGCTCCTGATTCTGTTACGCTTCCCTGCAGCACTCAGGACACAGTAATGCCCAGGCCATTTTTCCAGTCTCCCCATGTCCTTCCCATCTTTCATACACTCTGGGCCAGTTCCCATCCCTTGGTGGTGCGCTGCATGTGTGCTAAGTCGTGTCCAGCTCTTTGTGATCCCATGGACTGTAGCCCGTCAGGCTCCTCTGTCCATGGAATGTTCCAGGCAATTCCATGGAATGGGAGTGGGCTGCCGTTTCCTTCTCCAGTGAATCTTCTTGACCCAGGGATCAAACTTGCGTCTGCTGCATTGGTAGGTGGATTCTTTACCACTCTGCCACCTGGGAAGCCCTCCCATGCCCAGAACCTTCCCCAGTTGACCACAGACTCCTGCCTGGAATGGCTTTTACCCTACCTCATCTGGCAAACTCCTATTCATACTTCAAAACTCAACTCACATGTCACCACCCACATGAGGGTTTTCACAGATACTCGCACAGAGTTCATTTTCTTTCACCTGCTGTTAGCCTGAAATTGCACCATCAGCATTCCGCTGCGTCAAGCCTCAAGCCAAAGTTTCTTCACTCAGTTCTCTTTCATAATGGCACAGACAGCAGACCAAGCCCTGACTTTGACTCCAGGGCTTTTCTCAAGCTTTCTTTCTGATCTAGAAAGGTCAGCACTCACTTGCAGCTTTCCCCTTGTGGAGGGATTACTATTTGGTGAGCTGCTATGGAAATATCTCAACCTCTTTATGGCCACTATCTGCCTTGGACCCTTTCCATCTGAGATCCCCCTGTTCGCAGGGAAACAGAGGGAATGACCTCATCTGTCAGGGGGGACCCTTCCTCCACTCCTTGGGTAACTTTCCTATTATAGCTCCACTGTGTCCTGAGACATGTCCTATACAGTCCATGGAATTCTGCAGGCCAGAATACTGGAGTGGGAAGCTGTTCCCTTCTCCAGGAGATCTTCCTAACCCAGGTCTGCTGCATTGCAGGCAGATTCTCTTACCAACTGAGCTACCAGGGAAGCCCCTCCTGAGATGGTACAGAGAGCATTCCTGTGACAACACTTGCACACAAAGATAGAGAAATACAAGAAGAGACAGAGGGAAGGGACTCCACCCCAAGCAAGCCTCACAGTGGACACGAGCGCTTTCATGCTTATACCCTTAGGGGTGTGGACAGTGAAGGCTATAGTAGGACTTCACATTTATCCACACAATTCTTTAGCAAGTTGTCTACAACAGATAAGGTGTGTGAGGTATAGAATGGTAACTTGACTCACATAGGGTCCTCCTGTATTTTCAAGACCTGGGCAGAAACAAGCCACAGGAATCCTTCTGGTTTTCGGTTCATTACTCAGAAATTCATGGGAAACTAAGCCATGGAGCTTGATCACAACCCATGAGTGTGTTGGCAACTGAGAAGTGACAGGAGAGTGAGAAGTAGTCTGCTCCTCCAGGAGGAAAATGAACCTGAATCAAGATGGACAGACCCCCAAAACACAGCAGGAGGGGAAAGGAAAATGGGTTCCTGATGGTCTTGTACAATATGATACATGATGAAAAGTGAAAGTGAAGTCGTGTCTGACTCTTTGCAACTCCATGGACTGTAGCCCGCCAGGCTCCTCTGTCCATGGGATTCTCCAAGTGCGAATACTGGAGTGAGTTGCCATTTCCTTCTCCAGGGATCTCCTGACCCAGAGATCAAACTTCTTGCATTGAAGGCAGATTCTTTACCATTTGGGCTACCAGGAAAGCCCATGTATCATGATACTATTACGTAAATATGTAAAGGCTTGATCACAAAAACAATTTGAAATATTGTGTGTATGTGTGTGTATAATCTTTGTGGCTTGGAAGGAAGGACATCAAACTTATAATAATAGCTACTTCTATGGAAAAGGAAATGGACCTGAATAGGAGAAGGAAATGGCAACCCACTCCAGTGTTCTTGCCTGGAGAATCCCAGGGACAGGGGAGCCTGGTGGGCTGCTGTCTATGGGGTCGCACAGAGTCAGACACGACTGAAGCGACTTAGCAGCAGCAGCAGGAATAGTGGTCATGGGAGACAGCTAGAGATTTATCTAATCAGTTCTAAAAGTTTTAAAATGCACTAGTGCACTCAGGTATTACTGGCAAATTCATTCAACTGTACACATAGAAAAATAAATAAATATGAAAAAAGCAAACAGTTAATTTGGGGTGTAGGAATATAAAGGACTTCCCCGGCGGCTCAGTGATAAAGAATCCACCTGCAATGCAGGAGCCACAGGAGACACAGTTTGGATCCATGCATCCAGAAGATCCCCTGGAGGAGGGCATGGCATCCCACTCCAGTATCCTTGCCTGGAGAATCCCTTGGACAAAGGAGCCTGGAGACCTACAGTCCATAGTGTTCCAAAGAGTTGGACATGGCTCAAATGACTTAGAACACAGGTACATAAAGTGGAAATAAAAAAAAAAAAAACACTGTGAAAAAATTCTGGGTTCAGATCCCATCTTTACTGCCAACAAGCTGTGAGACTGTCAGTGGTCTCCTTACCCTCTGCATGCCTCAGTTTCCTCACTGATGCCCACGGGGGATGGGGCCAGTCACAAAGGTGTCTCTCCGGCCTCAGCCCTCGGAGCTCTGCACACATGTGGGCTGTGTTCCTTTCCAGCCAGGTGCCTTTTTCCAGCCAGATTGAAGCTAAATCAAGTTTTATTCAGTTTTTGGTGATTTTTCATGTAGGAAAGGTATAAATTGTGCACAGACTAAAAGGCGAGAAAGAAAGCAAGCAAAGAGATGGGGAAGAAAGACCAGTTCCATAGGGTCCTGCCAACACAAGACTCCGCCTCTCTTCTGCTTGTGTAAGCATTTGCACACACACACCCCACATGGCAGGGCTACAGAAGTGACCGCCAGCGAGTTCTGTGTTGTCTCCACCCAGAGACCAGCTCAGCTCACTCACCTCCCACTAGCGCCCATACGTCCCCAGGACCTCCAGGTCCTCTCTTCCAGGGCCAAGTGCACAAAGGGTCACATTGCCTTCTACTGAAGTCCCCACAGTGCAGCCGCTTCAATCTATTTCCACGCTACCTCTCTGCATGGTTGAACTAAATGCCCTCACTTGCATAAAATACTCTGAGACAGCTGCGGTCTGATTGGATCCCAGGGGCCACCAGCCAGGGAAGAAGGAGCAAGGCTGGACTCCTACTCCTGGTGCTAATGAAAAGCAGAACTCTGCCCTGCATGGCTGGCGTGGGGCTGAGCACACCACGTGTCTTTGCTCACTGGTCTCCCATCAGCCCAACATCACAGGCAGAAAAACCACAGCTCAGAGTGGTCTGCCCAATGCACACCCTGCCAGGCCAGCAACCCGGCTCAAGTTCAAAGCCCTTTGCCCTGGACAATGTCCTCACACATCTGTAGTGCAGCAAGATTGGAAGCCACACGAAGCTGGGCTCCAAGTCCTTTCTGTTGCAATTCACATCATTTCCATTCACAATGGTCTCAGCTCTCCAAGGCAATGGGCAGCGACCATTCAGCCATCAAGATGCTTGTAGGAGGAAGAAAGGCCACCTTGGAGTCATCAGCAGAGCTTTGCAACTCTTGTCTTCTTTGTCAGTTGGCACAAGGATGCCTACCCGGAGGTGTTCCAGGGAGGCCCAGGCAAGAGGACAAGTAGAAAGATGCTCAGTAAATTCCTCCCTGCTTCGGGTCAGCCTGGTAACAGTCGCAGCGGCTTGACCTGTCTTCTCCTGGTGGCTAAGACAGACCATGTGTTTCAGTGAGAAGCAACTTGACGACCTGCCCCTGGCTGCCTCGGGTCTAGCTGTGCCTGCAAAGCTGCAGGATGTGGTCAGCTCGACAGCGAGGCACGCAGAAAAGAGTTTCCCAGAGGCCTTTGCAGCAAAGCCGCAAGTTGGAGAAATAATTTGTTGCCTTTGCTGTCTTTTCATGAGGCGGCCTCTTAAAGCTACCAAAAAGAAAAAAAAAAAGACATTTTCTTCCAAAATGGAATTCCTTCTCATGAAAGGATAAGCATGGAAATTATTAAGCCTAAGAGACAATCTCCTTTGCCAACTACAAAATCTCACCAGGACATTGGACAGTCTGCACAGAGAGAAGAATCTGAACTCCTTTATAAGAGCACCAAGCAGTCCTTTCATTATTAGTAAAACATACCTCATCTGGTCAAGGAGCAAAACCAAGACAGTTTAGAAGGGCTGCTTGGACATCAAACCCATCTAACAAAATGGTGCTTTGATGAGTTCCATGCAAATGAATCCAAAACATGTGATTTAAAGGTCCTCAAAACAGAGGAGGCTTGGAAAAAAGGCAGCAGCAGACTGTCCTTTAGAAAACCACGCTCGGGGCTGAACCAAAGCCAAATGCTTCCAAAATTTTTAACTGTGGTCTGGCGGCCCAGCCATTAATTCTGCAGCTCAGAGTGGACTCTGGGTGCCTATAGAAGACAATGAAACCCATGGACAAAGCCCTCCTGGCGTGACCCACCCATCAACCTAGGTGTCTGGAGAGGGTAGTGACACCAACACCAAATCTCACACTTTTCTTCTGCTTTCTTGTCATTCCCAAAGCAGTGTGGCTTTGGAGCAAAGGATCCCTAAGTGACAGGAAGGGCAGGCCCCATGATGTCTTCACCAAGCCTCTTCCTTGCATCACCAAGATCATGTCTCCTCTTGTCTCCTGTCCTTCCTGCAAGTTGTTGTTGCTCAGTCACTCAGTCCTGTCCAACTCTTTGCAACCCATGGACTGCAGCACACCAGGCCTCCCTGTCCTTCCCTATCTCCTGGAGCTTGCTCAAACTCATGCCCATTGACTTGGTGATGCCATCCAACCATCTCATCCTCTGTCATCCACTTTTCCTCCGCCTTCAGTCTTTCTCAGCATCAGGATCTTTTCCAGTGAGTCAGCTCTTTTCATCAGGTGGCCAAACTATTGGAGTTTCAGCTTTAGCATCAGTCAGTCCTTCCAATGAATATTCAAGGTTGATTTCCTTTAGGATTGACGGGTTTGATCTCCTTGCTCTCTAAGGACCCTCAAGAGTCTCCTCCAGCACCACAGTTAGAAAACATCAATTCTTACAAGACCAGGACTCATTCTGCAGCTGCTCAGGAAGGAGAGGCTGGAGCCTTGGCATTCTGAAAAGCAGCCAAGACAGGTGGTGGGCCCAGAGAGAGAGGTGGCAGGAGACAGGCACAGAGTCACAGTGTCATTCTCAAGGCGTCGGGACGGCGAGCAGTGCCCTTTGGGGAGCAGAGGCCTTGTGTCTGGAGACTAAGCTGAGAGGAGAGGAGGAAACACAAGCCCGGACCTTGATGTACACATGGTCTGGTTCCCTGGAGAACAGACATCAAGACTCAGAGTCGTATCCGGGGTGCTCTTGGGAATACCAGGTCGGGAGGGGTAGGAAAGAAGCTCAGGAAAGCAAGACTGGACAGAGGGAAAATTGAACTACAAGGCAGTTATAAGGAAAGCAGCTGCTGACACCACAGGAAGCTCTGGGGCTAAGATGGACCTCCAGAGATGGCCCAAATGCAGGCGAAGGGGCTGGACTTTTATGCCTTGGCACTGCCCAGACACCTACCAGGCTGAGGGCGTTCAAGCCTGGCCAAGGAACCTTCCTGAGCCTGAAAGCAATGTCCAGAATGGAATGACAGCCAACACTCCATGCGTCTGAGAAGCAGGATCTCGGCAGCTCACCACAGCATCCACGACAGTCTGCCTGCCGGAGCCCTGGACGCACTAGTTTCATACACTAAGTTCAACTATCTGGGAACAGCTGGTTGGGCTCCTTTTCCTGAGAAAAAATGACAAGAGGAAGGAAGGTTAGTGGGATGAACGACGGCCACCGCTACTGCCCTGGTGTCGTGGCCATGTCTCACATCCCTCACCCCATCCGCTGCCACGGGTCCTGCACGCTGTTCTTACTGACCGGTGTCTCTGGGTCCAGGTGACTGGCCTAAGATGAACCACTTCACTTCACCAGCAGTAAAAACGAATCTAAGGAAGCAAGGGAGGTGGGACTGGACAGACAGAGATGCTGAACTCTGAGGAGTCCTGCGTGTGTGTACTCTTTGCAACCACGAGAACTGTAGCCCACCAGGCTCCTCAGTCCACGGGACTCTCCAGGCAAGAATACTGGAGTGGGTTGTCATTTCTTCCTCCAAGGGATCTTCCCAACCCAGGGATCGAACCCAAGTCTCCAGCATCTCTTGCATTGGCAGGCGGATGCTCTGCCACACTGCGCCACCTGGGGTGCCCTGAGGAGTCCCATCCATCCTAATTAGGGATTTGACCCTGGCATAGTGGGTGTCAAGTTTTGAGGATTCAACTTCTTCTGGAACACTCTGCTGCTCTTATAAGGAAGACCTGGGCCTGATCCTCAACTTGTCTACCCTCCAGGAGGATAAGTCTCTTTACAGGTTGCCCTCTGGCCCTCACACCCAGCCTTTAATTGATGCTTAGTCACCCTTAGCCATGCATTGCCTGCTCCCAGGGACAAGCATCCCATTCCAATTATTGCTACCCTTCCCTCCTCACCTGAGAAATTACACCTTCCAGTGATTCCTTTTCTCCAATACTCCATCCCATTTCAGCAGCAGCAAAAGGTTTGATCCTCAGAGCCTAGGAATCTATTCCTCTGAATGGCAAAAGTGACTTTGCTGATGTGATTAAGGACACTGAGATGGGGAGGTGATCCTGGGTGACTTGGGTCTGGTGTCATCACAGAGGTGCTCACAAGACAGGCAGGAAGGGCAGAATCGGAGATTCAGAGATGCGGAGCTGTGGCTTTGAAGATGGGAAGGGTCCATGACTCAAGAACTGGCAGCTCCCGGAAAGTGGAACAGTAAGGAGAGGGTTTCTCCGCTAGAGCCTCCAAAAGGAGTGAAGCCCTGTGACCCCTGTTTTGGTTCAATGGGACCCGTTTCAGGCCTGTGACTGCTGAGGAAAGATGAGGGGTTGCTGGGGAAAGGGGGCAGGAGGTGTGAGAGGCAGCCATGGACCTGGGGGCACCAGTGACCGTGGCAGGTAAGAGTGGGCACTGGCATCACCCGCAGATGTCTGCTGGTTGACACTCATGCAGAGAGGTGAAGAAAGAAGGAAGAAACAGGAATTGGAGAAGAGGGTGATGTCTTAGGTCAGTGACACTTCTTTGAGGTCGGTGATCCTTAGATCACCTTTGGGATGCTCTGGAGGTCGAATGAGGAGGCAGAGGGAAGGGTGGCCACATGCTATGATTCAGCCTCATGAAGCTACCAGCATTGGAAAGGCTGGGAGGCCAGGAGACAGGCTTAAGCCTGTGACACCAGCCCTCTGCCCAGTGTCCCCCTGGACGTGGGTCTCCTGTCTGAGCATCTGCAGAATCAGGGAACCAAGTCCCTCAAACAAGAGTGGGTGAGTTGGCTCAGCTGCTTTCAAAGGGCAAGAGGGTAGCATGAATGGAGACAGTAACATGGAAACCTACACTACCATATGTAAAATAGTTTGCCAATGGGAATTTGCTGTACGACTCAGGGAACTCAAACAGGAGCTCTGTATCAACCTGGAAGGGTGGGATGAGAAGGGAGACGGGAGGGAGATTTCAAGAGGGAGGGGACATGTATATAATCCTATGGCTGATTCATGTTGATACATGGCAGAAAACAACAAAATTCTATAAAGCAGTTATCCTTTAACTGAAACAAATAAATAAACAAAATCAGACCTTAGTCTCTGCCAAAGTCAGCTTCCTATCGGTGTGCGTCCTGCTTTGCTCTCCCAAGCCCCTCCGATGGCCTCTTTTCTCAGGCAGCGCCCCCTCCCCCGCCCGGAAACCTGTGCTCAGGACCCTGCACTGCTCCCAGTGAAACTGGCACACCCCCCTTCATTCAGTCCTTCCATCCTTCCCCGCTTGTACAGGGGACACGATGTCAGCTTCCCCCTCTGAGACTTCCCACTGATGGCTTCACTACAACTATCCTCCAATTTGCTTTTTTTTCTTTAAACTACACCCACTCCCGACTCAGAAGTGATCTAACACCCGAGGCACAAGGGAACAAAGCAGAAAAGCCTAGAGCTCCCGTCTCCCTCACTCAAAACTCTGACGCCCTTGTAGCGCAGGCTCAGATTCCATGAGGTTTCTATGAGCTGTCAGGACGTCCCGCAGACCTGTACTGAATAAGGTCCCCAAGGCACTTCCCTCACGTGCTTCTGCAAAGCCGAGTCGCCCCATCCTGACCTCGTGCTTTGGTTGTTTGAGCTGATGCGTGAGAGGTCGCATTTATCGAGGTTCCGAGGCACAGAGGGTTTTGTGATCATGGTTCTGCCTTCCCCACCGGGTCCAGGTTCCTGCAAAGCCTCGGCCCTGTCCTGTGCCCTTGGGAAACGCCAGGATCTGCCATAAAAAGTCACGGACAATGGGAAGGGGGCTGGGGGAGCGACGGAAGGAATGACTGGAAGGGCAGCAAAAGCAAAGACGGCAGGAGGGTTATGGGAAGAGCAGAGGGGGGATGGCAGGAACGTGCGGCACCTGGGGGAGCCAGGTAGGCCTGAGGCATGATGGGAGGTGTCCAAGGTGACCGGTGTGGCTGAGAGCGGTAGGGAGCCTCAGGAACTCGGGAGCCCAGGGCGGGTCAGGGACGCCATCACTTGGAGGTTCTGGATGGCAGAACCGAGGCAGGGGAGGGGACAGAGACCAGATGACTGGAGGCAGGCAGCATGCGGTCCAAGGCCATGCCGGCCGGTCTGTTCAGCCTCCTGGGAAGAAGACACCCTGCCTGCTCTCTGATGCGGTGGACACTGGGTCTCTGGGCTGCAAAAATCTAAGTCCAGCCCCATCAGGAAGTGAGGTAAGGTGAGGATTGTCATGGGGCCTGGAGTGAGGCTGGGCCGGATCCTCCTGTGGGAATCATACAAGAGGCTGTAGGGAGCCCAGGAGCTGGGAAACCTGAGAGAGCATGTGGAAGAAAAGAAAAGGGATGGGGATTAAATGAAAGGATCTAGGAAAAGCCCTCCACACTGAGCTCAGCACTTAGTAAACATTCATTTCATGGTGACAGTGATGGTGGTAGGGGCTGAAATGAGGGAAATCAGGAAGAAAAAGAGTGAATTAAGGAAAGAGGAGCAGAAAGGAAATAACCTGACGTTTACCCAGGGTCTTGGCCCCTGCTACTGCCTTTGTCTTTTCTAGCTCCATTCATCCTGCTCAGCAGTTTGATGAGATGGGTGCACTTACTCCACCTTACTAATGGGGAAACCAAAGCTCTAAGGCTGCAGGCAACTGCCCAACTGAAAATTACCAAGGCAGGATTCAAGGTCTGTGCAATTGGAAAGCTCCTGCCTTCTCGTGGGGAGGAGATACAGAAGGTGCTGATGACCAGCTCCAGAGAACCAGCTGGCTAGACAGAAAATTCAAATATGGGTTCTGACCCTGGGGATCTCCAAGAGGTCAGAGAAGAGGCGCTACACAATGGAAGTGGTCTGAACAATGATCCCATCAAATGCAGACCATGCAGCAATAGAGGAGGCAAGGAGCACAGAGGAGGCAAGGAGGGAAGACTTCCTGGAGGAGGTGACATTTGAACTGAGCTGTGTGATGACTGTCCATTTTCCCAAAAGATGGAGGCACATTTGGTTTAAGGTGGTGTTTAGAAATGGGCAGCTCTCTAATAACCTGCCCTACCTTCTGCCCCATCCCTAATTCACCACCTTCCACAGCAGTCCAGATCAGTGATGTGTGCGTGTTTATGCTCAGTCGCCCAGCCATGTCCAACTCCTTGCAGCCGCATGGGCTGTAGCCCGCGAGGCCCCTCTGTCCATGGGATTTCCCAGGCAAGAATACTAGAGTGGATCAGGGTTAGGGTTCAATCCCTTTCCAGCAGATCTTCCCAACCCAGGGATTGAACCCACGTCACTTTCGTCTCCTGCATCATCAGGCAGATTCTTTACAACCTTAGAAGCCCAAATCAGTGGTGATTGCTCCAAACGTTACTACTAACACCTTCCCAGTCTTTGTTTCTCTTTCCAAGAAACGTTCGGACTCCATCATTCCTCCCACAGTACATCCAGCCTCTGGCTAGAAAAAGAGGTGTGTTTTTTTTTGGCCGAGCCAGCTACTGCAATGGGTCTCCATCAGAGGAGAAAGAAGATTCCTAGGTTCGGAGCAAGGGTATAAATCAATTCACAGAGTACAAGAGGAATAGAATAAATAGTATCTCACCCAAATCAGTTATGTAATATTTAAAAGGCAGCTCTCAAACAGGAAGAACATTTATCTATTATGAACATTTTCCATTTTTAGTGGTAATTGAAGTTTTTCACCCACAGCTCATGCTAAAAGCACCAACATATTGTGATGGTCGCCGCCCATTCGAATGCAATTAGAGAATTTAATCAAACTCCACTGCAAGTGCAGTGCCAGCCAGGCTATTTTTGAATTTTTCAATCTAGCATCATTTGGGGACTTTTTAATTGTTAGTTGGGTTTATTTATTGAACTCAGGCTTAAAAGAAAAATAAACAGCAAAGAGGCAAGAAGTGGCTGGAAAGGCAAGAAGAATCCAATCCGTGAGATTTAATCAAGTCTGTCCTTGTTAGCGCCAGCGGTGGAGAAATTCCACTGAATTCAAATTTCAACTGGGTCTCTAAACATCACATTATTTACATCTTTCATCTATTATGATATTTCAAATAAGATTGTTATAAAATTGCCCCAACTTTGGGCAACCGTAGATCATAAAATAGGACCATTATTGCATTAAAAGAGAGGAACTGTATCTCATTTAAAACACATAAGCACATAATTTCATAGATGTATATCTGTAGCTGGATATCTATCTATGAACAATGAAATTGCCCCAAAATTAAAAGCCTTCTGGCTATATATTTGTAAACACATCAGATCACAATCCAATAAAGGGGCCCTTTTGAATTAATGTGCATCACATGACCTTCCTATCATTACATTTATAACTTTCCTTTTGAACAGCTCACTGCCTCCTCTTTGTCTCTGTAAAAATGCAGGGGGTTTTGTGTGTATTTTCTTGTTTCCTTTGGCTAACGGTGTAGAGAACCATGCTTGTTTTTAAGGCAAGAGAATTGGATCATAATTGTGGAAAATAACAAAAGAAAGAAAGTCACTCTTTTACACCTGCATATATGGAGAGTCTCCATCTAATTTCTCACCCCTTCTGACATAAAACACTTTGTATTTTAAAAAGAACCTGTCACCTCACTCATTTTTATGATTCTGATAATGAGAAAGGGACTTACATTGTTAACCGGGAAAGCGCAGTGATTTCATATGCACATTAAAAGGGGAAGAGCGTTCCTTTAATTTAGATCATTTAAAACAAAACTTTCCAAGTGCAACCTTTTTGTTGTAATTCATTCATCTCTTGCTGTTCAGTGCTCATGGGAAAGACTTTCCTGAGATACAGGATTCAAATAAGTGAATAAGGCATCCTCTTCCACAAAGTCACATCCTGAGGAGGCTGAAATATTATGTGAGTTTACTGCAGGGAATCCCAGAGAGTCCGGGGGAAGGAGTCCTCACTGGGAGTCAAGAGAGCTAGTTACCACCTGTGCTCTGCCTCACATGAGGTTTCCAAATAGACAAGAGCCACTCAGCCCCAAGGGACCGGAAACCAATTCTGTAAAGCAAAAAGAGAACTCATGGTCCTACGTATCTCCAAAGTATATGGTGGATCGATTCAGGAACAGTTGGATCCAGGAGCTCCCACAATGCCCTGGGAATCTAGTCCAGCCCCACCTCTTGGCTCCGTTTTCCTTCACGTTGGCTTTATTCTTGGGACCTATGTGGTTGCCCTTAGTAGGTAGAGGCTTGCATTATCCTCGCTGCTATTTTGCTCTCAGAAAATAGGATTCCTACTCACTGGTCACACCAGTAAAAATCCTAGGTTCACTCCCATGGACCACCTGAAGTCATTGCCACCTCTGAACTGATCATGGTGCCCAGGGCAATGCAAGGCACTATGAGCCCCTGTCCAGTGCTATCACGTGTCCTTAGGTGTATTGGCGTTTCATAAGGTGATGAACTGCTGGCTTAGGAAATAAATTCTAAAGTCCAATCACTAATGTGCTCATCCCACGCATTCATCTACAATCAAGATCTTGGTTCTGACGTGGAAGTTAGACTCCTCTGGGAGTTATTCGAACCTCTGTTTTCTAGTTTATAAACTGGTTATGATACTGCCTCTCCCATAGATTGTGAGTGAGATTACATATGTGAAAGTATTTAGCAGAGTGCAAATAAGGAGCGTTATATAATACTAGACCTTAACAGCACGTTATTGTTGAGATCTTATGCAAAGTGACAACTATCAGTATCTAAATGAGTCACAACAGGTAACCTTAGTCATACCTGCCCCCATGTCGGACAATTCTCAAGGAGAGAAGCATTGGGGTCTGTAATCGCATCTCATCATAGTTAAATAAAATGTTCTTTATAACCAGCTTCAATGTGTACAACCTTGGCCTTGATCCCACTGTGTGGCTCCATTTCTTTCAGACTTAACCTGAGTTATAAGGGATTTCAGCTATTCTTGGGAAAGACGTTAGGAACAGGAAAGTTCAGCTTATGGTCATTACTAGAATTCAAGTCCAGAGAATGGGCAGCTCTCATCTTAAAATGAGGATGAAAAAACATTAGCTTTGCCTTTTTTATCCATTGTGATTGCTTCTTTATTTTAGAATTTTGACTTAATTTATTTAGTAAGTATAATACATGATCATTGTGAAAATTTTCCAGCAATACAAAAGAAGTACAAAAGAGGTGGTTAAAAAATTATCTAAAATTCCACCTTTCAGAAACAATGGTCATCCATATTTGGTAAACATTACTCCAGCCTTTATTCCCTTTAAAGATAGATAAAAGGACAGAGACATGATAAAGTGAAAGAAAGATATGGGGACAAAGACAGAATATATCACGTACATTATTTTTAATATTTAAAAGTACTAAATTCTCTTTAAGTTTTAGCTGAATGGAGGAAAAAAGAAGCCAAAGTAAAATTGAAAAGCTTATTTCAAATCCATTTTCTTCACTACAAGGAATATGATTTCTTTGCTAAAAGCTTCCTCTAAACTAAGAAAAGAGATTATAACACACATTGAAGTCATCTTTTAACTACATTTTAGTTTTACACTATATTTCTCACTCCCTACCTTTCAACATACATCAGTTACGTTACTAGTATTCAGCTTTACAATACTTATGGCTTGTTCCTTGAAGAAAATTTCAATTGGTCAGTCTTCGCCTTATATTTAATGACTGTGATGTTTACCATCTAAACATGACGTCATGATCCCTGGATTTTTTACTTTAGTTCATCTTTTAGTTATTTAGATTTAAACTACAAGATAAATTAGGATGTTTAATTTGAGAAATAAACTGTTTATTTTCCCTGATAGATTCCTAAGTCGATACAATTGGCAAGTTTGTGCATGCTTGTCAATATTTCTAAAACTTTTATATCTGAATTTTAAAACAGTGCTGCTGCTGCTGCTGCTGCTAAGTCGCTTCAGTCGTATCTGACTCTGTGTGACCCCATAGACAGCAGCCCACCAGGCTCCCCCGTCCCTAGGATTCTCCAGGCAAGAACACTGGAGTAGGTTGCCATTTCCTTCTCCAATGCATGAAAGTGAAAAGTGAAAGTGAAGTCACTCAGTCGTGTCTGACTCTTGGTGACCCCATGGACTGCAGCCCACCAGGCTCCTCCGTCCATGGGATTTTCCAGGCAAGAGTACTGGAATGGGGTGCCATTGCCTTCTCCATTATTTGGCTTAAAAATTGTTTTATTCTGAGACTTCCCTGATGGTCCAATGGTTAAGGCTCTGTTCTTTCATTACAGAGGGTATGGATGGGTTTAACCTCTGGTCGGGGACCCAAGATCCTGTATGATGCAAAATGCAGCCAAAAAGTTAACTTAAATTACATTTTAAATTCTGCCTTCTTCTGATTGAAATAGAGAAGTTTTTGTTTCAGGTTGGTTCATTTCAGGTCAGTTGCTCAGTCGTGTCTGACTCTTTGTGACCCCATGGACTGCAGCAAGCCAGGCCTCCCTGTCCATCACCAACTCCCGGAGCTTACTCAAACTCACATCCATCAGGTCAGTGATGCCACCCAACCATCTCTTCCTTTGTTATCCCCTTCTCCTGCTGCCTTAAATCTTTCCCAGCATCAGGGTCTTTTCAAATGAGTCCATTCTTCTCATCAAGTGGCCAAAGTATTGGAGCTTTAGCATCAGTCCTTCCAATGAGTATTCAGGACTGATTTCCTTTAGTATTGACTGTTTGGAACTCCTTGCAGTCCAAGGGACTCTCAAGAGTCTTCTCCAACACCACAGTTCAAAAGCATCAATTCTTCAGTGCTCAGCTTTTTTATGGTCCAACTCACACATCCATACATGACTACTAGAAAAACCATAGCTTTGACTAGACGGATCTTTGTTGGCAAGGTAATGTCTCTGCTTTTTAATATGTTGTCTAGGTTGGAGAAGGAAATGGCAACACACTCCAGTGTACTTGCCTGGAGAATCCCAGGTATGGTGGAGCCTGTGGGGCTGCCGTCTCTGGGGTTGCACAGAGTCGGACACGACTGAAGTGACTTAGCAACAGCAGCAGGTTGATCATAGCTTTTTTTCCAAGGAGCAAGTGCCTTTTAATTTCATGGCTTCAATCACTATCTGCAATGATTTTGGAGCCCAAGAAAATAAAGTCTGTCACTGTTTCCATTGTTTTCCCATCTGTTTGCCATGAAGTGATGGAACTGGATGCCATGATCTTCGTTTTTTCAATGTTGAGTTTTAAGCCAGCTTTTTCACTCTCCTCTTTCACTTTCATCAAGAGGCTCTTTAGTTCCTCTTCTCTTTCTGCCATAAGGGTGATGTCATCTGCATATCTGAGGTTATTGATACTTCTGGCAATCTTGATTTCAGCTTGTGCTTCATCCAGCCTGGCATTTCCATGATGTACTCTGCAGATAAGTTAAATAAGCAGGGTGACAATATATAGCCTTGACGTACTCCTTTCCTAATTTAGAACCAGTCCATTGTCCCATGTCCAATTCTAACTGCTGCCTCTTGACCCGCATACAGATTTCTCAGGAGGCAGGTCAGGTGGTCTGGTATTTCCATCTCTTGAAGCATTTTCCACAGTTTGTTGTGATCCACACAGTCAAGGGCTTTGGCGTAGTCAATAAAGCAGAAGTAGATGTTAGAACTGGCTTAAAATTCTTGAAGCCCACCTTTTATTCCTATCTTTTATCATTTGGTAGACATTAGACTTCTGGCTTGGATTATAGTTGTGGAAAATTCTAAGATAACCCTCTTTTTTCTCCTTTACATCTTAAAACGCATTTTTCTCGTAGAAGCCAATAGAATTCTAGCCTTCCTGAAGTTCAGTTTTTTTGCAGTGGTGTACATTATTGTCACTCACTCATTCTATATCATGCTTTCCTGGGACATTATGTGCTTTCTAATCAGACTTTTATTTATCTAAGTAAAGTTTTCTTCCATTATATCATTTAATGTTTCTGTATAATTTGTCCTGGTCTCTTCCTAAAGATACACAAATCTGTACATTTGTCATATTTCTCTCATCTACTTATCTATTAAAAAGGTACATTATCTTTTATATCATTTTCATATCCTTATACTTTGAAAATGTGAAGGTATTTTTGGTCGATGCAGTAACTAGGGCAGGGATGGACATAACTGGCATTTGGGGGATGAGGGTTCAGAATCCTAAACATCCTTAAACAATAGGAATTTAGCCCTATGATGCAAGTGCTGTTCAAAATGCCAATGGAAACTGCAGAGCTAGCCAGGCCATCACATCTTTGATGATGCTTTCTGTCACATTAACTCTAATTTTTAAAGACTCTAACAGGGCTTTAATTTATGTAACATTTGTCTTTTACACATCAGTTTGTTTGTTTTTTTCCTTGAGTTATTCCAGTTTACTTTATGTTGTTTTATAACTTTGTTTGCACTCTATCTTAAAAGGATGATACTTTCAATAATATTTTCAATATTATAGAGAAGCATTTGTCTAAACTTTTTCACTATTTTCTTGGGAAATTTGTGTTATATATTCCTTTGATGTGCCTTTTGATGGACAACTTTTTCCCTCCATGTTTAGTTATTTCATTTTTATCATATAGTAGGTAGGCCCCAGCCAAATTCCTCTGTGTAACTACCCATGTCTTGACTTGGAGCAGAGGGTAAAGATAATTAACTGTAGACATCACCTGTGGTCTGGAGTCTCTCGGTTGCTACATGTGATTTTTTCTTTCTTTCTTTCTTTCTTTCTCTCTTTTTTTGCCCCTGAGTGATGTCTCTATCCTGCTTGACTTTCAAGAGGGAACTTCCCTTCACCACTGGAGGCCTCTGCATTTGATCCGGCATTTCTCACTTTTCTGTCCTCCTCCAAGTTGCTTTATATCCAGCACTTTCCTCAAATCAGGAACCTTAGATCAGGGTATCAGAAATGGCATGTTGGCCTAGAGTATCCTGTCCCTTCACCATCCCATCAGTGTGTGATGCCAAGCTGAGTTCCCCCGTGCCCTCGGTGATGTTGGCACAATCAGTGGGTCATTGGGTGTGCTCTTTAACCCTGGGTCACTTATTCTTGGGGAAATGAGTGTCATACTCAGGGTTCAAGGAGATGGGTTCCAGCTCTGGGCACTCTCCAACAGTTAGCATTTCGCAGGTTTTGGAAGGCATGCTTTACATTCTATGGTTTGGGACTCTGCCTTATTCTGGTTTTTAGGACAGTAAAAAGTTATTTTCACTTCTTTGTTGGCTGGGAAACATTTTGAAAAATAGCAATACAGAAAAAGATCCTAATCAGAAGCTTGACTTGAGTCTTATATAGAAAAAAAGAATTTCCAATTTCAAAGGGTCTTCATGCAACTCAGATCAAGCTGCATAACCTCAATCCTCAGTTTTTTAACTCTGTCTCAACTTCCTCATCTGTAAAATGGGCATAATAATCAGCCCCAATCTCACAGATTTGTCTTGAGAATCAAACAGATGCATGAAAAACACAACCCATGGCACCAAAGTACTCAGTAAATACCTCCTATTATTATTATTATTCTCATAACAATTCCATGAAGAAGATATCATTGTCCTCATGTTACAGAGGCTAAATGGCTTTCCCAAGCTTTCACAGGAAATCGGTGCAAAACAAGCATTTACAACCCAAACCAATGCTTTACCATGTACCCAATCCTGGAAACATAATCTGTAAAGAGCTTCTCATCAAACGCTTTCAGATTCAGTAGAATTTTGAATCAAAATGTACCCATTTTACAGATGAAAGACACCAAAACTTGAGTCCTGTAAGGCTGAACAGCTAATAAGCACAAAGTCAGGACTGGAACATGGACCTCTAGCAATCCAGTACATCTGGAAAGATGCGAACAGACCAGTGAATTTATGTCCCAATGGTATCTGTACCTGAAGACAGGTATGGAGAAAGAGAAGGCAGGGAGGTGGCAGGAAAGCAGGTGGCTCCTACTCTTACCCTAAGAGGTGTAGACTAGTCAATTCACGTCCCCAAGCCTCCCATGGAAAGTCGGCATCAGAAGCTCATCGTCAATGTCAAGTGAACAAAAAACCCTGCAAAACAGAATCTGCTCTCTTCTCTCAGTTCTGTTTTCAAAACTGTCTATCCATCCGTGTGTGTGCCTCTGTAAGGTCGTCTCTCTTTCTCAGATCTAACTGCTTATCTGTCTAAACATCGGGAGAGCGTAAACAAAACATCTTTTTCTGGGTGGCAAGGATACAGGTGATTTTAATTTTCTTGGTACATTTCTCCACTTTCAAACTTTCCTGTAAAGAAAAGAACATGTGTTATTTATATTAGCAAAGGAAAACACGGGTCTTACAAAAATATTGACCTTGCGGGGCTGTTGCAAGATAACCTGAGACAGTGAGGGGCTGTGGGCGCTTGAGTTCACTTCCCTGTGCCCTGGCCTCTGATCGCCGGTATGTTTCCTGCCATCTCTGGACCCCCACCTCCTCTAAGTTGAGGGGGGATGACACTGATTCCTGGATCGGGAGGAGGGCTTAAGGGGATTACCTATTTAAATGTCTCCCAAGGAGGCAGGGCAGACAGTAGTCACTCCCCCAGGTCAGTTCCTTTGCCTTTTGCTGAAAATTCCAGCTGGATCATCTGCAAGCCTTTGAGACATACCGGCCAGAACTGCAGCCAAGGAGAACTCCTGAACAACACTGTTTATTTATACAGCGGGAAGATTGAAATCATTACGCTTTGACTGGCAGGAGCTATTTATAGGCCTCGTTCCCAGCGAGCTGTTGGGAGCAGGGCTCTCCCCAGCGAATTTACCACCTCCCTTCTGAGCTTGGCCGTAAACCCTGTGGATGTCTGTGTGGGCCTCTGCTTCCCAACCACATGAAAGCGGAATCCCTTCCCCGTTCTATTAAGAGAAAATCGTTGCCTGCACTCAACAAGACGAGAGAGGGAAGGGGCCAGAGAAAACCCTCCCAAAATGATGAAGCAGAGCTTAGCGGCCAGCGCCAACGTCAGCAGCCCTTTGCGCAGATCAGCGTGCTGAGTCTGAAAAGGGCCAGTTATGGGTTTCATCACAGGTCCTGGCTCTGCCGCAGCCCCGTCTCACTGGGAGTCCTTGGACATCCCTCCAAGTGTTGATGGAGCACAGATTCTGGGCTGTGTATTGTCGGAGTGAACGGACAAGATTCGGATAAAGCCTGGGACAGGAGCATGCCAGGCGGAGGAAACAGCACGGGCAAAGGCAGAGAGGCGGGGACACTGAGGGACTCCACTGCACGCAGCATGGGATAAGGAGTTCAGATAAAACCCATCGAGAATGCTGGCACCTAGGAGATGCCCCGTGCTTGCTCACTGGCTGGATATTCATATACCTCAGGCAAAATCAGGATGAATGAGAGGATGCTGAAGCTCTATTCTTTCCCCAAACCTTCAGCCTTTCCCCAAGCTCAGAGCTGCAGAAAACCAACCTGGGTTCAGTGCTCGTGGGACGTGGGGGCCCACACCAGTCCCTCTGCCTCCTGGCCAACTGGAGACATTTCCAGAGGGCCCACGTACTCTGCAAATACCTCAAGCCAAGTTTTCAAAGTCAGGGCGTTGAGTAAAACCCAGACTGTTTCTCTGCATTTCTTTTCCTAAACTTTCCTTTCAGTTCAACATGCATTTGAATTCAGGGGAAACACAGACCACATGTTTCTAATCCATCGACACTTAAATCATCAAAATGCTGGAGGCTGATTCTTTGGAAGCCATCAGGAACACCAGAGCCTTTTAAAGACTTTCTCCTCCTTCTCCAGCAATCAGGAAGTAGCCTTTTTCCAAGAGGAAACCAAATTTTTACTCCAAAGGGGCTGCTGCATTCGGTGCCAAACTTGGCACGCTCCGAGGCCGAGGTGGATCCAGACCTACTGCAGCGGCAGGGGAGATGGGGTTTGCAGGCTAAGAGGCCCCCTCTTCTCGTCCATCCCATGCCACTGAAGATGGAGGAGGGCGGGGGGGAGGAGAGAGAGAGCAGGTATGGGCTTGAAGGGACAGGCCCAGTGAGTGGTGGAACCCAAGACAACAGAGAGGCAAATGTGCCTCCTGACCCCACACACATGTCCTGCAGGACCAGAGGCCACTCACCTCTGCTTCTGCTTGCAAGAACAGAAACCAACCCTCCCTGCTCGGGGCTGCTCCAGAAGAGGACAAGAAAGTGAAATAAGATGAAATGATGTATGTGCTAAGTAACTTCAGTCATGTCCAATTCTTTACAACCCTGTGGACTATAGCCCGCCAGGCTCTCCTGTCCATGGGATTCTCCAGGTAAGAATACTGGAGTGGGTTGCCATGCCCTCCTCCAGGGGATCTTCCCGACCCAGGGATCAAACCCAGTTCTCCTGTGGCTCCTGCATTACAGGTGGATTCTTTACCGCTGAGCCACCTGATGAAATGGAGTATATGCAGGTAAATAACAAGAAACCAGCCTGGCCAGACAGAACTCCATTCGCTTTGTCTACACTCGGGGACAAACCCTGCCTCTGATCATCATGACATTCCCATCCCACAAGCTGTCCCATCCTGTCCCTGGCTAGCTGGCTGGAACAATGTGTCAGCAAGGATCACCAAAGGGTAAATCGATAAAGGTCGGAAGCCCCCCTGCCCCTCATGGAGCCAGGACCACACAGAGTATACTTCGTAGTGACCAGAAGTACCTTCTAGTCTCAACCACGTGAGAACCTCACTGAGAAATGGTCCAGCAGCAGCAGCAGCCATAACTTATAACTGTCTGTCCCCGTCCACCTAAGGTTTATTCTATGGCCTTCTTCCTGTGTGCCCCAGGCTGTCACTTCCGCAGGACAGGGGTCTGCGTGTGTGTGTTGGTGACACAGCCAGCCACGACCATCCCTGGCCTGAGGGAGAGTGTTCCAGCTCGGGCTCTCATGCATGGAAGCGTGCTAGGGAGAACAGTGTTCATGGCAGTGTTAGAGCTGCAGTCCAGATGTGCAGCTCTCCCCAGGCTCTGCTCCCAGGCAACATCTCTGTCCCCAGTACCTACCACAGTCTGGGGGAACCTCTCCCTATTAAGTAATTTGCAATCTGAAGAAATGGATAATAGCATGGACCCTGGAGTCAGACTATTAAGTTTTGATTTCTGGCTCTATCACCTCTGAGCTTTGTGACCCTAATCAAGTTATTGAACGTCTCGGTGCTCCAAAGCCCTCGCCTGTAAAATCGGATGATAAGAGGTCCAACTTGAGAATATTCCTATGAAAATTAAATTAGTAAGTACATACAAGTTCAGTTCAGTCACTCATTTGTGTCCAACTCTTTGCGACCCCACGGACTATAGCATGCCAGGCTTCCCTGTCCATCACCAACTCCCGGAGTTTGCTCAAACTCATGTCCATTGAGTCGGTGATGCCATCCAACCATCTCATCCTCTGTCGTCCCCTTCTCCTTCTGCCTTCAATCTTTCCCAACATCAGGATCTTTCCCAATGAGTCAGTTCTTCGCATCAGGTGGCCAAAGTATTGGAGTTTCAGCTTCAGCATCAGTCCTTCCAATGAATATTCAGGCTGATTTCCTTTAGGATGGACTGGTCATATCTCCTTGCAGTCCAAGGGACTCTCAAGAGTCTTCTCCAACACCACAGTTCAAAAGCATCAATTCTTCGGTGCTCAGCTTTCCTTATAGTCAAACTCTCACATCCGTACATGACTACTGGGAAAACCATAGCTTTGACTAGACGGACCTTTGTTGGTCCATGCAAAGCACTGGGAATAATTTCCAGTAAATAGCACCCTGTATGTGATTGCTGCCCACATCATTGTTATTATTGGCCCAGAGTGACAAAATCTGTGGGCATGAATAAAGCACATGGCACTGAGGAAGGTCTCAGCAAACATCAGTTGTCTTCCTTCCTCTCTGCTGTGTTGCTCCAATCCACCAAGAGCAAACCCTGATGACCTAGGAAGACCGAGGTCATGGGATCCGGATGCTGTAGAGTGAGGTCAGATCATCTTGTCTACATACTGCCTTCAGGATATTTTGTCTCTCTCTTTTTTTTCCTTTTAATTTACCATGGCAGTTGAGTCTCTGATGTTTTGAACTTTCCTGGGAAGATGTTCCCACATATGTCAGCAGCCCATCTCCCTAGAGCTGGAGATGCAGAGAGCAAAAGCTCTCAACCGTCTAGACCACCCACAACAGAGCCCTTGACCAAGCAGCCCCACCCATCTGCTAATTGAGGCTTGGAGAGCAGGCCAGGGGAAGGTGGGCGGGGTAGGTGAGGAAGAAAGGGAAGGAGATGAGCAGATAAAAGGGGAGTTGGTCCAGGAGGAACTGCAAATCTTAATCTTTTCATTTTGCCGTCCCATCCAGAAATGAATCATCGCTATTGGGTTAAAAGTTGTTTTTAGAACCTCAGAGAAAGGTTATGTTAAAAAACAACAGGTCTGGCAGCCAGACAGAGGATGAGCAGGCCCCTGTCTTGGGGAGGAGAATTAAACATCAGAGTCAACCAAAGACATCTCAGAGAAATTGAGCATTTCTTGGAATTCAAAATCTTTAAAAAATAAAAAGAGATTGAAAAGTGTTGAATGGCCATTGTGTCAGGGAGCAATATGTCACTCTGACGGTCGGGAACAGCTCTGACCCATGAACAAGACGTGAAGCCAGTTACAGAGGATCCCGTCTTTCCTGTTGCCACGGCGGAGGGTAGGGATGGATACAAGTATGGACTGGCCGGCTCACTCATATGGAGATGAACCGTCACCCTGAGCCTCCTCCTCTCACCCCCGCTTCATGCAACCCCGGCTAGCAGGTCTCAACCTCAGGCCGAAGAGCTGACGCTGCGGGAGGAGTAGCCAGATGCCAGCGGTCAGCCAGAAGAGGTAGACGCAACACGGCCGAACGGGTCCAACCTGCCGCGTCTAAAGTGACCGGGGCCACGGGAAGGAGGAGCGGGGAGGGGGCGACCCGCAGGCGCAGGCGCACACCGCCAGCCTCGGGAGAAAGGGCACTGCTGTCGACCCGGAGCTTTGGGAGCCCCGGAGTGCTCCCGGAGCAGACAAGGAGCCCCCGTGCTGGTTGTCGGCAGCAGCGGCAAGGCTTCCCCGCACCAGGCGCCGGAACGAGCATCCGTTCAGACGCAGTCTGAGCAGCGTCCTCCTCAGCATCGCAAGGCCCTGTTTCCCCAAGAGCTGATGGTCTCTGGTGATCTGCAAGAGGGAACGGGACAGGCCCAGACATCCAGAGGGAGATGTAGAGAGGGGAGAGCAAAAGGAAGAGGAAAGAAGGGAAAGGGACGAGAAGAGAAAGCAAAACAAAAAGAGAAGAGAAGACTTTCCATGGTCAGAAACTTGGGGAACTGGAGCGGCAAGTTAACTCCGAAAAAGACAAAGGGTCTTGTCCACGTCCTTAAAGTGCTGGTGTGCCTTGTAAATCCCCGAGGAGGCAGCATCTGCCTCGCCCCTGCTTCCTTGACTCTCTCCCCCACACGCCCTGCTTCAGGGGACGCACACAGTAGGTGAGACACGCCATGGGCTGGGGGAAAGCTGCGAGGAACCTGCTCCTGGAGGGGTTGCGGACATTGAGCTAGACCGTGCTGAACATCTGGGCTCATGATTGCAAACGAGATGCCTAACTTCTCTCTGTGCCTCAGTTTACTGATCTGAAAAGATGGGAATAAGGAAACCAAGCCCCTCGGTTCCCTAGGTTCGATCCCTGGGTTGGGAAGATCCCCTGGAGAAGGGAATGGCAACCCACTCCAGTATTCTTGCCTGGAGAATCCCACGGACAGAGGAGCCTGGCAGGCGACAGTCCGTGGGGTTGCAAAGAGTCAGACACGGCCGAGCAACTAACACACATGGATGTGAAGCGCTAAGCGTGGACTCACCGCCCGAAGGGTGGCTTACTCTTGTCACACTCAGGCCATTGTGTGCTCTGGCCTCCCACGGAAGGGTGCTGGCAGTGATTAACAAGAACCAATTCACTAGGACCCTCACCTCATCTTTTCCAGAAAGACCAAAGCAGATCTGGATCAACCAGAACCTGGTCTCTCATCCTGGTATGAAAAAGCCACTTTGCTACTTTAAATCTGGGTTTTCTCATCTGTTAAATGGGTCTACGAGTCCCACCTCCAGGACTGGAGCTGATAAAGGACAAGGAATGAGGCGCCGTTTGTCATCCTCAGAGAACCAAGTGGCCCAGAGGGAAATGGATGCTTTTGGGGGGCTGGGGGGCTACGGCGTGGGGTCTGGGGAGGCTTGCAGGCATTTCACATCACACCTGCGTGCAAGGCACCCAGAAACCTTCCGAACGGTCATTCTGAGGTTAGGCCTGTGAGGCGACTCAAGAACAGAGTCGGTCACAGGTTAGAAGATAAATGAGAAGGAAAGCTGTTTGTCTCACAGACCAGAGTGTGTGATCAGTCAGTCCATCCAGAAGCAAGGCCAGGATTTATGACCAAGTCCTTTCTCCCCACCCAGAAAGTCCTTCATATTTTATAACCTGGCACGTCCTTGAAGGCCTTCAGACGGAACCAGAAACAAGTTCAGTCCTGAGCAGAATGGCCATGGTATAAATGAAATAAGATCCACGTTCCTGAGACCATTTCACTCCTGGGACAGCACTCCCACCCC
>SJXQ01002622.1:237167-247575 GCA_006408695.1 Aepyceros melampus
GCTCAGTAGGTGACGTGAGTGAGGCCCCCAAAGGGCAATAGAAAAGAAGAGCAAGTTTAAAGTCAGAAAGAGCTGGCTTCAGCTCCAAGCCCCACTGCTTAGAACGGAATGTCCTTCACTCACCTTTCCAAAGGGGTCTTCGAGTTGATGTGTAGTCAGTGTGGGAGCACAGAGCTGGGGTCACTTCCCACTCTCCACCCACAGCGGGGAAGCCAGGGGCTCAAATCTGGGTGCTGAGCCTCCCAGGAGCTCCACAGGCCTGGTCGAAGGGCTTGGCAAACAACTTAGGCGTTTCCAGGAAAAAACAGAGCCCAGCTTGGGGCCATGGAAAGCGCGGTCCCCAAAGTTGAGTCAGCCTTGAGTCATGAGCTAAAAGCATGCTTTTGCCAATTACAGCTCTCGGCAGCTGTAATTAATGCAGGGCTGATGAAAACTGCGTTTTTCATTCAACAGAGGAGGGTATTTCAGGTAATTAGACATAACCTCATGTATTGGTAACTCGCCTTTACACATGAGCTCTGGCCGCCTTGTCCAGGCCCTACCTCCAAAAATAACTTACACCAACATTAACCAACAAGTTGGGTCTGATTTCAAAAGATTACCCTTTCTCCATAAGTATTTTGAATGCAAAACGCTAAACACACAAAGGCCCTTAATGGGCTTGTTCTAATCCGCCGACCTGAGCCTCTGAGAGATGGCCTCCGCACCTGGGCCAGGTGGCCACCCTGTCTTTAAAGATGACCCTCCTCTGAGCTGACCCCTGTGCCAAGCATTCTGTGGGCTGGAAAGAAGCGGGAGAGGTGTGCTTTGATCCACAGGCCCTTAATTATTCATTCATTGGCTCATATCAATGCTACTGGGGCCACACCATATGCCATTCTCTGGGCTGAATAAGGAACCAAGAGCCCAATGTGGTGGTACTGGTTGAGTCACCAAGTCATGCCTGACACTTGCAACCCTATGGACTGTAGCCTGGCAGGCTCCTCTGTCCATGGAATTCTCCAGGCAAGAGTACTAGAGTGTTGCCATTTCCTTCTCCAAAGAGCCCAATATAGAGGAATTTAAGCTTGATGTGGGTATTAGAGGATAAGGTGCATTGCTTCCTTTATAGACAGGAACCTTGAGGTCCAGACTTGCCCAGGATCACCCAGCAAGTGGATGGTGGAGAGAGGAGGAGGAACTGGGTGTCCACCTCCTGGCAAGCCCAGCGCCTCAGGAGTCCCACCTGCAGTGGCCCCACTCCTGCCAGGCCCAGGCGGCCCCTGCAGCCTGCCCTGGGCACACGGAGATTGCCAGGTGTGCCCCAGGCAGGCCAGGAACGCTCCTGCCAGGTGGTTACTTGCAGAGCAAGGTCTTTCCCGCCAGGCCTCTGACTAAGCCCCGATCTCACCGTCCAGACCCGGCCCGCCTGCAGGACGCTCCCGGAGAGCTTCCCGTGTTCCCATGACTCAGGTGGCCCTCCCAGGACTGCGTTCTCCTTCACTCCGGGCCGAGGCCGCCACACCCGGCCAGATGAGGCAACAGGGACTCTTGGTGCCAGCCAGCACTTCCAGAAAAGCCCAGCATACAGTGCAGAAAGCTGGACTCCCTTGGGGCTGACCCCCAGCTCCCCTGGACCCCACCTGACTGTCTTCAGCATCCAAACCCCCTTTCCTGTTCTGTTAACTCTCACAGCCTCTACAGAGAGACAGAAATAAAAACAGCAGTTCAGGCTGGCTGAGCGGGACATGTATTGGCTCCAAGGATCAGAGACGTAAGGGATTTCCAAAGTCACCCAAGGAGCGCCCGCAGATCCAGGTCTGGAAACAAAGGTCTGTCCAATCATGACGATAATAATGCCAGCTAACGATGGGAGCTGTCTGCTCAGCCCTTGGTGGGTGTGACTCCTTTAACCCTCACGGGCCCCGGGGAGTCACACCCAGGCCCTGCGTGTCTCCAGCACACTCTCCTGCCTGCTGGGCAGCTCCACCTGCAGGTCCTGAGTCCCTGTATGCCTACAGGCCGGTCACTTGCCCTCTCTGGGCTTCAAGTTTCCTTCTGTGAAATGGGACCACGATGCCTCCCTCACTATAAAGGAGACAAGGGGAATCAGGAAGCACTCGGTTCTCTTCTCTTTTTATCCCCACCTCCCAGCCCATATCTTGCCCAAAGCCCATGTGGTTTCAAAGCCTGGATGTCCTGGAGACCCCCTGAAGAGCAGCTATTTTGTGAAGGTACAGTCGGAAAGCAGCTGGATGAGCCCAGTTTTGGGCACTGGCTGCTGGGCGCCCTCGGCATGTCCCTTCCCTGGGCTGGGCCCACTGTTCTTATCTGTGACATGAGGGCCCTGAAGCAAAAGAATCACTCATGTCCCTTCCAACCTTACCATGTGATGGCTCTAGAATTCAGAAGTTATTTTCAAGTTACTTAGGTCCTAATTCAATTGACCAGGGGTCTAACTGTGTTCGTTTCTTTCTCTCAACAGAAGGCAGCAGAAAATCTTTTCCCGAGCACCTCTGATACCCTGAAGAATGCTCGATAATTCTTGAGTGAGTAAATGCACTTAGCTGATTTGTGCATTCCCTCACAAATAAGTGAATAGATGGATGGATGGATAGATGGATGAAAGGATGAATGGATGCATAAAAGGATGAGGATGGATGGATGGATGGATGAAAGGATGGATGGGTGGATAAAAGGATAAGGATGGATGGAAGGATGAATGGATGGACGGATGAAAGGATGGATGGATGGATGGGTGGATGAATGGATGGATGGGTGGATGAATGGATGGGTGGGTGGATGGGTGGATGAATGGATGGATGGATAAATGGATGGATGGAGGGATGAAAGGATGGATGGATGGATGGGTGGATGGATGGATGGGTGGATGGATGGATGAGTGGATGGATGGATGCCCTTTCTAAGCCCAGAGCTTGTTCTCTAGCAGATAGAGGCACTGAGTTGGCTGCATGGATGCTCTGTGGTGACCCACAGTTAAGGAGGCACCACCCCCAACTCGATCACCCTTGAGCAAATCTATGGGAAGCTATGAACCTTCATCTTCTTTTTTGTAAAATGGAGCTGGAGCTGTTGGTGTCTATTCTAACCGGGTAGCTCTATGGACTCAGTGAGATGCCTTGGTTGTTGGCAAGTGCCTGATGCCTGACCGCACCTGCCACGCAGTGATGGCTGCCTGCATCCTTTATTTTACTGTAGGTCACTAGAATGTAAGGCAGAGAAGTGAGCACTTGTTAGAGAGGTCGGGAGGGACTAGGTGTGGCACAGGAGCGGGTATTCTGGGCGGGGGATGGCAAGGGGTGCAGAGTGAGGAACTGTGGGTCAAGGCAGCAGCACTGTGTCATGCACTCATGCCATCGTGGGGTGTTGGTCCAGGGGGATCGTGGAAGGCCCAGGCCACCTTCTGCAACTAGGGGGAAGTCGAGTTGAAGAGGGAGAGGGTGGAGGGAAGGAGGTTGACAGCTCAGTCGTAGAGAACTGTAACTCCCACAATAAGGAATTGAAGTTCTCTTGTTAGCAAAGGGAGCCATGAAGGATTTTTGGCCAGAAAACTGTACTAATAAAAACAAGCTTTAGAAAGATAGACTTCACAGTGGTTTGATCAAAAGATTTGACCTAGGAGAGACCTGGAGAGACGAGAAGGCGAGAGTGTGGGATTCCAAGTATTAGAAGAAAACAGCACAGAAGTCATGGATGGAAAAGTGACTGTGGACATGAATCCAATAGGACAGAGTGCGGGGCCATGGGGAAGGTACCAAGGAGGCCAGGCCAGGGCACAAGAGCCAGCAGGGTCTACAGAGGAGTCACCAGCTGGGGAGCCCAGGTCAGGGCATTGGGGGCCATGTCTGGGACACCCCAAGCAGGGTTCTCGCCAGCAGTGGAAGTTCAGGACAATGGTCCCCAACGGAGATCAAGGCTGGAGGTAGTAGGGTGCTACCTATGACCCAGAGTAGGGAGGTGACATCATCAGCTCCCCCAGGGGAAGAGTCAGGACAACCCAGGGTTGACGGGGAGAGAGCCTGCAGGGAGCCGCCAGGCCACACTTAATCCCGAATTCCTTCAGCCTCCGAAAAAAAGAACTTTGTTGTTGTTGCTAAGTCTGTAAGTCCTATCTGACTCTTTGCAACTCTGTGGACTGCAGCATGCCAGGCTTCTCTGGCCTCCACTCTCTCCCTGAGTTTGCTCCAACTCATGTCCATTGAGTCAGTGAACATGACCATCTCATCCTTTCTCTTACTTAAATATCGCTCGTGTGTGTGTGTGTGTGTGTTTTATTCTGAGACCCACTATAGCTCCAATACTTCAGCCACCTGATGCAAAGAGCTGACTCACTGGAAAAGACCCTGATGCTGGGAAAGATGGAAGGCAGGAGGAGAAGGGTCAACAGAGGATGAAGTGGTTGGATGGCATCATCAACTCAATGGACATGAGTTTGAGTGAACTCTGGGAGATGGTGAAGAACAGGGAAGACTGACATATTGCAGTCCATGGGGTCGCAAAGAGTTAGACATAACAATGGCACCCCACTCCAGTACTCTTGCCTGGAAAATCCCATGGATGGAGGAGCCTGGTGGGCTGCAGTCCATGGGGTCACTGAGGGTCAGACACGACTGAGCAACTTCACTTTCACTTTTCACTTTCATGCATTGAAGAAGGAAATGACAACCCACTCCAGTGTTCTTGCCTGGAGACTCCCAGGGGCGGAGGAGCCTGGTGGGCTGCCATCTATGGGGTCGCACAGAGTCGGACACAACTGGAGCGACTTAGCAGCAGCAGCAGCAACTGAACAACTAAACACCTTGTGGTCAGATTAGAAACAAAAGGGAAATCTTTGGTTTCCCTCCTATCAGAGCTTCTCAACCTCGGCAGTATTGATGCTTTTAACCAAATCTTTGTTTGGGGGTTGGGAGTATGCTTAGAAGATGATAAGCAGCCTCCTTGCCTCTACCTACTAGGTGCCAGGAAGGCCCACTCCCCACGTTGGTAACAACAAAAATGCCTCCAGACAGTGCCAAATGTCCCCTGGGGGTGGGGAGGGGCAACTCCACCCCCAGCTGAAAGCCACTGTCCTCTGTAAAGGAACCTTTCAAATTCAAGCCCTCACATTTCTCATCTAATACTCACATAAGATTTTTAAGGAGTAATAGTAACAACAAGGAGGGCTTTGCAGTCAGACCCCAGGGCAAAGCTGCGCGCCCCCCACCCCCGCCCTCACCGGCTCTCTGGCCATGAGGCCATAGGTAAGTGGCTATGGCTGTGGCCAGCCTCGGGGTGTTCCTGTCCGCAGAATAGAAGGGGAGTGAGCAGAAGACCCCTGAGACAGGGCTCCCACCCACAGCTAGCCAGGAAGCTACAGGCCTTCCCCAGGTGACTCAGGGCCTCTGCACCACTACCATCTTCTGGCCGGAGTCCCTGTGATTCAGCTGGAAGGGTTGCTGCCACTTACAACGGAAGGTGGACCCAGTAAAGCGAGAGCTTGGACCTGCCCAAGATGCTGAGAGCTGCCCTGAGCCCTGCCTGGCTGACAGAGCTCTCACTTTCTAGAAATCTCTGCCTCCCCAGCCATGACTGCATCAGGAGGTTTCAGAGGATTCAGGGCCCTTGGTATTTCCTGGTTGTGCTTGACTAGAGGCGGCAGGCATGGAGTGAGCTTCCAGGCCACTGCATGGAGCTCAGCTGGCTCATGAGACCTCAGGAGCATGGCCGCTCCAGTCCTTCCTGGGAAACTGCTTGCCCAAGTCCTTCTCGTCCACCATGGGCAGATACTTATCAACTGGGCGGGAATGGGTGTGGGCAGGAAGGATCCAGCCCGTCATAGGATTACAACACTGGGAGGCGCCTGAGAAATCACCGTCCACTATGCTCAGGCCCCAGCCCAGCCGAGATCAGGAGCCACGTGGACAGCTCTTATCCTGCCGGCTGACAGAGACCAAGAGCAAGCAGAGCCTGGAGAGGCAGCATCAGTCCCCTGAGAGCACCGCCAGTAAGTGATTGCACTGAACTCCTCCCAACTTCAAAGCAGAAGCCAGCACACCCTTCCAGCTGACTTTACCAGGGGCTTGGTTGGGAGCCATCCCCCTGAGCTCACTCAGACCTCTTGGCGAAAGCCTTTTTAACTAAGAGCCCAACCATGTAATCCTACCTGGCATCCGAACCTACGTCCACTGGACAACGCACGTGGGAAATAGGCCATCATGTAGCCCAGCCAATGGGTCCTTCAAGACAGGAGAATGCATTACAGTCATTCAAAATCATTAGGGCCCTGAGGTGAGATCAGCAGGATAAACACACTCAGAGGAGCTGGTTCTGCCTTTTCTTTCGCTTCTCTCACTCATCCAACTGCAGCACCCAGACAATCAGACTCCCCCAGGAACCTGCCGCAGGGCTCCCGGTAGCTGCCCGCTCTGCCACAGCACATTCTTGAAAAGCACATCAAGGATTCAGTTAGTTTTCAGAGATCTTTTACAAATGGGCAAGGTGAAAAGACTCCCTCCAAAGAAAATAAAGTAGAGTGTTATTTTCTTGGGCTCCAAGATCACTGCAGATGGTAATTACAGCCACTAAATTAAAAGACATTAGCTCCTTGGAAGAAAAGTTATGACAAACCTAGATAGCGTATTCAAAAGCAGAGACATTACTTTGCCAACAAAGGTGCTTATAGTCAAAGCTATGGATTTTCCAGTAGTCATGTAGGGATGTGAGAGTTGG
This sequence comes from Aepyceros melampus, assembly GCA_006408695.1. Taxonomy (NCBI): domain Eukaryota; kingdom Metazoa; phylum Chordata; class Mammalia; order Artiodactyla; family Bovidae; genus Aepyceros; species Aepyceros melampus. Next base: position 243,876 of record SJXQ01002622.1, read on the forward strand.
ACCATAAAGAAGGCTGAGCACCAAAGAAATGATGCTTTCAAACTATGGTGCAAGAAAAAATTCTTGAGAGTCCCTTGGACAGCAAGGAGATCAAACCAGTCAATCCTAAAGGAAATCAACCTTAAATATTCATTGGAAGGACTGATGCTGAAGCTGAAGCTCCCATACTTTGGCTACCTGATGTGAAGAGCCACTCATTGGAAAAGACCCTGATGCTGGGAGAGATTGAAGGCAGGAGGAGAAGGGGACGACAGAGGATGGTGATGGAGAGCATCACTGACTCAATGAACATGAATTTGAGCAAACTCCAGGAGATAGTGAAAGGGAAGCCTGGCATGCTGCAGTTCATCGGGTCACAAAGAGTCAGAGACAACTCAGAAACTGAACAACCACCACCCCCAAAGAAATGTCCTTGGATCAGTTTCCTCTGTCCCACCCATCCCTTTTGGCTCAGCTGGTCAAGAATCTGCCTGCAGTGCGGGAGACCTGGGTTTGATCCCTGGGTTAAAAAGATCCCCTGGAGAAGGGAAAGGCTATCCACTCCTGTATTCTGGCCTGGAGAATTCCATGAACTGTATAGTCCATGGCATCGCAAAGAGTCAGACACAACTGAGTGCCCTTCACTTCACTCACCATTACACCCAGAGGCAGAAAGGGAGATGCATTTGTACACAGGATAAATCATTCTGGGCTGTATCTTCTAATCCACTGTCCCCACAAGAGACCAGCGGTCTCTGTAGGGCAGGGACCACATCTTAGTACTAAATGAAAGTCGCTCAGTTGTGTCTGCCAGTGGTTCCATGGAACCTGCCATGGTTCCAGATATTCTACACACGTTATCTGTGATCCTCACAAACAACCCTGCAAGGGGAACATTACCTGATTACGCAGATGAGGACCCTGAGGCTCACGGAGTTGAAATGTCTCACCTGAGGTCACGGTTAGTAGATTGCAGGGACCGATCATGTTGGAGTTTGCCCTTTCCCACAGCCCCACCCCCTCCCAACTCTTTCAGCATCCCTGGGAAGCAGCACCAACCTCACCCATAGTAGGTATTGGCCACTTGTTTGCAGAAGAAGTGAATGAGTGAGTCAACAAAATAAATTTGAAAACTTCAATGACTCAATTTGCATTTTCCAAGCTAAGTACATCAGTGTGGCTGCGAGGAAGAAAACAGACTGTTGATTAAATAGTCTCCTGGATTTTTGAACTCAGTGAAAACAAAACCTCTAAATAATTTTGTGACTTTTGGCCCCTTCTTAGCACAACAAAAACATTTTAATTGAAGTTTATTCCGAAGCCAACTTTTCTTTCTTAAGATATGGGGAACTAAGGTTCACTGGGCATTTACTATGGATACACACACCAGGCTCAGCACTCACTCTTCCCAACAACCCTGCAAATAGGCACCAGCGGTTGTGTGACTTGCCTGGGGACACACAGCCGGGTGAAGACAGGAAGGTGAAAGGCCAAGACTATATGAGTCCAAACACTGCCTCCAAACACCTTTTGGCGCCAGTCAACCCTCCTCTCTTCACATGGCAATCCGCAAGCTGGCCTATTTTTCCAGAATCATCGTTTATCCATTAGGCCTTCTAAATCTGTGCTCCTCAAATGGCAACCCACTCCAGTGTTTTTGCCTGGAGAATCCCATGGCAGAGAAGCCTGGCAGGCTATAGTCCATGGGGCTGCAAGAGTCGCACACGACTTAGTGACTAAACCACCACCACCAGGAATTAGAGAAGTAGAGACACACAAACAAAATAAATAACGAGAAAGAATCCAGACACTTCCCTAGCAGTCCAGTGACTGAGACTTGGCCTTTCAACAATGGGTGCAGGTTCGATCCCTGGTCAGGGAGCTAAGATGCCACATGCCTGGTGGCCAAAAGTTCAAAATGTGAAACAGAAGCAATATTGTAACAAATTCAGTAAAGACTTGTAAAATGGTCCACATCAAAAAAAAAAAAACTTTAAAAGAGAAAAAGAACCCAAAAGTCAAAAAAGAAGCTGCTTATTTCCAGTATTCGTTAACGTTTAGTGTTTTCAAAAAAAGAAAGATTGTCTTTTGTGGTTTGAGTGTTGACTCTTTAACGGCAGGTGGCGGGTGGAGAGGAGACCTCAACTTTTTCAGTTTGAGGGCCACAATATCCAGCCTTGTCTCTCCCAGCAAATGAGTCTTCACCCAGGAAATGTTTCCAGTGGAGTGAGGGGCACCGACCAGTCAGTTCTGGAAGAAGGGTCTGTGCACAGAAGCTCAACCCTCCCCCACGCCCCCTCCCTCGTCCAGGTGAGCCCTACCACACCTCACACTCATTCCTGCCCCAGGACCTGCAAAGACAGGCAGGGGAGTCTGGGCACCACAGAGCCCCACAGCCAGCCCGGGGCCTGTCGGGGCGCCCTTGGCAAGCGGCCATCCCAACAGCTCCTGGAACCTGGCTCCTCTCCTTGTGGGCACTAAGTCGCTGAGTGGAGCCCCCGCCCTGGAACCAGGCAGACAATCCCCTGTGTCTTGCCACCTTCCCACCCTGGCTGCCAAGAGCCGGCCCTGTCTTGGAGATGCTGAATAGGCCATTTGTTGTGAGATCAAAGGGCCACCTGCAGGAAGCACCCCACCGCCTGGAACAGGCCCAGGCCACGTCCTGCCCCAGGACGAGCTTTCCCCAAACGGCCCACCATGCCGGGCAGCTCTCCCCTCCCAGCTCCTACTCACAGTTCCCTTCCTAAGGACACCTCCCCACCCTCCCCAAACGTCAGACTCTCACAGGTCTCCATGCCTCCCCGCATGCCGTTTTCTGCAGCCAGAGGGGCTCAAGTCAGGCAGAAATCCTTCCCCTGCTCCTCGGGGGGCTAGGGCTCCCAGAGGGTGAGAGAGCTCCCTTATCACTGCCAAAGCTCCCCACCAGGCTGCCCAGGGCAGTGGGGATCCCAGGGGACCTGCTCTGGCTGCAGGGGTGTGCAAAGACCCAGAGCCCTGGGCATACTCCTCTTGCTATTTCATCAAACTCTAGTGGACTGAACGAGGAGGAAGATACCTCTACCTGGTCATCAGAGAGGGAGACCCAGTAAAGAACGGATAAATGGCCAATACAAGATATTAACACACATATATGGAATTTAGAAAGAGGGGGATGACGACCCCATACTTGAGACAGCGAAAGAGACACAGATATAAAGAAGAGACTTTTGGACTCTGTGGGAGAAGGCGAGGGTGGGATGACTTGAGAAACTAGCATTGAAACATGTACATTACTGTATGTGAAATAGATCACCAGTCCAAGTTTGATGCATGAAATAGGGCGCTCAAAGCCGGTGCTCTGGGACAACCCAGAGGGATGGGACGGGGGAGGGAGGTGGGAGGGGGGTTCAGGATGGGGGACACATGTACACCCATGGCTGATTCATGTCAGTGTACGGCAAAAAACCACCACAATATTGTAAAGTAATTAGCCTTCAATTAAAGTAAATAAATTAATTATTTAAAATTTTCAAAGTAAAGAATGGATGAATGGGCACCGCTCTGAAACAGGCCTGGAAATGAGCTAAGATGAAGCATTTCCCACTGAGCCCCATGCAGACCAGCCCTGTTGGAGCCCTGTCTCAATCCCAGCGCCTCTCACTAGGACCATGGCCCACGGACCGCTTCTGCTCCTACGCCTCCGGTCAGTCCACACCAGAACCACATCATCTTTCCAAAGTGC
>SJXQ01002623.1:0-29920 GCA_006408695.1 Aepyceros melampus
CCTACACCTATATTATGAGGATGACAATGTTTACAGTATAAACATATCAGGATGACAATGTTTACAGTATAAACATAAAGGGAACACGTACATACAGTATAAACATAAAGGGAACACGTAAAGAAAATTAAGAATTAAATAGTACTGAAAGTTCCCAGGTGGAACTAGCGGTAAAGAATCTGCCTGCCAATGCAGGAGACACAAGGACTCGGGTTCGATCCCTGGGTCGGGAAGATCCCCTGGTGTAGGAAATGGCACCCTGCTTCAGTACTCTTGCTGGAAAATTCCATGAGCAGAGGAGTCTGGCAGGCTACAGTCCCTGGGACTGCAAAGAGTCGGACACAACTGAGCACAGAGAGCAAAAATTATTCAAGCTATATACTTAATATTCTGTGTCTTCCTTTATGTTTTATCTTAATAAACACAATAAATATTTAAAATATATATGTACCCTTTCCTTTCAGTTATCTATCAATCAAGCCCAGTGACAGAACTGCTTTCAAACACAGGAAATGTGGGCAGTTTTCAAGTGATTTGAGGGTCAGCGTGTCCCTGCAATGCAGCCTGTAATTCTACCATTAGGGATTAATTGTTTTGATTAAAACACTGTACTCTTCAAGAATCTTTTAAATGCAAATTAAAAGAGGCCCCAGGGTACGGGAGTTCTTCCCATCACTCCCAGGGTACGGGAGTTCTTCCCATGAGGAAGAGTACGGGAGTTCTCTGGGAGTGAGAGAACTCTGGGAGTTCTTCCCATCACTCCCAGAAAAGAGAACACTGAGAAATGGCTGTCAGGACTTCCCTGGTGGTCCAGTGGTTAGGAATCCGCCTTCCTCTGTAGGGGACACAGGTTCAGTCCCTGGTAACTAAGATTCCACGTGTCATAGGGCAACTACTGAGCCTGCGCTCCACAACCAGTGAGAAGCCTGCATGCCACAATGGAAGATGCTGCGTGTCGCAACAGAGACCACGTGTGCCACAACTGAGACCTGATGCAAATAAACATTAAAAAGAAAGAAAGAAATGGCTGTTCTGAAGCGGGGCTAGCCAGGGTGGGAAGGGCGAACAGGGAGCCTTGGGTTGAGTAAAGGAGAACAGACAAAAGCCTCATGTTTGGTCACAGGGAGGGCAAGCAGGTTAAGCAGGAGTGAAACCCCAGAGAGGTTGGGAGCCCAGCAAGGCAAGGCACCCAACACAGATTTCCCAACTACGAGACCAGCTAGGGGGCCTCCAGGGAGAGCCAGAGGTCCCCCTGCCAGGTACCCCAGCCTGAGTCAGCCCGCACACTCTGCCTGGAGCTTGACTGGGCCCAGCAAGAGGGGGAGGAGGGACAGTGATCTGAGGTCCTATCCCTGGCCTGGGCCTGAGCAGACAGGAAGCTAACAAAAGCACTCCCTTATGCAGGAGTAGGCAGGGCAGCCGGGTCAGCCCAGCCCCAGGGAGCCACATCGGGAAAGGTGGGGTTCACCACTGTCCACCTTCAGGCCTCAACAAGGGCCAGCCCGGGGCAGAGGGATGTTAACAAGGAGGGAGATGTAGGCAGGGCTCCCTAGGGCTCTGCAGAAAAGGACTGGATTATGATTAAAAATAGGTCTTCATTATTATAATAAATGTGTGCTTCTGAAACAAATTAAAAATTCAATCCAAGCTTCCAATCAAATTACCGTCACATACCTGCTGTTGTTCTGTACTACATGCGGTGACTCCTACCCTATCCTGTATGCAGCAACACACGACGTCCAGAGGGGACTCTACTTTCTCCAACCCTGAGCCACTTCAGGGAAATTCTTTTTGCCACATATATTTCAAATTTGCTTTCTTAATTCAAAATAATAATAATGTCATCATTATTTCTTATTTTAAGAAGTTTAGAGTATTAATAAAATGAAAATACTCTTTATGGCACCACCTAACTTACCTACAGGCTTCCTTGGTGCCTCAGATGGTGAAGAATCTGCCTGTAAAGCAGGGACCTGAGTTCAGTCCCTGGCTTGGGAAGATTCCCTGGAGGAGGGCATGACAACCAACTCCAGGATTCTTGCCTGGAGAATCCCATGGACAGAGGAGCCTGGCGGGCTACAGTCCATGGGGTCGCAGAGTCGGACACGACTGAGCAACTAAGCACTATTAACAACTACTATCCTCCTTTTGCTGTATTTCCTTTCAATTTCTACACATTCCTCTCTTCTTTGTTATTTGTTCTGAAAAATATTCACATGTTGTAAAAGTCAAAATGCACAACACCTCTCCCTATCCTTACCCACAGCTGCCAGTTTCCCCTCCTCCAAAGAAACTGAAGGCACCAGCTTCTTAACCAGACATGCACTGAATGTGTTTCTAAATCAAGTCTGAAACCTGCTTTTATTTAACAACCCTCTTCCAGGCTGTTAAGCTAAAAATGAGGTTAATAACTGCAGGATATTCCATCAAGTCAGTAATTTACTTAAACTTATCCTATTGCAATTAAACAAAAAGGTTGCTCTCAGAGTTTCATGATAAATAATGCTGCAATAGCCATCAGGGGACACTGGCCAGCTTTTGCCATATTGTGGACGTTTACCTGAGGCTGGAACTGTCCATCCCCCATCTCACACCCATCGTTTTGATGGCTGCACTGAAGGTAAAGAGAAGCATGCGGTCCACACCACATGAGGCCTTGGGGTCCACTAGTCCACACAAGCCCCACTGCCCTATAGGAAAAGACCTGCGCAAGTGGAAAAAAATTAAACCTATCAAGTTGGGCCAGGTCAGGCTGACAATGCCCCGATACTATCATCATACACCAAGGCCAAGTCAGACACCATGTCCCCAGGCCACTGAGCACAAAGGCATGCAGACGATGGCATTGTGAGAGACCCTCTGACCTGGGTCCTTCCAACATGTGCTCACACCCGGGATCCGCAGTGACACGGGTTAATCCACAGGGCCAGCACGCCCCATCCTGAACATCATTCTCACCCGAAGGTTTAGAAGATGAAGTATTACTGCATTTTATCGATCATTGATCATGCATTTTTTTAGAAAGGGAAGACACAGTCGAAAAGGGTTTCTAAAAATAAAGCTAAGATAACCAGAAAAGATCTCAACAGCATTTTGGTAAAGGCGGCCAGTTAAGGTACTGCCCCAGGGCAACCCTGAGCTTCGAGTCTGAGGAATACAAATCTAAGTGTGAATACTCCATTGTTAAGACACTGTGGGGTGAACCTAGATGTCCATCAGCAGATGAATGGATAAGAAAGCTGTGGTACATATACACAATGGAGTATTACTAGCTATTAAAAAGAATACATTTGAATCAGTTTTAATGAGGTGGATGACGCTGGAGCCGATTATACAGAGTGAAGTAAGCCAGAAAGAAAAACATCAATACAGTATACTTACACATATATATGGAATTTAGAATGATGGTAATGATAAACCTGTACGCAAGACAGCAAAAGAGACACAGTTGTATAGAATGGCCTTTTGGACTCTGTGGGAGAGGGAGAGGGTGGGATGGGTTGGCAGAGTGGCAATGTAACATGTGTGATATCATAAGCGAAATGAATTGCCAGTCCAGGTTTGATGCAGGATGCAGGATGCTAGGGACTGATGCACGGGGATAATCCAGAGAGAGGGTGTGGGGCGGGAGGGTGGAGGAGGGGGTCGGGATTGGGAGTTCATGTACACTCATGGCTAATTCATGTCAATGTGTAACAAAACGAATACAGTATTGTAAAGCAAAACAAACTAAAAAATAAAAATTAATAAAAAAAAAAATAAATAAAGCTCAACATTCAGAAAACGAAAAAAAAAAAAAAAAAAAGACACTGTGGGCTTTGATAGAAATTCAGCTCAAACCCAAATGCCAAGGAGCTGCCATGGGGTGCTGTGTGAAAACGCCTTTTAGGTGATCAGGCATGGAGAGGGCAAGGGTCCATGGACTTTCAGCCATGCACTCCACCTCCCCAGCAAGGGAAGAAGCAGGCAGGCTTTCTTCTCTCCTCCACCGCAATCAGTGGCTCTCTTACTCATTTGGATAAGCTTTTATCAAGGAAGCCTAAAGGGCAGGTATCCAGTAGGGTAACAGAGGAGTAAGATAGTTCAGTTCAGTCGCTCCGTCGTGTCCGACTCTCTGTGACACCATGGTCTGCAATTCCTAAAACAGTTCACCTTTCAGTAATCACACTTGTGGCGGGAGACGGCCATGTTAAAATCTATCAGAGCAACAGTTTATACTAAGGGTGGGGAAGCAACAAAAGCGTGAATTGAGCTGTGTACGGACTGGCCACGCACACAGGCGGCTTTCCATCGGACTGTGGCCTTGCACAAGATGTGAATTCATAACCTCCCCAACTGGGGCACCTCCCTCAATTTTCTCTTTTTACTTGCAGATCCTTACAGACTTACAAAGCCTTTCCATTCAAAAAGGGTTCAATCTGGGACATGTGGATTCAAGTGACACAAAATGTGCCAGCGAGGAATTATCCCCCTGACCTCGCCGGAGAGCAGACTCGGGTGCTGAGACAGCGTGCTGGAAAAGAAAAATGCCCGCGGAGGCTGATGCTGCTGAGTAGGAGAAATCAATACGTTAAGTCTAACACTGTTAAGAGAGAGTTTGGCTGTTGCTGACTTCTCCAGTTGCTGGTGATTTCAGGCTGCCACTAACAAGCATCCATCATTCTGAGAACCTCGAGGGCCCTTCTGTCCTGCAGGTAGACAGACAAGGTCCCAAGCACTCTGGGTCCCCAAGTCGTGGGTGACAACATCGCATTTTGACATCTGCTCTTCAGTGGCTTATCCCACAAGGATTAGTCCTGGACTTGCAGCAGAATTAACTGTTGATGATTCTTCAGCAATTTTAAAACCCTTTAATATCTGTTGCTCACATTCCTGTCCTCGAAGCCTCACCCAGTACAGGATTCAGGGCGTTGGTATCAGCAGAAGCCTGGAGGAAGACTTCACAGCTTTGAATGCAACAACAAAAAAACACTGGCGAGCCTGGAGAACCCTGGGGGGTCAAGAACTCTTCATTCATTGACTTACAAGAAATGTGTGACTTTGTTATTTTCAATGTGACTTGTATTAAGATCCAGGAGACTACAACCACAATTGCTGTGGCTAAGTAGATCCAGCCTCAGTGGTACTACCTGGAAACGCCTGGAACTCACCAGCCAGACATCCTCAACTGGAAAGAGGAAAGCTGAGATGAGGCAGAGGCCCAAACTTTCATAATCACGCCCTTAGCCAGTCTGTCAAATACTGAAGTAAAACAAAGCTTATTTTTACAGAGATTTTTAAACACAGCCCCATGGTCAGTCAGCAGAATGATTTAAAACCCCCTTCTTACTGCAAATAAATTGGACAGGATTGGGAAGTAACGTTCGCTATGTGTACTCCATTGATGATTTACTGACTCCTCAGGCCAACCATATCAACCTTACCAGACACCGTGAAATGCACTTTCCATGCATTGGTATTTATTATTCTAATTGTCCAGGGAAGTTAAAAGCCTGCTTAGGAATCAGACCACTAAAATTCAAGGCAGGACTCAAACCCAGAAGTTTTTAACCCACCTCTCACCTCCACTCCACTCCATGCTCTTTCCGTAAGAGATGATTTCATTCACTACCATGACAAGTATCTCATATGGCCCCCAGGTAGCTTGGAAAAGCATGGTTTATCTAAATTCCCAGCTGGCCTCCATTCTCTTTCCACTACACTATCTTATTGTCCTAGAAGCCAGGAGGAGGGACAGGGCAATGGGTCAAGCTTCCCACCCTCCAAGGGAACCACTTGTGCCCATCTCCACAACCACTGAATGCCATTACAGCCATCACCTTTGGCAAACACAGTTTGCTAAGCTTGTCCTATTCAAATTCTCCGACCAGAATTTTGCAAGTCAATTTGGCAGCATCTCTACCATAGTGGCACTTTTATCTTTTGCCTTATCTTTTATTTCCAGGGATTTACCCTGACAGTACACCTCCCACAACGTGAAAATACATATGTATAAGGCGATTTATTGCAGCACTGTTTGTAATTGAAACACACTGAAAACAACAGACAATGCTTACACACAAGAGACTGGTTGAAAACACTATGGTCTATCCATAAAATGGAACTTAACACAGCTTCTAAGAAGAACTGAGGAAGATCGCTATGCGTTGATACGAAGTCATTTGCAGGGCAATCTGTTAAGCAAAAAAAGCAAAGTGCAAAAGAGTATCTATAGCTTGCTATCTTCGTATAAGAAAGAGGAGATAAGAAAATATTGATGTTATCTGCTCATCTGTACAACAAGAAAAACAATATGAGAAACGAGAAACTAAGGAGTTGGCTATCTACAGGGTGTGGTGGATACAAGGTGGAAAGAGGGGGAAATGAGAAACTGAGAAAGGATAAGGAGGAAGTAACACTTCCTGAGCAAGACCTTTTTAACTGTTTTGATTTTTTAAATCTTGCTTATGTTTCTGACAGAGTCAAAAATAAACAATTAAAATCAACCAAGATATGAAAGGAACTCAAAATGGAGTACAAAAAGCATGAAATGAATCAAACTGTACCATAAATGAATAATAAAATCATATGAGGAGGTGAGGGAAGAAAAGGAGTAACTTAAGTAACTTTGGAAAATAGCTAACTTCTTGATCAGATACTAGAGTATGTATCTTTAGCCTGACAGTAAGTTTTTCCCCACAGTCACATGAGTTAACAATTTGGAAACTACTGTACTTTATTCTTGTTCCTTTTAAGGTTGAGTAAATAAGTAAACATATTGTGGCTAACAGAATCCAGGTGTCTCTTTGATGAAGAAAAGAGATACAAATAATAAATGGAAAAAAGAGGAGAATAAGCACTGCGTAGGCAGTTTAGAGGATGAGATGGTTGGATGGCATCCCTGACTCAATGGATATGAGTTTGAGCAGACTCTGGGAGAGGATGAAGGGTAGGGGAAGTCTGGCATGCTAGAGTCCATGGGGTCACAGAGAGTCAGACATGACTTAGCAACTGAACAACAATAAGGTAACTTAGAGTCAGTTTTCCAAACAAATTTAAAGACTTTGATACATAAATAGATATATAAAGACAAAGAAGTACATGTGTATATACATATATATTTTTTCTAGTTCTGTGCTCTGAGAAGATATAAAACCAATGTAGAATGAGTATATCTAACTTATAAGATCTTGGCTTCTAAATGCTATTCTCCACTAAAGAAACAGAGCTCCTTGGAGAAATAGCTCCTTCCAGGACTGGGCAGGGCAAGTATAAAATGAGCATAAAATATTTCAAGATACCAGAAATTTACAAGTAGAAAAAACATAATGTAGGGCTAGCTAAAGGATCTAAAAGACACAGCAGTCAACTCGAAAGATTCCTAATGGTCAAATCTGGAACAATTTGAACCACAAAATAAATGATGATAGTAATGGAATAAAACAAATATCCCAGAGTCCATACTGATACTAACAAGTAAATGAATAAATACATAGAAGGAAGCTGTTTCTTAAAGCAGAATTCCAACACATACATGCATTTAGGATGACAGAAATAGAAAATTACCATTTGGCAAATATCGTTAATAATGATCGTCACAGTCAAGAATTATCAAGGGATTTGAAAGTGTGATGAGACACAGGACACAGGACATTTATATGATCTCAAAGCATTTCCTAACAAGATGTTTATTAATTGCAAAGGGGGAAAGAGTAACTTTTTAGTAGAGAACGCTTACAGAGAACACCTCACCCAAGGGACCAAAGTTACCATCAGCAGCAATGGAACCTATCAGTATCATGTCCCACCTCCTAGGATGAACTAAGACGGACACAGCTTTTCTGCGGTACTTTGTCAAAAATGTGTAGCTTAAATTCCGTCATGAGGAGACATCAAACACATCCATTTTGAGGGACAGTCTACAAAATAACTGGCCAGTGCTCTTCCAAAGGGTCAAGGTTGTGAAAGAAAGAGAATGAGGAATGACCACAAACCAGGAGATACTAAGGAGATGTGCCAACTAAAATGAGATGCGTGATCCTGGACAGGATGCCAAATTGGACCCTAGAACTGAAAAAAAAAGACAATAGTGGGACAACCAACAAAAATTTGACTGGTGCATCTTTGCCATTGTTTAGTCACTCAGTCGTGCCCAACTCTTTGCCACCTCATGGACTGTAGCCAGCCAGGCTCCTCTCATGGGATTTCCCAGGCATGAATACTAGAGTGGTGTACCATTTTCCTCTCCAGGAGATCTTCCCGACCCAGGGGGCAAACTCACATCTCCTCACTGGCAGATGCATTCTTTACTGCCGAGCCACTGGGGAAGCACAATGGGACCATAGCAATAACAATTTCCTGGTTTTGATGTCTGTACTGTGGTTTATCAGATAAGATAATACTGGGGAAGGTGGGTGAAGCCCATACAGAAAGTCTATGTTTCTAGGTACTATTTATGCAATTTGGGCGTGAGGAGGAGGTCTGCAATTGCTGCTGCTGCTGAGCTGCTTCAGTCGTGTCCGACTCCGCGCGACCCCAGAGTCGGCAGCCCACCAGGCTCCGCCACCCCCTGGGATTCTCCAGGCAAGAACACTGGAGTGGGTTGCCATTTCCTTCTCCAGGTCTGCAATTATTTCAAATGAAAAGTTAAAATCGAAAGACAAAATTTTCCACCAAATTCTCATTTCTTGGGAAGTTGGCTGCCTTTTTCCTCTGCAACCACATGAGATGAGACAAAGAAACAGACTGAAAGAAAAATAAGCATATCAATGTCAGAATTTCACATGCCAACATAAGAAAGTCACATGATGAAAAAAATCTAGTAGAGGAAATCCATTTATAAAGAGCTGAGGAACAAAATCCACTACTTTTGAGCTACATGTGGAAATACAGTTGTGTGTATGATAAACATATTATCATGAATATACCTTCAAAGAAAAGAAAAAAAGCTGATGGCCTCCACGGACTACCTTCTGCTTGAAAAATGCCACATGTTCAGAGGAATGTTTGAACCACAGTCCTGCAAACATATTACATAAAACAGAACAAAGAGGAAAGGGCTGTGGGGGAAATGGGAGCAGGGAGGGGGTGTCTCAAGAACACATGGGACGTCCAGGGTCTGGAAGTTTCTGGGTATTCCAGTTGCTGGCAATGACATTTCTAAATTGTGAAAAATAATGATACTAACACACCATGACTCATTGAGGAAACACTCTGTAATCAGTAATTTATTATTCTGTTCCTCAGCTTTACTCACTGACTTCACGAACTGAAGTGAAAAATCCTCATTTAGCGGAATTTGACTTGGCCTTTCTGATGGGGGAGGGGAGGCATGGGAGTGGGGGTTGGATGGGAAACACTTTATCTCCCATGACGCAACACATCCCTGCTAGTTGACCAAGGTCCCTTCTACTGTGACCACACAATTCAGTGAGTCCACAACTCTGTCGTTGTTTATTTGCTAAGTTGTGTCCAACTCTTGCAACCCCAAGGACTGTAGCTTGCCAGGCTCCTCTGTCCATGAAATTTTCCAGGCAAGAATACTGGAGTGGGTTGCCATTTCCTTCTTCAGGGGATCTTCCCAACCCAGAGATCGAACCTGCATCTCTGCTTAGTGGACAGATTTTTTTACCATTTGGCTGCCTGGGAAGCCCCACAATTCAATGAGTAGGTACATTTCGTTTCACAGGCAGGAACCTCATCTCAAATGTGATGGAGAGAGAGCACATAACTGTGCTGTCCATAACTAAGGCACATACAGGCAACTGCATAGCCCAGCTGTATGAGCGAGGCTGCCCCTATAATGTGTGGTTTCCCAGTGTAAAATGTGATTTTTTAATGACCTTAAAAATCAAATTAAAGACACATCAGGAAACACAACGCCTAGAAGGATCTTACAGCCAGGGCTCTGCCCACTAAAGCAACTATCAGCCCAAAACAAGGCTGTCAGACATGTGCTGAAGCCTTCTAGACTTCAGACCTCCCTGTCTCCAGGTCAACTTCCTTTAGACCTCAGCTTCAGTCTGGTCCTCTTTCTCTGTGTCTCCAAAGAACCCTGTGCTTCCACGCTTGCTGGCACTTCAAACAATGAAGTGCAATTGCCCATTTTCCTTCCCTCTCTCCCAGCTGGATGTGAGCTCCCTGAAGGCAGGGTCCACACACATCCTTTGGTATATCCCCAGCATCTGACAGAGCCTGGCCGGCTACAGCTCATGGGGTCACAAAGAGTCAGACACCGCTGAGCGACTAAGCACACAGCATCTGACAGGATGCTTGATCCAGAGAGGCTACCTAACACATGCCAGAAGGCTGGGCACCTGTGTGAGGCATGCAGTCCAGCCACAGAGCACGAGCTTCTTACTGTAACTTACTTGCCCCCTAGCCATGTTCCAGGTGGTCAGAACACTGCGATGATGAAGATGCAGGAGGGCTGGCCTCTGGAACTGGAATCCAGGGGTAGACTGACTTGAAACACATCACCATGCAAATAATTATGTAATTACAATTGGGGAAAACATCATCAAAAAAGCAAAAGTATAGCAGGGCCATAAGATCATGTAACTAGACGACCTGACCATGTGAGCTATAAATCGTAAAAGCTTACCCAAAGGCAATAGTGGAGGTTAGGGAGGAGGGGGATAAATTCAGCAGACAGTCATAACCCCTCTGCTTAAAATTCGAAGGAAAAAAAAAACCTGGAGAAGAGCCAACAGCCAGCCTCAAGGGAACGGCTACACATGGCCTTAGCCAGACAACCTGAGGGAATGTAACTACTGAGCCATTTAAAAATGGCAAGTATGTGAACTATGTGGATATGTGGGGAGATATTAATAGACTTTATTATGGATTGGATTTTTTTCAACCATAAAGGTGCTTAGGTTCATTAACAAAAATTTTGGAACTCAGCCTCAGCCAATCCTGTCAAGATAATCTCTGTATTCCTGGTAGGGGGTTAGGGGACAGCACTGGTGGCCCTTGGGGTCTCGGGGCAGAATAGGAGCACCAGGAGGGCTGAGGACATCCTCCACTGGAGCTGTCATTTTCCAGATGCAGACTCAGAGTCGGCTGGTCACAGCGCCCACCTGGGACAGTGCTTCACATCCCTTCCATCCCATGAGCGTGCAACCCTTCCACGGGGCTCCTCAAATAAGGAAGCAAGCGAGTAACCACATCCTCCATCAGGAAGAAAAGGCTTTCCCCCAGGCGGATGCAGAATGGCTTCCTGAAATACCCTGGACCCTGCTCCTACTACAGATGATGACAGCTGCCCGTCCTCATGGCAGGTGGCTGGCTGAATGGCCCCTATATTTATCCAAGGTGAGGGGTTCAATCCTTAGCTCTTCAAAGCATGGAGTCTGGACCAGCAACATCAGCATCACCTGGGACCTTGCGAGAGACACAGAACCTTGGTCCCCCAACACACACCTACTGAAACATCATCTGCATTTTAACAAGATCCCCAGGAGAGCACACACATACATATTAAGGTAAGAGAAGCACTGATTCAGCCCTAGGACACAGGAGGATTCATTTCCTCGTTCCTCAGACATTCACTGACTTCTCTGCTGTATCCAGAGAAGTTTGCCTTCCAATGCAGGAGGTGTGGGTTCAATCCCTGGTTGGGGAGCTAAGATCCCCCATGCCCCAAGGCTGAAAAAACCAAAGCATAACACAGAAGCGATATTGTGCATGCTCAGTCACTCAATCATGTTGACTCTTTGAGACCCCAAGGACAGGCTCCTCTGCCCATGGGATTTTTCAGGCAAGAATTGCAGAGTGGGTTGCCATTTCCCCCTCCAGAAGCAATACTGGAACAAATTCAATAAACACCTTCAAATCGTCCACATCAAAAGAGATCTATGGATTGGTCAATATGCTACGGGACTACAAGACATGACATCCCGGGAACTGACAGAGATCCAGGTCAGAGGAGAGGAGCTAGGGAGAAATGCTCCTGAAGTCAGAGCTGGAGGAGAGCAGACAGACGGAGGCCAGAAGAAAGGGCCAAAGAGGGGTGTCACACCAGGAGCTGGAAAAGGACTTGGAGGAGCTGCCAGAAAGAAAGAGGAGAAAAAAAGAAAAAGGGAGAAAGCAAGGCAGCCTGTTGCCAGCGGAGCCAGTGGGAGAGGATGATTTAAAAATCACAGATGGCAAATAGCCTCCAGGACTTGGGAGAGAGCGAGGACACATGGAAAAAGGTCTCTGCATTTGCAAGGACCAAGCTGCTGAACCTGAAAGCACACTTCCTGTCCGATGGATTCAGTGAGGAAGTGCAGACAGAGGGCTGGGGTGCCGGCGTGTCCTCAGAGCCGAAGCAGCAGCGGTTGCTGACAACACCCACTGTGCTGGTCTGCTTGGCAAACCTAAGCAGATAAACCTAAGTTATTTCTGGATAACGCCTTCTATGGTCAAATGTTCTTTGTGGAGCTGCTTAAGGTATTCACCAAGGCTCCCTCTAGCCTCGTGGTGGAAAATGCTACTAAACTGGTCAGGTACCTTACAAGCCACCTCTGCAGAGGTGGGAGGCAGAGGGCAGGCCAGGGGAGATGCCACCGAAAATAAATGCTCCCAAGAAGAAACCAAACATTCATTTCCGTGCATCTCAAACTACCCAGGTTGAAGGATTCGTTTGTCAAGTTGTAATTTCCAATCCACTGTTGACCAATGCCTTGGTAAACTATTTACAACAAAAATGAATGACCGGTAAAGGACATACAACAGGACCCACAAATGCATTATTATCATTATCATTAGACTTAATACTAACAAAATCCTGTCTTAATATAATCTGAACATAATTCAAAAAAATAAAAGAATTACACAAAATAGCATACAAAAGAAAGCATACAATTAAGTCACAGTTACTCTCACAACTTTGTTGTAGCACAAAAAGTTACAAGTGAAATTGATTTACCACATTAAAACCTAATATACATACAATGAATAAAAGCTATGTACTATCAGTATTTAAAGTCTTTAGATAGGAAAAAACAACTCTAGTTTTTGCTTGTTAACTTATCTACTCTAGGGTGGATCTACAAAGCTACTCTCAGGGGATAATGTATAGGTAAGTTGTTTCCTATTTTGTTTTAGTAACACCCATCACATTGTAAAAAACCAATCTTGCAGAGGTATGTTGATGGAAATGGGTGAAAAGAATTTAGCACACCTTCGACAAGCTCAGAACATTAATTTTTCACTTTTATCCAAAATGAAAGCAGATGATGCCATGTTTTCAAATGCATCTTCAATCCTGCAGTAGTTGCCCATTTCCCAATCTATCCTGGGTAGTTACTGCTAAAAATTATCTTTTGATGAAGTAAGAAGAAATGAGATCCATAAATTTCATAAGCCTGGCTTTTTGGATAGAAAATAAAATTCAAAATGCTCGATAAAATCATTTAGTATTCAGTGATACTGTTTCCTAGAGATGCAACATCAAGATCATTACCTGCTTCAGTAATAGCTATAGCGGCTAGTGGCTGGGAGGTTTCAGGCAGTGGACACCAGACTGATCATGGAACATAAACCAGCAATCTGCAAACTCTGTTCTTCTAAACATATAGCTTTTGTTTATGTCTTTTGATCTTATCTGCCATTTATTAATAAAAATATGTTGCATTCCTTTGTTGCATGGAAGTTTCAATGCCTAAGATATCAAACAACTAAGCAAGTCTGGCTAACTCCTTAAAAAATTGAGAACAAACTGGTTTCTTGTCTTCAAAAAATACTACAGTTTATTTTACAGTTCATTTTCCAGAGATGTGTTTTCCATAGACAACCACAATACCTCAGGATGCAGTAACAGTTTGAAATAATTAGCGTCCATATTATGGGAGGATAATTACTGTCACATAAAGGAGGATAATCTTTAAGGCCTTTGCATATTTACAATTTTTACATCATCACTAAGCACACTGTTCAGATGGCATTCTTCTGAACCACAGCTTTCTCAGTGGAGGGGGGAGTAGAGTGATTTACACTGTAAGCAAGCTTCTTAATCCATGTGGCTGCTCTAGAATATTCTTCTATGCTGTCAGGACACATTGCCTTACACAAAACTCAAATTTCAAACTAAACTTGCTGACAGTGTAATTTTTCATGGTTTTATATAGTAATTCAGAATTAGTTGTGTTTATCAGCAATGAAATTAAAAAGAATTCTTCCTATATCAACATCATGATCAAATGACACATTTACTAGAATTGCTAATTAGTAAACTATAGTGAAAAATTCTCTACTATTTGTTCTGTGCATTGGCTTTCTGTATCATTAGCCAGTTTCTGAATACATCATTAGAAAGTGGTACTGAGCCATTTTCTTGGCCGCAGAGTCATCGAACATTCCCACATCCACATCCTTGATGCAGCCCTTCATCACTGTGTGGACAAAGATATACTGTCTTTTTACTCCTAGCAAATCAAACTATTTTTTAATAATAAGACTACAGAACACTCACGCTGACATATGAAATAGTGAACAATAGCATCTGTCAGCTCTTTCAACTGAACACTTTCTTTCAAAGAATTCTTTTGCTTTTCACTATGTTTCTTTGGTTCATCTGAAAATGCTTTTAAGAATTAATGGTCTGATCTCTTCATCAGCCAGTACTTTCTCAGAAAATAATATATTGTTTTTAGTAGCTTATTTGGCTAATTATGGCTACAAAACGGAACTGAACATATGAAGGTTAATACTTTCAACTAAAACTAATATCAAATCTTTTGCTTTCAAATGACTTCCATTGCCACCTTTTAGTTTACTAGTACTGTTCACACAGAAAAGACTTTTCTCAACAACAACAAAAAGTCCAGTGACATTTGTTTTGTCAGTATTAAAGTTAAGAATAATTAATATATTTTTACTGACAAATAACATTCTGCTAACAATATTAAGCTATAAAAAACTGAACACATGAAGAACTCATAACTCAAAGAAGACAAACAGTCCAACAAAAAAGAATGGGCAAAGGTTTTGGGCAGATACTTCACAAAGAAGACATTTGGATGGCCAATAAGCATGTGAAATGAAGTTCATCACAGAGAAAAACAAACCAGATCCCAGATGAAATACAATGACAAGCCTAATAGAATGACTAATACTTTAAAAATTGGAATACCCAGTGTTGGCATGGTTATGGAGCAACTGGAATTCTCATGCACTGCTGGTATTAATGTAAAATGGCATAATCATTTTGGGAAAAAATTTGGTCAGTTTCCTATTAAACATACACTTATCATATTACTCAATTCCGTTTCTAGGTATTTATACAAGAAAAATGAAAAATATATAAAGCTTGTACATATATGTTTAGAAGTTTTACTCATAATGGCCAAAATTAGAAACACAAATGTCAACTAATACTTGACATTTGATAAATAGTTAAACAAACTGTGGCATGTCCACACAATGGCTTAGTCATCAGCAATAAAATATAATATACTATCAGTAACACAACAATAACATAAATGGATCTTAAAATCATTGTGGTGAATAAAAGTAGCCAGACCAAAAAAAAAAAAAAAAAAAAGCACATAGTGAATAAGCAATTCCATTTTGTGAAGTTCTAGAAAAGACAGATTCAATCCATAGTGACAAAAGGTGCAGCAGTGATTACCAGTGGCTTGAAGGGAAGGAGTGAGAAAGGGGACACAGTCTAGAATGACTGAGAAGGGGCAAAAGAGAGCTTTTTGGGAGCACATGCTCAGTCACTCAGTTGTGTTTGACTCTGAGATCCCATAGACTGTAGCCCAGCAGAGTCCTCTGTCTAATGGATTCTCCCAAGGAAGAATACTGGAGTGAGTTGCCATTTCCTCCACAAGCAGACCTTCCCAGCCCAGACTTGCGTTTCCTGCAGTGCAGACAGATTCTTGGCCCCTGAGCCACTAAGGCAGCCCTTCTAGGAACACAGCCATGTTCTATACTTTGATTGTGCTACTGGTCATTATACGGATGTGGTATTCTTGTCAAAACTTATCAAATTGTCATTTATATAGGTGTGTTTTTCTGAAATGAAAGGTATAACTCAATACAGTTGATTAAAAATAAAATCACTCCTTGTAGCATTAGTTCTGATGTTACACATGACTGACGCATGCCTCATATGCCACACAAGTCCAACAACATCCATCCTCTCCTATACTCTGGCTAATATGATTTGGCTATTGATCCCTTTCTTCGATACTCTTAATAACGTTGAATTTTTATAACTGTTTCTAAATGCTTACTCTTAGGTCCTAAACTTAACTCACTGTGAACTGATAAGCAGTTCACAAACTAGCAGTAATCTATGGACAACACTTTATCCATCTGTCTAAATTCCATGCTCAGAATATTCTAGATTCAGTAAAATTACAAACTGCATTAAGACTGAGGAAATTTTCTAACCTCTTCACTTATGGTAAAAGTAGTACTAGAGCACATTCCCACAGAGAGCTTGGTGAAATTAACAATAAAGTACTAATGAGTGAACTTGAGGAGGAAAGTGAAGTGAAGTAAAAGCCACTCAGTTGTGTCCGACTATTTGCGATGCCATGGACTATACAGTCCATGGGATTCTCCAGGCCAGAATACTGGAGGGGTAGCCTTTCCCTTCTCCAGGGGATCTTCCCAACCCAGGGATCGAACCCAGGTCTCTCACATTGCAAGTGGATTCTTTATCAGCTGAACCACAAGGGAAGCCCTGAGGAGGAGAGAAATGTAAGAAAAAATTATTACTAATCCTATGCAGTTCTTTGAGACTTAAGTGAACAAGTGTTCAGAGGAGTGTAGTAGACAGAATTCTGAGATGGCCCCTAGATTCCCTTCCGTGGTACACAAACTCTGTATAATCCCCTTCCCATGAATGTGGGTGAGACCAGAGAATGTGACAGGCTGACACTCCCGTGGTTAGATACACTGTATATATACCAAAGATGGCAGAATTTTGTAGATGTTATTAGTCCCATATCAGTTTGAGTTCATCAAAGGGGAGATTTCCTGGAGGGGGTCAGGGGTGAGGACCTAATCAAGTGAGCCCTTTAATAAAGGGTATGGAGGTAAGAGATAAGAATCACCAGAGGAGCTTTGCTGTTGATCTTCAATTAGCAAATGCCACTAATGAGTTGAAGAGGAAACCACATAATAGGGAAGGGCAGACAGCTTGTAGAAGCTGAGGAACTCAGTCTTCCAACCTCAAGGACTTGAATCCCACCAACAACTAGTGAGCTTGGGAGAAGAACCTGAGCCTCAGATGAGAACACGGCCTGGCTGACACTTTTATTTTAGCCTAGTGAGACCCTGAGCCCCCCAGGAAAGCAAAGCTGGGGTAAGTTGCTGATTTAAGTGTTAGAAATAAGTTGTTAACAGAAAGTGTTATTTTGAGGCCTAACTCTGTGGTAATTTACTATGCAATGAAAGAAAACTAATAAAGGGGGAATCCAAAAGTAAAACTTTGTACATACTGCTAACTTTTGACAAGTTTCCATCCCAAAGACATGCAAGTATATGGAGACATTGTCATGGAAGGAAAACATGTGTGACCTGGAAACCATTTATCTCAATGGACAGAAAACCTCCTTTGCAGGGAAGCTACAAGGAAATGAGGCAACAGGAGCATCTGAACAGACCAGATATAGCTTCAAATTCAGCCTCTAGCCCTGAATGATCCTATGAAGGTGAAGGTGAAGGTGAAGTCGCTCAGTCGTGTCCGACTCTTTGCGACCCTGTGGACTGTAACCTACTAGGCTTCTCTGTCCATGGGATTCTCCAGGCAAGAATACTGGAGTGGATTGCCATTTCCTTCTCCAGGGGATCTTCCCGACCCAGGGATTGAACCCAGGTCTCCCACATTGGAGGCAGACGCTTTAACCTCTGAGCCACCAGGGAAGCCCAAATGATCCTATGGCCTATGGGAAATCATGTGATTTTCCTACATCCCATTTTTAGTATCTAAAAGACAGAGAAGTTAAATACCTACTAAATTGGTTAAGTTTCTATGACTGTAAGCCGGAGAGTCTCTTGCTCCTTAAAAGAAAAGCTATGAACCTAGACAGCATATTAAAAAGCAAAAACATTACTTTGCCAACAAAGGTGCATCTAGTCAAAGCTATGGTTTTTCCTGTGGTCATGTATGCATGTGAGAGTTGGACTGTGAAGAAAGCTGAGCACCAACAAATTGATGCTTTTGAACTGTGGTGTTGGAGAAGACTCCTGAGAGTCCCTTGGACTGCAAGGAGATCCAACCAGTACATCCTAAAGGAAAGCAATCCTGAATATTCATTGGAAGGACTAATACTGAAGCTGAAACTCCACCACTTTGGCCACCTGATGCAAAGAACTGACTCATTTGAAAATACCTTGATGCTGGCAAAGACTGAAGGCAGGAGGAGAAGGGGATGACAGAGGATGAGGTGGTTAGATGGCATCACCAACTCGATGGACATGAGTTTGAGCAAGCACCAGGAGTTAGTGATGGACAGGGACGGCTGGCTTGCTATAGTCCATGGAGTCACAAAGAGTTGGACACAACTGAGCAACTGAACTGAACTGAACTGAAGCAAAAGAGTAACTGGCTTTTAAAAATAAAAATGCATTAACAGTATAAGAGTAGCTCTCAGAATCCAAAGAAAAGCTAATGGCTGGCCTTGGGAAGGGCCAGAAGTAGAGTATCCCTGGGGATGAGGGCAACAAATTATAAGGAGTCTTTTCAGAGGACCCTGCTGTTGAATCAGCTTCATCCCTGTGGCACTTACCTCATGATCAGCATTCCAAGAAGAGAAATGTCCACTGGGGACCCAGCACCAGGGAGATCTGATGTAACTTGATTCACAGGCAAGCCTCCACCAGGACCTCCCCCCAACATCCTTAGAGAAGGATACCTCCCCCTCAAAGGGAAAGCAAGTGCCGCTACCAGGGAAAGTGGGAAAAGAGACAGGTAGAAACAGCAGAGAGCCCCCATACCTCCCCATGGAATGGAAAACATGAAAAAAAGGCTTTACACACAGCAAGTGCTCAAAATAGCAGCAATTACTAGTCTCACCCAATTTGTCAGTCTCATAAAATATGGTTGGAAACATTCAACTACATATTAAAGTTATATGCTGTTAGACATTACTTGTTAGCTTTTGTTAATAAAATTCACACATTATCTTTTTGGCCCTGGTTTCGCTGTTCTTCCAAAACTCTCAATATGTATTCTAAAAGAAGTATGCAGCTCCATACAATATCAGTAAATTTTTCTCATCCATCTTCCATTACACAAGTTCTTCTTCAATTTTATTAATCCAATGCTTAACTTGTCCACTGAGTATTTAAATGAAAGACTCATGGGTACTAAGCTTCAGGCCATGTGTACTAAGCTTCCGGTGTGCTAGATGGTTCACTTGGGGGTCTTTAAGTCTGGATTGTGAGTCCATCTTCAGAAATACTTGATCCATGGGAATCCCATGCAGCCTGAGTACACAGTGTCCCTCAAGAAAAGCATCCCTACTTTGGAACCCCTCTTAACCTAATTAATCAGATTAAGGATTCTTACACAAGTAATGTCATTTAAACCCCAAAACCAAGTGAAGGTACACCTGAGATTACAAATCCTACCACACCTGTCTCAAGCTAGGGGGGATAAACTTCCTACTCATCTCCCTAGTCTGGGGGAGCATATCTTCCTGGCCATTCTTTCACCAAGCATGTGGTCCTGAGGAGTCTGACTTTAAACAGGAATCCTCACACTCCAAAAACCTAAGGTCTCACTCATCTCCTATCTCCACAGCCTCCTAGGTGCTCTGCAGTCACCAAAACTAGCCCATTTTTGCGAGGTTGCTCTGGTATCAGCTCACATCATTCTCACTAATGAAAAAAATTTTGAACACTGGTGATTTCCTGTGATTTCTTATCATTTCTGCCATACACTTAAAAGGATACTCAATGTTTTACAGCCAGTAGTACCAAGTGGTCTGTGATAGCAGGGTTTTCAAGATATCTCAACCACTATCTTCCAGGAACAGAAGCCCAGGGTACACAATCAGCAACTATGAAATATCCTAAGCCGAGTATTTTTTCCTTTAAACTAGCTATTCAAGCAAAATAATTTAAATCTCATTAAGTCTAGCCTCTCACCCATAGAAGATGTGACCCACTAGCTGCTGGAAAAAATCAAATGAACACATGTTTAAAATATGCTGAAAATGCAGATAATTAGAAAGAAGAAACAACATCAATCTTGCAACTATTAGGCATACAGTTTGTTTACTTATTTTTTTCATAATTTGATTTTATTTTCTGAAATAAAACCAATGTACATTGTACAAACCATATCTACTGATGGAATAAGTGAAAAATTATACCAAAAAAATCATAAGGAAAAACATTTAGGTGAAAAACAGACTGGTTCCAAATAGGAAAAGGAGTACATCAAGGCTGTATATTGTCACCCTGCTTATTTAACTTATATGCAGAGTACATCATGAGAAACACCAGGCTGGAGGAAGCACAAGCTGGAATCAAGATTGCCGGGAGAAATATCAATAACCTCAGATATGCAGATGACACCACCCTTATGGCAGAAAGTGAAGAGGAACTAAAAAGCCTCTTGATGAGAGTGAAAGAGGAGAGTGAAAAAGTTGGCTTAAAGCTCAAGATTCAGAAAACGAAGATCATAGCATCCGGTCCCATCACTTCATGGGAAATAATGGGGAAACAGTGGAAACAGTGTCAGACTTTATATTTTTGGGCTCCAAAATCATTGCAGATGGTGACTGCAGCCATGAAATTAAAAGATGCTTACTCCTTGGAAAGAAAGTTATGACCAACCTAGATAGCATATTGAAAAGCAGAGACATTACTTTGCCAACAAAGGTCCGTCTAGTCAAGGCTATGGTTTTTCCAGTGGTCATGTATGGATGTGAGAGTTGGACTGTGAAGAAGGCTGAACGCCGAAGAATTGATGCTTTTGAACCGTGGTGTTGGAGAAGACTCTTGAGAGTCCCTTGGACTGCAAGGAGATCCAACCAGTCCATTGTGAAGGAGATCAGCCCTGGGATTTCTTTGGAAAGAATGATGCTAAAGCTGAAACTCCAATACTCTGGCCACCTCATGCGAAGAGCTGACTCACTGGAAAAAACTCGGATGCTGGGACGGATTGGGGCAGGAGAAGAAGGGGATGACAGAGGATGAGATGGCTGGATGGCATCACCGACTCGATGGACATGAGTCTGAGTGAACTCCAGGAGTTGGTGATGGGCAGGAAGGCCTGGCGTGCTGTGATTCATGGGGTCGCAGAGTCGAACACGACTCAGCAACTGAACTGAACTAAACTGTACAATGCTTATTAGAATTCATTCTTATAAACAATTCTTTATGTTTATGTTTTGTATTTCATAACATTTCCTTACAATTGATTCCCAGAAATTACTGGGACAAAGAGAATAAGTTTGTAACGATCTTTCCTAATAATAACAAAAGTAATACATAAGTACATGTTGCTTAACTGCTTTCCTAAAGGATTACACGTCGAAAGCAAAAGCAGTTTAAGAACACTTTATGGTGTCCTATTAAGTCTGGGTTATATGAGTGATTTTATTCAAGAGTCAATAAGCCTAAGACATTTGAACAATTAATGGGAAGGGAAAACAGAAAAACAAGGCTTTAACCTAAACTGCAAAGGCAGAGAATCATAGCACCAAAAAGAAAAGCCATGCCCTCCAAACAATAAGTCCAAACATATGGTAAAGAACTCTGAGCAAAAGTCAAGGCACAGCGTTATTATGTAGGAGGTTAAGCATCTGCTTTTCAAAAGCAGCAAGAAGGTGCCATTTACTGCCCTCTGAGGTTGACCACAACCCATGAGTCCCAGTACTGTCTTGGTCGGTCCCACTGGACTGCCTTCCTCCCTTCCACATGTGACCCTGACATGCCCAGAGAAGGACCAGCACAGCAGGGCACACGGCACACACTCCCAGGTCTCCTGAGATGACAACTTGCAATCAGAGGACTAATTTCAGAGACCCCCACGGTTCCTACCCCCTACCAATGGAAGATGAAGTTGCCCGGGGCAGACCTACCCCCTTTGCTAGGAAAAAACCTTTACCATAAATTTGAAGCTGGTAATTTTGTTTTCAACCTTCCCATCCACTGAAGTTAAGGAAACAGAAAGATACATCTCACCAGTTTCGAAACAGTAACCACCAAAATCAACAGTCCTCTTTAAAATTTAAAAACTAGAGAAAGAAAGCAAAGTCTTTAAACCAGTATCCAGCTGGCGCTCTGTGGACTTTTTGTAGAGTGGACTTCAAATTACAAATTAGAGTAAAGCAACAGGAGCAAAAATAAAGAGCAATCAGGGTCTGTTTCTGAAGAAAACCTCCAGGACGACCATGGTCCTGACGGGCCTGGCCGCTCGTGCCAGCTGTAATAACTGCTCTGAAAATCACAGCTCCCCTCAAGGCAGAGCTTTCTTGGTAAAACAAAGCTATGATTACTGGAAGGCGGAAATGCTCAAAAAGAATCACCAGAGGAAAACAGGATTTTTTTTTTTTTAATCTTCAGATTTCCTCAAGTGGAGTCAACCTTCAGTGACTAAATGCAAAACGAATTCTGGTGACATGTCCCCCCATATACTCCCTCCAGGGACAGCACACTGTTCAGGTAACAAGTTTGTTTTATCATTACAGTTACATTCAACAAAATTTGCGCTCTGCAATACAGTCCCAGTTTCTCTTGCTTCTCTGGAAACTCCCACTTAAAGGACAGTCCTATATAGGGCTAAAAGAATCGGCCTGCCAATGCAGGAGACATGAGTTCGATCCCTGGGTCAGGAAGATCCCCTGAAGGAGGGAATGGCAACCCATGCCAGTATTCTTGCCTGGAAAATCCCATGGACAGAGGAGTCTGGCAGGCTATATATAGTCCATGGGGTCAGAAAAGTCAGACACAACTGAGTATGCACGCCGATCACAGTTTCCTTCTCTAGTATTACACAACCCAAATTATAATCATAAACTCATCTCTAAACCATATGCTATTGAGACTGAAATTAAAACAAAATGCAGAGTGCCCAGGACTGCAGAATTTAAGATTTGGAAGGGACCTCAGAGGGCACAAAATTCTACTTTCCACACGCTGAAAATGCATCCTCACCCAGCCAATAGGCTTGCTCAAACCTGAGCCCAGTATGTCCACCAGTAACCTCTCCCCACAGAAGTAGTGCTGCCCAAGGGAGCCGCCCAGAACAGGCCTGCTCCTTCCTCAAGACAGTCATGAAAATCAGGAAGATGCTCTTTACAACCCTGCCAGGTTTCAAGGCCAGGCCTCCCTAAGCCCTCTGGCCGCCCCCAAATTCTCCTGCATACTGTTCAGGACACCCTTCAAACAGTCAGAGGCCTCCCTAAGATGTGACTTACAGAGCACTGCAGCCAGAATCTACATATACCTTTAAAAGAATATAAAGCTTTACAGACCATCTCATCCTATATAGCTTTATTTTTTGTAAAATGTAGTCAACTAAAGCATACAGGATGAAATGGCTAGATAGCATCACTGACTCATAGGACATGAATCTGAGCAAACTCCAGGAGATAGTGAAGGACAGGGAAGCCTGGCCTGCTGCAGTCCATGGGGTCTCAATGGGTCACACATGACTTAGTGACTGAACAGCAGCAGCAAAGCACACTGCTCATCTTTCATAAAAATGCTATTTTCTCAGTATCTTTCTATACTCATATAATAACATTTTACCCAAGAGACAGGACATTTATTTAATTATGTTCCACTTTTTTTTTGTTGATTCCAACCTATCAATATCTCAACTTTGTCATAAAACATTAGGTACTCCTATCAGCTTCCCATCACTTTCAACCATTTTGAGTAAGCCCTCTAGATATAGAACACTAATTTCTTAGGTGCAGTTATGACAGCCTTATGGCATCCAGTGAATCTGGCTGTCCCTTTCTGATGGCTTGAAACAAAAACAAAAAACACTAACCAGATTGTTTTTAAATAAACAATGAGTTCATCTAACATCTAGCCCACAAGGATATTATAAGAAGCCCTATCAAATATATTCCTAAAATAAGATCAAACAGCCCAAAGTCACTTCCATTCACTCTTAGCTAACCTATGACATTGGTTCCTAGTAATTCTATAGATGTGTAGAAATTCTAACAATATGCTTATTACCTTGCCTCAAGTTTTCATTTTTTTTAATTTAATAAAAAAAAAGAAACTACTGATTATCAACCATGTACTGGGTAGAACAGACTTCACTAGAGGTTACTCTCAAGCTTCTATGATTAAAATAACCATTTTAACCTTGCTTATTTTCCATTTTTAAAAACTGGCTGATTTGCCCAACCCTAGTCTTCTGGCAAATGGAAATCAGGTAGAATGAGATAACCTATAATTTAGAGCAACACTAAGGAGCTGCCAAAGTCCCATATCTTTGTTCTCTTTCAAGCCAAGATCCTTCAACAGTAAAAGCAGATAAAAGTTTCTCCTGTGTCCTGAAGCCTTTCAGCTTCGTATCCAGAATCTCAAGGTCTCTGGAGACAAGCCCGGGGTTCAGGCCTGCATGAGGCAACAGCACCCACTTACCTCAGTGAGCTCTTTGGGGGCTTCGAGGTCTGCTCAGGCTCTGCTCTGTCATTCGAACAAGCCCCAGAGGAAGACACCCAAGCGTGCCACCAGGTCACCTCTTCAGATGGCTGCTCCTCTACACTTGGTGTTGCTAAGCAACAAGATACCCCACCCCACCCCGCCCCTCAGTGCTGGTTATGACACACTACCAGGATGCTCCAAGGATCGGGAGAGGCTTCTCCCCTAAGAAGCCCCTCCCTTCTTGGTGCAGCTCCGCCCTCAGCTCTATTGTACACCCCCCTTCCTGCCCTGCATGGAGTTCATCTCCAGTCAAAGCCTCTGACATCTTTTCAGAGGTGACTCCTAATTATTTCTCCAGCCCTAAGAACTCTTTAATCCGTGTTAACAGGCAAAAAGCAGAGAGACATTCTTTAAAGCCATTCTCCTACCCCATAGCAAAGGAATGAGCTGCATCTGTAACAGATGTACCAGAAGCTGGCTTCAAGGCACAAAGGTGACAAATACGGAGGCACCTCTGCAGTATTTGGGTGGCTTGTAAGAAGTGCTTCCTGTGGGGCTCCTGTTTGGGCCTGCCATACAAAACTGGGTATTTTCCTTACCTGCTTTGGCTGGGACTCTGAATCTCATTAGGTATAAATCTATCTAGTTTTTCAGCTTTTATTTCCCACTGAAGTTTGCTAATCTTTTCAGACTGATAGCAATTAATATTATGCAAGGTGTCACTCCCATCCTCCTCCTCTAACCAGAAACTGCAGATGCACACAACACCCTAAGAAGCTTGTGCCTCACAGCACTGCTTCTCACAGCAAAGGAAGCCACCTCCGTGACACCCCAGCCATGGCCTGCCATGCGACGTCCTCAGAGTTCCTGGTGGCAAGGACTTCTGCGAAAAACAATCTCCAGTTTCTACTTGGACCTCAAAACCCTTCATGAGGCGCCACTTCCTAGGGTAAAGCTTCATATGCCTGCACAGTATGTCTCTCTCTTTATTCCAAGCAGTGCTGGCATGTGCGTGATGCTCAGTCACTTCAGTCATGTCTGACTCTTTGCAACCCCATACACTGTAGCCTGCAAGGTTCCTCTGTCCATGGATTCTCCAGGCAAGAATACTAGAGTGGGTTGCCATGCCCTCCTCCAGGGGATCTTCCCGACCAGGGATCGAAACCACATTTCCTGAGTCTCTGGCGTTGCTGGCAGATTCTTTATCGTGAGCCACTGGGCAAGCCCAATGTTAGCACTTGGTCCCTTAATTAATTTAATACTCTCATTTCAACTGACTCCTGCTGGCACATATTTTAAATTTCACTAGAAAAGCTGGGCATGCCCAGTCAGCCCACACACCATCTTTGGATGATGTATTCTCACTACCTTGCTTGAAAAATATTAATACCCAGTGACCCCATCTATCTGACCATAGGTGACAGGAGCAGGGAAGACCATTTGACCTGAAGGAACCAGTCATGTTCCTTCTCCTAAAAAAAAGTCAGAAAGTGTGAAAAAATTTTATTGAATGTCAGAAAGTGTAGTATGGTCCTTTGAGTGCTTACACATTCTGTTGCCACGTCAAAGAGCAAACAGGTCCAGTCAACAGAGAAAACTAGGGTGGGTCACTGGCCCCAGGAGGAGGAGAGGGACGAGAGGCCATCCAACAAGACAGGCAGACAGACCTGGTAGCCAAGGGACACCCCATTTCCACACCCTCTTCCACGAGCTCCCTGCTCTTCCTGCTCTTCTATCCCATGAGACACCCCTATGTCTTCATAGTAAACCCCCTCTACTGAAGCAGACCTGAGCGGGGCCCTGTTCCTCTCAAGTATGAACGGGCATTTTTCAACTTGCCAAGACAAAGTAAGAGAGTAACAGAGTCAACCAAAATTCCCTTCATGCTTACTACACAAGCATGCTCAACGCCTTAGCCATGCTGAGGGGTGGGGGGAAAGGACCAATGTGATTCCTGCCCCCTAAATAATTTCATCTGGTTGGGGAATCAATAGTAACCCAAAGCAGAATTAATGAAAAACAAAGTCATGATATACACCTTAGAAATGAACTTCAGAATAACTGACAACCACAGCTATGGATGCTCCCTGAAGAGGCTGGTCAAGAGGGTCCAGGGCAGGTGAGCACAGAAATCTTCACTGATAGCTCATCTCAGACCAAGAAGGATAAGTAGGTTTTGGAAAGGCAGGAAAGCAAACATGCAAAGGTTTAACACTTCCTGACTGTGACCCCTGGGAGACACATAGCTATAACACCTTTCATTCAAAGTCTATTTCGCATCCTAATATCTGAGAATGATTACTTTTCAGAAACAATGAAAACATCAGTAATTACATTCGTTGTGCAACGACTGTGGCTGCAATACTTTCTAATTTAGAATAAAGTTTTAACCATGTATCATATTTTTTATGGGATAATTCAAACATTTCATCCAATCATTCATCCATCCATCCATCTGCCTACTCATTTCACAAACACTGACTGAGTGTCCCAGACTCTGAGTCAGGCACCAGGAGCATCATGCTCCCGGTGGAGAAAAGAGCCTCAAACCATGACAATCTTTGAACCACTTGGAGACTCCGCAAATGGTGGCAAACCAGTGTACTGAATTTATGAGAGTAAGATCAGCAAACATCTGGGTAACAAAATGAAACAACTATATTTTGCCTGAGGGATTTGAAGAAGCCTTCCCCCAAAGTATTAAGACTGAACTTGATTTTGCAAGAAAGACAGGAGAGGTAGCTTTGGGAAAAGAGGAGAGCATTAACTGTATTATTATATGAAAAGAGTATTCAGTCCTGGAGAGAGCAATGCTTGTGTGAATTGCCCAGGGAGGTGGCAGGAGACTGACCACAGCAACAGATGTGCCAAGAATCACACTCTGCAGACAATGGGAACCAGGAAGGATTATTTTTTGGTGAAGAGAGACAGGATCAGATATGGTTTTGCAAAGAATCCCTCTGCTGGCAATGTGATCTTCCTTGTCTCATATTTTAAATGTCTCTGTAAATTCTGGCAACTTGATAATTGTTTTTCTTCTAAGATCTCCATGATTTGAAGAACACGTGTACTTTTATTAAGTTCTGCAGGAACCTCAGCATTTCTGTCTCAAATCTCCTCCCATATTTTTTCTAGAAACAGACCTCAACTTATGCCTTATTTATAACGGGGAAAAAGCAAAGCCTGTGAAGACAGATTAGAGCTCAAATCCTAACTGAGCTACTTTCTCACTATGTGTCCTCATCCTTAAACTAATTCCCACCACACTGCTTGGTGAGTGAGGACTAAACAAGGCCATCTACTAACTGGGTGTCTTTGTGCACATTCTTTGAGTTTTATGGAAAGTGAATATAATAAGAGAACCAATCTTGGGAGTATTATAAAGATGAAAATGAGACAGAACAAGTAAAAGCACTTACCACAAAGTCCAGATCCAAAATCATTAGTTACTATTACAGTGTATAAAAAGCATTTGGACCGATGCTTGGAATGAAGTAAGCAATGAATATATGCTAGTTCCTTCTGTCATGCCAGTATCTGTACTTTCTGTCTCTTTGGGTGTATAGGCTGCTTTTGACGTAGAAGCCACCTCCAAAACACCAAGTCAATGGATGGGGAGCCCACCATCTAAAGCCCACCACCATCTAGCAACTGATCCCCCACAATTCCTCATGCTCTCCTCACCTAGGTACCAACCTCACTGTTAGTACTGTCTCCAAGAAGTGTCTGCTGTTACTATTACAAAGCAATATGATTCAACTGAAAAGAGAGCAGAGTATTTCCAAAACTGCCCCTCTGTGTGATCAGTGACCCAGAACACATTCTTAGCATCCACCATCTTTCTAATTCTCATTGTGTGTTCAGGGATTCTCATCAAGAATCACCCTGGCAAAATGCTATTTAGGTTGCCTTTGTTTACACTTTGCCATTGGTCAAAAATGTAGTGGGATGGTTCCAGCTATTCCACATACTTTGAGAACTTCACCCAAATTGAACCTACTCCTATTTCCAACCTCTTTTCTCATGCCTGCTTATTCCTTCTTTCTAACCCAATCTAATCTCTATCAAACTCCAAAACTGTAATCTTGGTTTTGAACCATAAATATTGCAAATTTTCTACCACCAATGTGAACTGCTCTTATTACTGGAAAAAAGTTCATTAAATTTTAAAATTCATAGCAGAACAGGGATTTAGACACAAAGCTTCAGGAGGTGAAGAAGTGGGCAGAGGCCTGGGGGATGGGGGCTGATATATCTATAAACCCCCAGGGGGCGGGAATAGCAGAGAAGCTAGGGCACTGGGAGACCCAGGAAGGCTCCCTGGGCTGTACTTCCTAACATCCCAACCCCAGCCTGGCAATTTCATGTCTTGTGTTAAAATGGTGGCAGTGTTTATTCCTCTCAGCTCAGTGTGAAAAATACTAAAAACTATAAGCCGATTGCTCATCTTCCTGATGCATCCTTCCTACATGTCTGATAAAAGCTTCCATCAGTGTTTAATTTAATCAGATCTAATTCACCAAGGGCTTCCTCAGGGACACTAGATTTTCTAATATGAATTGGTCTTTTAATTTCATGGCTGCAATCACCATCTGCAGTGATTTTTGGAGCCCAAAAATATAAAGTCTGACACTGTTTCCACCGTTTCCCCATCTATTTCCCATGAAGTGATGGGACCAGATGCCATCATCTTTGTTTTCTGAATGTTGAGCTTTAAGCCAACTTTTTCACTCTCCTCTTTCACTCTCATCAAGAGGCTTTCTAGTTCCTCTTCACTTTCTGCCATAAGGGTGGTGTCATCTGCAT
Organism: Aepyceros melampus; assembly: GCA_006408695.1. NCBI lineage: Eukaryota > Metazoa > Chordata > Mammalia > Artiodactyla > Bovidae > Aepyceros > Aepyceros melampus. The sequence continues at coordinate 29,353 of SJXQ01002623.1, forward strand.
ATCTGAGGTTATTGATATTTCTCCCAGCAATCCTGATTCCAGCTTGTGATTCTTCCAGCCCAGCATTTCTCATGATGTACTCTGCATAGAAGTTAAATAAGCAGGGTGACAATATAGAGCCTTGACGTACTCCTTTTCCTATTTGGAACCAGTCTGTTCCATGTCCAGTTCTTTTTTTTTTTTTTTTTTCCATGTCCAGTTCTAGCTGTTGCTTCCTGACCTGCATATAGGTTTCTTAAGAGGCAGGTCAGGTGGTCTGCTATTCCCATCTCTTGAAGAATTTTCCACATATTTGTAATTCAAAAGCATCTCACTTTTGTTACCTAAGCAAAACAAACAAACAAACAAACAAAAAAAAAAAAGCTGGTTTTAGAAAAGGCAGAGGAACCAGAGATCAAATTGCCAACATCCGCTGGATCATGGAAAAAGCAAGAGAGTTCCAGAAAAACATCTATTTCTGCTTTATTGACTATGCCAAAGCCTTTGACTGTGTGGATCACAATAAACTGTGGAAAATTCTGAGAGAGATGGGAATACCAGACCACCTGACCTGCCTCTTGAGAAATCT
>SJXQ01002624.1:0-13421 GCA_006408695.1 Aepyceros melampus
GATTCCAGCTTGTGCTTCTTCCAGCCCAGCGTTTCTCATGATGTACTCTGCATATAAGTTAAATAAGAAGGGTGACAGTGTACAGCCTTGACGTACTCCTATTCCTATTTGGAACCAGTCTGTTGTTCCATGTCCGGTTCTAACTGTTGCTTCCTGACCTGCATATAGGTTTCTTAAGAGGCAGTTCAGGTGGTCTGGTATTCCCCATCTCTTTGAGAATTTCCCACAGTTTATTGTGATCCACACAAAGGCTTTGGCATAGTCAATAAAGCAGAAACAGATGTTTATCTGGAACTCTCTTGCTTTTTCCATGATCCAGCAGATGTTGGCAATTTGATCTCTGGTTCCTCTGCCTTTTCTAAAACCAGCTTGAACATCAGGAAGTTCATGGTTCACGGTTCAGATATTGCTGAGGCCTGGCTTGGAGAATTTTGACTAGCATGAGTGCAATTGTGTGGTAGTTTGAGCATTCTTTGGCATTGCCTTTCTTTGGGATTGGAATAAAAACTGACCTTTTCCAGTCCTGTGGCCACTGCTGAATTTTCCAAGTTTCCTGGCATATTGAGTGTAGCACTTTCACAGCATCATCTTTCAGGATTTGAAATAGCTCAACTGGAATTCCATCATCTCCACTAGCTTTGATTGTTGTGATGCTTTCTAAAGCCCACTTGACTTCACATTCCAGGATGTCTGGCTCTAGGTGAGTGATCACACCATCGTGATTATTTGGGTCACAAAGATCTTTTTTGTACAGTTCTTTTGTGTATTCTTGCCACCTGTTCTCAATATCTTCTGCTTCTGTTAGGTCCGTACCATTTCTGTCCTTTATCGAGCCCATCTTTGCATGAAATATTCCCCTGGTATCTCTAATTTTCTTGAAGAGATTTCTAGTCCTTCCCATTCTGTTGTTTTCCTCTATTTCTTTGCATTGATTGCTGAGGAAGGCTTTCTTATCTTTTCTTGCTATTCTTTGGAACTCTGCATTCAGATGTTTATATCTTTCCTTTTCTCCTTTGCTTTTTGCTTCTCTTCTTTTCACAGCTATTTGTAAGGCCTCCTCAGACAGCCATTTTGCTTTTTTGCATTTCTTTTCCATGGGGATGGTCTTGATCCCTGTCTCCTGTACAATGTCACGAACCTCATTCCATAGTTCATCAAGCACTCTATCTATCAGATCTAGTCCCTTAAATCTATTTCTCACTTCCACTGTATAATCATAAGGGATTTGATTTAGGTCATACCTGAATGGTCTAGCGGTTTTCCCTACTTTCTTCAATTTCAGTCTGAATGTGGCAATAAGGAGCTCATGATCTGAGCCACAGTCAGCTCCCGGTCTTGTCTTGGTTGACTGTATAGAGCTTCTCCATCTTTGGCTGCAAAGAATATAATCAATCTGATTTCGGTGTTGACCATCTGGTGATGTCCATGTGTAGAATCTTCTCCTGTGTTGTTGGAAGAGGCTGTTTGTTATCAACAGTGCATTTTCTTGGCAAAACTCTATTAGTCTTTGCCCTGCTTCATTCTGTATTCCAAGGCCAAATTTGCCTGTTACTCCAGGTGTTTCTTGACTTCCTACTTTTGCATTCCAGTCCCCTAGAATGGAAAGGACATCTTTTGGGATGTTAGTTCTAAAAGGTCTTGTAGGTCTTCATACAACCATTCAATTTCAGCTTCTTCAGCGTTACTGGTTGGGGCATAGACTTGGATTACTGTGATATTGAATGGTTTGCCTTGGAGACGAACAGAGATCATTCTGTCGTTTTTGAGATTGCATCCAAGTACTGCAGTTTGGACTCTTCTGTTGACCATGATGGCTACTCCATTTCTTCTGAGGGATTCCTGCCCACAGTAGTAGATATAATGGTCATCTGAGTTAAATTCACCCATTCCAGTCCATTTTAGTTCGCTGATTCCTAGAATGTCAACGTTTACTCTTGCCACCTCCTGTTTGACCACTTCCAATTTGCCTTGATTCATGGACCTGACATTCCAGGTCCCTATGCAATATTGCTCTTTACAGCATCAGACCTTGCTTCTATCACCGTCACATCCACAACTGGGTATTGTTTTTGCTTTGGCTCCATCCTTTCATTCTTTCTGGAGTTATTTCTCCACTGATCTCCAGTAGCATATTGGGCACCTACTGACTTCAGCTTTAGCATTAGTCTTTCCAATGAATTTTCTGGGTTGATTTCCTTTGGGATTGACTGGTTTGGTCTCCTTGCTGTCCAAGGGACTCTCAAGAGTCTTTTCCAGCACTCAGCTTTTTCTGACTTTCACATCCATACATGACTACTTGGAAAACTGTAGCTTTGATATATGGACCTTTGTCAGCAAAATGATGTCTGTGCTTTTTAACATACCGTCTAGGTTTGTCATAGCTTTTCTTCCAAGGAACAGGCATCTTTTAATTTCATTTCTGCATCACCTTCCACAGTGATTTTGGAGCCCAAGAAAATACAATCTGCACTCTTTCCACTTGTTTACCCATCTATTTTCCAAGAAGTGATGAGACTTGATGCCTTTATCTTAGTTTTTGGAATATTTGGTTTTGAGCTAGCCTTTTCACTCTCCTGTTTCTCCCTCATCAAGAGGCTTTTTAGTTCCTCTTCACTTTTTGCTATTAGAGGGGTATCATCTGCATATCTGAGGTTGTTGACTTATCATTTATAGGAATTTTAAAATCATATATAGGAATTTTATATTTATCATTTGTAGACAGTTTTAAAATGTCAGTCTTCTTGAAATATTCAGTGTAACACTTATGGACGAAATGTTGTGTTATTTGGGCTCTGCTTCACAGTTATTTGGCCCTAGAGTGGATGGGGATAGATGAGCCAAGATGGACCATGGGCTAGTCATGGAACATGAGTGAGGGCTTGACCAGCTTCATTGTATTATTCTCTCTACTTTTGTATATGTTTGATATTTTTCAAAATAAAAAGCCTTATATAGTTTATTTTTATTCACCTGGAAGAATCCTAGATGAGAGTTAGAGTGCTTGCCAGACAGTTGAATGTTTGAGCAGGACCAGTAAAAATGAGGAAGGGAAGAGAAGGGCCAGCAGGCAGGCTCAGGAGACCTGCATGAGAAGTGTCTCCAAGAAGCCATGCAAGGGTGTGGATTTCCCCAGGAGGACTGGATTTGGGTGTGCCAAGTATGAGAAGGAGGGATAAGAAAAAAAGGGAAGCAAAAGCTCAGGGGAAAGTGCACAAGAGACTGCCAGATATGGGAGGCTGTGCAATTTCACACAGCATGGCAAGTAAGGAAGTCCTTTAATCCTTAAAGTGAGCCCCCTTGTCAAGAGCATGATATTCCTTTTTTAAATGATAGATTTCACTTTTTAAAAGATAGATTTTATATTTTTTATTGACATATGGTTGGTTTACAATGTTGTGTTTATTTTTGCTGTACAGAAAAGTGATTATTTTTCTTTTTTTTCTGGCTGCACTGGGTCTTTGTTGCAGCACGCAGGCTCAGTAATGAGTGTCAGGCTTAGTTCCTCTGCAGCATATGGGATTTTAGTTCCCTGATCAGGGATCAAACCCATGTGCCCTACATTGGAAGGCAGATTCTTAATCACTGGACCACCTGGGAAGTCCCAGGAAATTGATTCTTTATTCTTGTTTTAAGCTTAATGAAACAGTCATAGATAAATCACTTGCCTAAGGTAACTTTGGCCACCTCATGCGAAGAGTTGACTCATTGGAAAAGATTCTGATGCTGGTAGGGATTGGGGGCAGGAGGAAAAGGGGACGACAGAGGATGAGATGGCTGGATGGCATCACCAACTCGATAGATGTGAGTTTGAGTGAACTCCGGGAGTTGGTGATGGACAAGGAGGCCTGGTGTGCTGCAATTCATGGGGTCACAAAGAGTCGGACATGACTGAGTGACTGAACTGAACTGAAGGTAACCCATGCCTGTCAAGGCAGGAATTGAGCCTGGACAAACCTGGAACCTGGGCTCTTAACAGTTTGCTCTGCTGCCCTTGTTCAGGTCAGTGCCACTGTAGTGTTTTGGCGAAATCCATGACAGTAAATGTTTCCCCTCCCAGCTTCTCTGTTCTCCCAATAGTTCACATTCTCCTCATCACTCAAGCTCTCTGTCTTCGGATCCTCTTTCCCTCATGTTCCATAAATACCACTGAGTCTCCAGGTCCTGCTGATTCTGTGAAACTATCCTCCAACCCCAGAGACACCCCAGAGGACATGGTGTGGATGGACAGCAGGCCTGGCTCACTGCAGTGGTGTCCTGACTTCAGCTCTTGCCTCCTGTTTATCGCCATTTTTAAAAATCCTCTGATGGGCACCACATTCTTTCTATCACTGTCCTGCCCACAAACCTTCAGAGCATCCTCATTGACCGTACATTGAGTGTAAAGGCTTATTGCCAGGACAGTGAGTACAAAGGTGATGGAGGTGGACCTGGATTCAAATCGCATCTCTGTCACTTTTTACCCTGAAACTTATCTGTGGTATTTTCTCTGCAAAATGGGGGCTTTGAGATGCTAAACATGCAAAAAAATACCAACTTCAAGTGCCTGGGACAGTGTAAGCTCCTGGTCTCCAGAGTGAATGAATGGTTTAGTCTTTGCTCCTAAGCTCTTTTTTGCTGTTTTTTCAGCACTTTGTGATTTAAAGTGTTAGTCATTCAGTCACGTCCAACTCTTTGCAACCCCATGGACGATAGCCCACCAGGATCTTCTGTCCATGAAATTGTCCAGGCAGGAATACTGGAGTGGGCAGCCATTCCCTTCTCTAGGAGGTCTTCTCTACCCAGGGATTGAACCTGGATCTCCTGCATTGCAGGTGGATTCTTTACCATCTGAGCCACCATCTTATGACAGCTCTCTACAAAAAATTACCTACTGAGTATCTTTGGACTCCTTTTACCTGTATCCTTTAGAGCTTTCAGCTCTCATCACTGGCTTGCTCTCTCTGCTTTCAAAAATCAGACTCATCCTCAGAGATCAACTAAAAGAGCATCCCACTCAGGCTGGGGGATTCATTCTTCCCACAAAGTATTCAGAGTCTTTACCACCTGGATCCCACTCCTGGGTTTGCAGGACAGTCAGATTCCAGAAAACTTGGGTAGGGGAAGGGGTTGGCAGAACAACATCAGCTTGTATTTTTACCAAGTAAGGGTATTAAAAGAAACAGCTACCCCCTACTATCTCTATAATCTCATTTCAAAAAGAACAGTTTAATAACAATAACCCAAAAAGAGAATAAACTCACCCCAGACTAAAGGACAGGCGTTTAAATTGTATACATTTAACTTCTTCAGTCCTTTTTTCCCTACCATTTTGACAGGAACCACTGGTGTGTGCCATGCCTTTGAAAGCACATGTGTCTTATTTCCCATTTTCATTATAAGCTCTTTGGGTTCTTGGACTCTCTCTTTATTGAGAAGCTATTCATTCAACATTTGATACTTGATTGGCTTTAAAATCAGTCATAAATAATTCGATGGTATCTGGGCATTTGTTTTTCATTCAATAGGTAATCGTTGAGCAGCTCCTTGCAGTCTAGAATGTCTTAGGGACTGAGATTTTTTTTTTTTTAAAAAGATAGTGTCTCAGACTTGGAAATACTGCATTTCAGGGGGACAAGTGGTCTATATCAGTGTCCATTTACATATAAAGACTTCATGCTGGAGAAGGGCAGCCCAAGTGAATGATGAATCCTTCCTGCCTTCTAGGGGAACTTGAAGGAAGAAAGTTGGGAGGAAGTGGGTCGGGACCCCCTTCAAGGTTCACATCTTGACTTGAGGCTCCTGAGGAGTGCAGGATGGTTTAAATTTAGTGAGAATTTAGTGAGAGCAAGTAAGGAAGGAGAGGTTGAAATGGACTGCCAAGGTCATAGAGATCTTAGAAATGAAAACCTTATTTTAAAGGAAGCTGAAGAACAAGTGGGAATACGTGATATAATCCCACGTTTGTTTAAATTTTTAAAAAGAAGAAAAAGGAGGAGTCATGTGTGACATGTATACACTGCCTTATTTAAAACGGATAACCAACAAAGACCTACTGTGCACACAGGGAACTCTGCTCCATATTCTGTAACAGCCTAAATGGTCAAAGAATTTGGAGAATAGATACATGTGTGTAAATAATGTGAAACTGACACAATATTGTTAATGAATTGTGCCCCAATTTAAAATACAAAGTTAAAAAATAATATTTATTAGACAGCTAAACCAGTCAACTATGAAGAGTGTCCCAGATGACCCAGGACAAGGACACTTACACTTGATTTACTGAATTAATATTTGCTGGCTCTTTGACTTTTTTTTTTCTAAGTTAATTATATGTTTTTTAAAAAAATTAAAGCCAAACGTAACACTTTAAACTACATTTAGTTGCATTATATTTACACATGCCAGCTGATTCTATTAATAATGCTTGCTAGAATGTAACTAAGCTGTTAGAAAAAGACCTTTGTTAATAAATGAAAAGTTGTATTTCCAAAAAGAAAAAAAAAAGAGGAAGAAGGGGGAAGAGGAGGAGGGAAGAGTCAGAAAGATGCAAACTTGTGCTTGTTTGTTTATACATGCTGTGCATTCTTTTTTTAATATTTATTTGCTTATTTGGCTTCCTTGTGTCCTACTGGTGGCAGTGGGGCTTCTCTCTAGTTGTGGTGGTGTGGACTCAGCAGTTGTGGCTCTCTTAGTTGCCCCAAAGCATGTGGGATCTTAGTTCTTCCACCAGCAATCGAGCGCACGTCCCCTGCATTGGAAAGTGGGAAGTCCCTGACTGTACATTCTTGAAAGGAGATGGGAAAGATTGACATTCAACGATGGGGAAGCACATAGAGAGAGAATATTTCCTTTTTTTAGTTGTGTTACTCTAAGAGAGAGAAAGGAAGAGAGAAGCATGTTTATGAAAGAAAATACAGAAATTGGGGCAAGATATTTTTTAATGTCCCCTCAATCCTGTCATCCAAATATAACCATTTAAATATATTGGTCCAATTTCTGCTGGACCTTTCTTCTGGTGCGTAAATTATGTACTTGCTTCTCTTTTCTACATCCGTATCTCCATACTGAGGTAGACTTTGGTGTCTTGCATTTTTCACATAATATTTAGTCACAGGCTTTGTCTCCAGCTGATAACACTTAACCATTCCCCCATTTTTAGAAACTCAGGTTTTTCTGGTATTTTACTCTTATAAACCATAGTCCAGTGCAGGACTTTTGTGTGTAAAGATTTTTATAAATTTAGGATTATTACCCCAGATTCCCAGATGTGGAATCAGGGAGTAGAAGTTTAGAAAACATTTCAAAGTTCTTCATCATGTTGCCAAAGTTTCTTACAGTGGACTGATTTAGTTTATACCTGGAGCTGCCTTATTTCTCCCTCACCCCTGCTTAGCACTCCAGTTCTTTGGGACAGAATCAGTAGGATTACAAAGCCTTTAAAACAAACAAAAAGGCTTCAAGTTGTCTCTGTTTTCACTGTATAGGCCATCCACCCTATACAGTAGACTTGATTGAATTGCCAGAGGAAAAGCCTGAGAAGTGGGTGGATATCACTCTTTAAAAAGTTTGTCAATTATTTATTTTTGGCTGCACTAGTCTTTGTTGCTGCCAGAGGGCTTTCTGTAGTTGTGGACAGCGAAGACTCCTCTCTAGTTATGGAGCACAGGCTAGAGCACGGGCTTCAGTAGTGGCAGCTCATGGGCTTAGTTGCTCCAAGACATGTGTGATCTTCCAGGACCAGGAATCAAACCCATATCCTCTGTATTGGCAGGCAGATTCTTAACCACTGAACCACAAGAAAAGTCCCTGGACATCACCTTTTAATTTGCAGTTGCGTGCATGCTAAGTCGCTTCAGTTGTGTCTGACTCTTTGCGACCCCATGGACTGCAGCCCACCAGGCTCCTGTGTCCGTGAGATTTCCCAGGCAAGAATACTTCCCAACCCAAGGATCGAACCCAAGCTTCCCAACCCAGGGATCAAACACATGTCCCTTTCACCTCCTGCATTGGCAGGCGGGTTCTTAACCCCTAGCGCCACCTGGAAAGCCCTAATTCACCATTAGTTTGTTATAAAGGAACAAATGTCTTAAACTTTCCAAACCTTAGTCTTAGCTTGATTTTTGAAATCTTGGGGATTAATGCTGACCCATTATAAGGTATACTGAAAATTCTTTGAAACATTGGCAGAAATCTTGCCGATGGACCAGGTGGCTGAGGCAGCCAGTAGGAACAGCCCCTGCCAGTTGCCTACCCTTGGGAAATGTAAGGTCTGTCTGGGTTCTCTGAGGAATTGTATCGCCAACTCATGCCCACAGGACACCTCTCCCTAGCTGTCTGCCATTGCCTCCCAGCAGCCTGGTTTGCTTTTCTTCTTTGAGTTAAAAGTGGGCTTTTCCATTCCCCACTTGCTCTCAGAGACTGAAGAATCATTTCACATCTGAGAATAATTCCTCTCTGGCTGAGAGCAGAAAGCTGTCTGGTCCACCAACTTGTTGTCCGGCCTCTGCTTGGACACCTGCAGCGATGAGGGCAGCGCAGAGCGAACGAAATTCCTCCTTGTCCACACGACAGCCTGTCACTTTCAGAAGACAGCCTGCCTGTGTTGTCTTTCCCTTACCTGACCGTTTTCCAGACAACAAACTTTTGAATGTCCTTGGCCTGCCACTCCGCTCTGGACCAGAGCATCATTTTCTGGGCACTGGAGAGGACCCTCAAACACTGAAGCAGCTTCCTTTTTCGAGCACCATGGGGAAGAATTGACCCACTTCCATGCCCTTCCTACCCTTTGCCTTGGGATATCTATGAGTCTAGGGCTTTATCCCTGTGAACCTTTGTCTTTGTGGATTTATCTCATTTTTTCCAAGTGTGAGGGTTATGCATGCAGACTCTTGGGTCAGGATAGGTTTCAGATCCCACCCTCGGCTAGTTGATAGCTTCCTGGTGCCTCGGTTTTCTCACCTGTAAAATGGGGCTAACACTTTCCACCACAGATGATTGTCATGAAGATAAAGTGAATTAGGTATAGTAAACAGTGCCTGGATGTTGTGAGACAGTGGAAATATTTGACCTGTTGAGATGCTTTGAGGTCTTCACTGTGTTCCCTTCAGGCCGGCCTGGGGAGCCTCTGAGTTCCTACCTCACACGTATCCATCAGTCAATAATACTGACTCTGATATTGTCATATGCACGTGGGCGCCGTCTGGTCTTGGCCACTAGGGCTATGTGTGCTGGTGACACTGCCATTCCAGGGATCAGGATCGACATCTGTGTGTCTGATCTGAAGCTGAGTGACTTCTGTAACGTCTCAGGGACCCTCTGTGCAAAGACTGAATTTGTTCTTCCTTGTTCCGCTTACAGACACTAACCCACTTGAGACCATAACTGTTTTCTTTTCATCCTCTTTCCACTATTTTCTCTCCTACTTACTAAGCACTGTTTCTTCCACTATTATTTTTTTCTTCCCAAATCATACTCAGGAAGAGAAGGCCTCAAAAAAACAGAAACAAGACTCCACTCTCCCAGTGCAGTCAGCATGGGTTTGATCCCTGGTCGGGAAAGGTCCCACATACTGTGTGATATGGCCACAAAACAAACAAAAAATGAGACAGGTTTCAGTTCCTGAATATATTCCTCTTTACCTCACCTGGTTAGAGATAACAGCAACTGGGATTGTAAAGAGTGGACTGCACTTAGAGCTTGGCAGGTCTTACTTAGAACAGAGCAGATGCTTTATTGTTTTATCCTGACCTGGAGAGTGAGCATACTGTTTCCTTGCTTGTTCTCTAAAAGACTCAGTTCAGATTTTGTTTACTATTTTGTTCATTCATTATTTTACTTTTGCCTGTGCTGCACCTTTGTCACTGCAAGGACTTTTCTTTAGTTGCAGTGAGCAGGGGCTACCCTCTAACCACGGTGTGCAGGCTTCTCATTCCCGTGGCTTCTCTTTTTTCAGAGGATGGGCTCTCGGGTGTGTGTGCTTTAGTAGCTGCGGCACACAGGCTCAGCAGTTGCACCTCCCAGGCTCTAGAACACAGGCTCAATAGTTGTGCTTAGTTGCTTGGAAGCATGTAGGATCTTCCTGAATCAGGGCTCGAACCCTATATTCTCCTGCATTGGTAGGTGGATTCTTTACCACTGAACCACCAGGGAAGCCCTGAATTTGTTTTTTAAAAACATACTATAAAATTCACTCTCTGTGGAGTACAGTTCTGTGGGTTTTGACAAATTGTATCACTAAAGTAACAGAATAGAACAAGTCCATTCACCACCAGGTTCCCCACGGGCATCCCCTGATAGTCAACCCCTGCCCTATGTAATCAGTCGCAAATCCTGGGAACCACTGACCTGTTCTCCATCCCTATGGTTTTCCCTTTTCCAGAATGACATATAAGTGGTTTCATACAGTGTGTAGCCTTTTGACTCTGGCTTCATTCACTTAGCAGATTGCATTTGAGAGTTATTCTTGTCACTGTCCGTATCACCATTGCCTTTTCATAACTGCATAGTATTCCACTGTGTGGATGAGCCAGTATTTGCTGATTCATTTACTTGTCAAAAGATATTTCGATTGTTTCCAGGTTTGGGTGGTTATGTATTAAACATTCACTAAACTTTTTGTATGAGAGAGTACTCTCTTTCATAGGACTTTTTAGTCATTTAGTCTTTTACCTTTCACCTCAATTTGTTCTACTCTGAAAGACTGTGGGAGTTTTGGTAGAATCTGTCTGATAAATTACAGATGGCACTGCATTTTGTAAAGGAATGTGCTCCCATTCTTTTGGGAAAAGGGGGGAAAAAAAACAAGATTTCAAGAATTCCCAAACAAATGCTGAAGAATTTCTCGCCTCTAGGAGGTACTGGTTTTGAACCACATTCTCCATCCACTGGAATTTATCTTGTGCGCCAAGTGGATCCATTCTTTGCCTTTGGGTTGATATGTTTCTAAATCACAAAAATGCAGCGATGCTGAGCAAATGATAGAGATACTCAAATTCCGGGAATCTCAGATTGAGGGTTTGTCCTCAGCTTTGGACAGATGGGAAGAAAAGTGAGGTGAACAGGAGTGTGTGGACGCTGGCATTATCCTAGTACAAGGGAGAGGTGTGGAGGGGGATTGTGATGAGGCTTGGAGATTTAACTTGCCTCTGAAGGGCATCCCCAAATCCTGCTCTGGGATAATTCCCCAATACCATTTAATCAGCTCCATTAAACCCTGCCCTGTCTAGTGCACTGTGCTCCAGACAGAGCTCTCCTGGGCTCTCAGTAATAGCTCAATTGTGTGTAAGTGGCTATGAAGAGGCTCTGTGTGCTGGATGAATAGGCCCCATCTCCATGGAAACCAGCTCTGGCTGAGGGGCTGACCTTTGACCCACTTGTTGCCACCATACTGTTAACTACTGGTGCCTCTTGGGTGGAGAAAGAAAGCAAGGAAATGGCTGTCAAAGTTGTTTTCGTTTTCCCTTAGTTTGGGTCCTGGGTCCACACTAAGTTGACATAACACACCAATATTAACTCATAGCTCTTGGATGTTAGGAGATTAATTTAATGACAGATTCTGTCTGTCCTTCCCTTGCCCTCCCCTTAGTCTTTTCCTTATCCTATGAGACAAAACTCAGCCCCAGTGGTAGAACTAGTTTGTGATCCCTGCTTGGGGAGTTGCCCCAGAGTATCGTTCCTAAGGGAAAGCCCTGTGTTGGGAGTCACTTTGGTGGGACCATGGGCAGCTCCCTCATCTGTACAGCAGAACTCACACCCAGGACTGTGTGAAGCTCAGATAGCCTGTCCACTAGCTCAGGCATGAGGACCTCAAGCACAAGGGTAAAGCATGCACCTTTTTGGCTACATCGCAGATGGGCCAAGATGATTTCGCAGCATTACAGTGACTCTTCACCTTCTGCTCTGTCCGTAATGGTAAACACTTTAGTTCCTGTGGCATTCTGTAAGTACAAGCAGGTTTTTTTTCAGCCGCTATCTTCTGCTCTGAGCTAACTTGGGTTGTCATAGTTGCCCTGGACCCCATGCAGACATCACAGACAGAATCAGGCTTGGCATCCACGGGTTTCCTTACAGGGAGGGCCCTGGATGGGGTCCGACCCCCAGAGCTCGTCTCCTAGGTGTGTGGCGGAGGCTTCTAAATGGGACAATATAAACATGCTACTTTGTCCCTGGAGACCAGAGTGTAAAAGTGAATATTTCAAGAAAAAGCTGACTTGTCAGGTTTCTGGCTAGGGCTGCCCCCATCAGACAAGTTAGGTCATCCCTTGAAAAGAATCTTTTTATTCCATAAGTGGAAAAGGAAAGCGACCCTTGATTCCTGCAGTACTAAGATCCGGCATGAGGTGAATTTGAGGTGAGGGAGGTTGTGTATGTTTATCCCTCTGAGAATGTGTCACCCTGGGGAGGAGTGGAAACACAGGAGGTAACAAGAGCTACAGACCAGTTCCTTGGAGAAAGTTGGGCAGAATGCAAAGTAATAATCCTTTGTCAGAGACAGAAGTTCCGTGGCTTTCCAGGAACTGTATTCTTCAAACCTCAAGTCACTATCTTGAATTCTTTTATTTGTACTTTGATCATGTGTAATCCACACTGGTCTGGAATACCTTCATTACTACAGAGGCTAATGAGACGGGGATGCTTTCGAGATGTGTCTAACTTGATTTTCCCATCTGGCTTAGAGCATGGTCAAGGAGGTAATCATTTGGAGGCACTCTTAGGATGGGAGAGGTCCAAAGTACTTTCCAGGCATTTATTTATTCAGTTAGTTTGTTGTTCTTTAGTCGCTAAGTTGTATCTGACTCTTTCGCCACCCCATGGACTGCTTCAGCCTGCCGGACTCCTGTCCATGAGATTTCCCAAGCAAGAACCCTGGAGCAGGTTGCCATTTCCATCTCCAGGGGATCTTCCTGACCCAGGGATCTTCCTGACCCATGTGTCTCCTGCATTGGCAAGAGGGTTGTTTACCACTGAGCCACCAGGGAAGCCCAGTTAGTTAGTTTAGTTCTAAGATATTTGGACAGTTTGTTTAGTGGGTTTTTTTTTCTTTTTTTCCTTCAACTCGCCCACAACTTGGTCAAGCCTTGGGTCCTATGATACTCAAACAAGGATGCCATTGCAGTTGCCCCTGGCTGGACCCCAGGTCACCTGGAGGTCTACGGTGTGCCTGCCTTTCCATTGCTTATTTCACGGAGCTCAGGTGGTGCAGAACAGCTGCTGCAGTCTTGGGCCGTGGAAAGGCAACCTGAGTGGGCTTGGCGTCTGCAAGCTCATTTACTGTAAGCCGTTCCTCGTTTGTTTCCAATCCCTCGAAGGTGCCGTCATCATCCGACTGACTATTTACAGGAGCCTGGGTTGGGGTAGCAGTTCATTGCCCCAGGTTGTGGGGAGCCGGAAATCTACATATATTAACCCTGGGCTTGGGGAGCGGAGAAATGAGCGTCCCT
>SJXQ01002624.1:13833-27977 GCA_006408695.1 Aepyceros melampus
ACACAAGTAGGAGTGATGAGAAGTCATGAAAAGCCCAAGTGGTCTGGGCCTCCTTGAAGGAGAAGGAAGGAAAGGAAAGTGAATGGGAATGGTGATGGGGGAGGGGGAGGGGCAGATGATAGGCCCTGCGCCCTCGCCCTCCTTGGGGTCAATGACTGGAAGGGCTCTCCTCCACTGGGTTGTTTGTTCCAGCAGCCAGTGATTATTAGGTTCCTGCTGTATACCAAGAACAGTTCTCAGGACAGTTCTGTGCAGTGACAGCGGGCAGGGGGTGGAGACTCCTTTGTAGGACTTGGGCTCTATTCACAGAGAGTCCATTAGCTGGTGGGGAAGAAAGGCCAGCACACAAATGACTCCCCTCCTGGCCTTTTGTGTCCTGGGAGGGGGTGTCGGGGAGAAGGAGGGAGCAGAGGCTTCAGGGAGCTGTAGAGGGGAGGGTTAATAAGCCCCTTGCTGGGGCCTCTCTTCCAGGTACGGGAGGAAGAGCTGGAGTAAAAAGGCAAGAAACAGTGGTAGTGCTGGGAGGAGCCAAGTGTAGAGTCAGGTCTGGATTTAAACCTGGCTCAGTGGTAAAGAATCCACCTGAAACGCAGGAGCCACAGGAGACCCGGGTTCGATTCCTCTGTTGGGAGGATCCCCTAGAAAAAGAAACGGCAACAGGCTCCAGTATTCTTGCCTGGAGAATCCCATGGACAGAGGAGCCTGGTGAGCTACAGTCCATGGTGTCACAAAGAGTCAGACACAACTGAAGCAACTTAGCACGCATGTCTCACTAGGCACTGTCCATCTGAACTCTTGCACCTCCTCTGAAATGCAGATGATGGATGGCAGCTCCCAGGGTGCCCTTAGAGACATCACATTCGGAGTGGATGGGAGTCGGGGTCAATGCAGATAAAACACCACCGGTCAGTAATGACGTGCTGGGCAGAGAATAAAACAGGGCAGCACGTAGTGTTTGAGGAGCGACTCTAGATTGGAAGGAGGAAGATTGCTGAGACACCAAAGTTGAGATGATTAGATGAGGATGTCCTGGACATCCAGGTAAGAGTGTCTCTGGCGGAGGGAACAATTAAAAAGGCCATGGGAGGCCATGCAGTGGGAAGTAGGAGGCAGAATCAGAGAGGAGGGTGGATGTCAGATCAAACTGTCGAGTTTGGATTTTACTCCGTGCGCAGAGAAATGGGTTGGAAGATTTGAAGTAGGAAGGTGTGACTTCATCATCAATATAAATTTCAAAACAGTTCTGCAGCTACTGTGTCAAAAGGGTATGGAAGGAAGGGACAGGAGTTGGGTCCTTTGAGGTGAGGTGAGGTGAAGTCGCTCAGTCGTGTCTGACTCTTTGCGACCCCGTGGACTATAAACTACTAGGCTTCTCAGTCCATGGGATTCTCCAGGCAAGAATACTGGAGTGGGTTGCCATTTCCTTCTCCAGAGGATCTTCCCAACCCAGGGATCGAACCCGGGTCTCCCGCACTGGAGGCAGATGCTTTAACCTCTGAGCCCCCAGGGAAGCCTTAGGTGCCTATTTGGAGGTGCCTGTACCCCAGCTCCTTCATTGGATCCAGGCTGAGGTCTCCTTGTCACCCCTGTGCAGGCTCCGACGCAAGCAGGCAGTCAGCCCCCTTGTATCGTTCTCTCCCTGTGCCTACGACACACACAAAGGGCATACTTTACCTCCTTCCTGGGCACAGTGCAGACCATCTCCCATCTATGTGCGAACACGTTGTTAGTCGCTCAGTTGTGTCCTGCTGTTTTCGACCCCATGGACTGTAGCCCAAGAGGCTCCTCTGTGCATGGGATTCTCTAGGCCAGAATACTGGAGTGGGTTGCCACTTCCTTCTCTGGGAGATCTGCCTGAGCCACAGATCGAACTCAGGTCTCTTGCATTGTAGGCACATTCTTTACCATCTGAGCCACCAGGGAAGCCTGTCTATGTGCAAAGCTCTCCCCAATTCCTGAAGCCCTAGGAAATTTTGGGCCTCCCAAATGCAGTAGGAGGCCTGCCCTTGTTCCACTGGATGACTTTGCATGGAGCTCTCTAAGGAAAGCTGCCCAGTAAAAATACAAGTGAGCTCTAGAGGTAATTAAAAATGTTCTAGTAACCACATTAAGCAAGAATTAAAAGGAAGCAAGTAAATGGACTTGAATCATGTATTATATTTAACCCAGTTTATCAACAATATTATCAGTTTTAAAATTTTATGTCAGGGTATAGCCAATTAGGGTTTCACAGACAGCACTAGTGGTAAAGAACCCACCTGCTAATGCAGGAGACTCGGGAGACTGGAATTCAATTCCTGTGTCGGGAGGATCCCCTGGAGGGTAGAGCATGGCAACCCACTCCAGTGTTCTTGCCTGGAGAATCCTATGGCCAGAGGAGCCTGGCAGGCTGCAGTCCACTGGATCGCAAAGTGTCAGACATGACTGTAGCGACTTTGCATGCACTCACGCACACATAGCTAATTAACGATGTTTTGATAGTTTCTGGTGCACAGCAGAGCGACTCAGCCGGACGTCACACTGAGTTTTTAACATGTGTTTTCCATGAGCATCATCATTTCAGGTGCTCAGAAGCCACATGTGGGAGTGGCCTCGTGGCTCTGGAAGCCTCCCTTTCCTCTTCTACACAATGGAGATGAGTCCCTCCCTCAGGAGGCTGTTGTGAATACAAAGGGGAGGAAGCCTGAGGACTGCGATGGAGATTTAGGATCCTATAAAGGTGTGGATGGGAAAGCCAGAGTAGGAGTAAGAGGGCTAAGGTGGGACTCTCCCTCCTGATTCTAACAGTCTCCGTGTTAGTAGTGAGCAATAACAGAAACACGCACGGACGATTAAAACCATAAATCGCCTAAAATAGCTTAAGGACTAAAATTACTCAGGAGACAGAATTTAGCTTCTCACTAAGATCTGAAAAAGTAGTCTTTCCGCCAAAGAAAAAAAGGTGTATTTTTTTTCCTTACACCATGGTAACAAAGGGTGTGTGTGATGCTTTTTGTTACGTTGTATTTTAATGGAAATATTAAACCTGTGGCTTTTGTTTTTGTTTTTAAGGAAATGGAGAAAGGAGGAAGCTGGGGGCTTTAAATTCGTTATGCTAGCTTTGCATTCTGCAGCATCAGGAAATCAGAAAGTACAAGTTCTCAGGGCAGCGACATTTAACTTGATTGGGAAGGGCACACCCAAGGTCACCCCTTTAAAGGGCTTGTCTTCCTTTTCAACATTTTTCACAGTGTGTCTTTTGGAGCTCAGCATTTTTGTGTTGTTATTATTCTTTCTTTGGCAGTGTGGGAACACAAGTTGGGACACTAGGGTTTCTCACTTGACTCTGCCAGTGCCCTGTCCGCCATGCCTCCTACTTGGTAACTCTCAGCAGAAGTGTGTTGAGTGACTCACAGACCAGGCCTCAAGGACTGGGAGCACAGGGGAGTGTGCGCTTCTCCTTCTCTGGCCCAGAGGACTGGATGTGTTTATAAGCAGTCTCTGTTCATAGGAGATAATTCAGGTTCCAGGTGTATTTTTATTTTATTGGTTCCTTTATAAACTTAAAAAAAAAAAGTTAAATACAGTCACTGTTTTTAGTATTTTAGTATTTCATATTTTTAGTATTTTAACCAACCTCTCCTAAGCTTTAGGAGCTGGATAACTACATGAGTCTAGGAATAGTTTTGGGCTTCCCAGGATTGGCACTAGCAGTAAAGAATCCTCCTGCCAATGCATGAGACACAAGAGACTACAGGTTTGATCCATGGGTCAGGAAGATCCCCTGGAGGAGGGCATGGCAGCCCACTCCAGTATTCCTGCCAGGAGAATCCCCATGGACAGAGGAGCCTGGGAGCAAACTCCAGGGGTTGGTGATGGACAGGGAAGCCTGGTGCGCTACAGTCCATGGGGTTGCAAAGAGTCAGACCGGACTGAACTGACAGCATACAAGCGCGAGGAATAGTTTGCTTTTATTTCTCCATAAGTATTCCTTTCAGGTTTCTTTTTGCTTTGTTTCTTTTTTATGGCCAGAGAACGTTTTGAATCGCCCAGAGTCTAAAAACATTTATCTTTTAAGAAAATGAAGAGGACTTCCCTGGTGGTCCAGTGCTAAGACTCTGAGCTCCCAATGCAGGCAAGCCAGGTTCGATCCCTGGTCAGGGAACTAGACCCCACATGCCCCAGCTAAGACCCAATACAGCCAAATAAATAAATAAAAATAAATATTAAAAAAAAAAAAGAAAATGAAGAGAAATCCTCCACTGTTTCAGTTCAGTTCTGTCGCTCAGTCGTGTCCAACTCTTTGAGACCCCATGGACTGCAGCATGCCAGGCTTCCCTGTCCATCACCAACTCCTGGAGTTTGCTCAAACTCTTGTCCATTGGGTCAGTGATGCCATCCAATCGTCTCATCCTCTGTCTTCCTCCTCTTGCCTTCAGTCTTTCCTAGCATCAGGGTCTTTCCCAGTGAGTCATTTCTTCGTATCAAGTGGCCAAAGTATTGGAGCTTCAGCTTCCAACATCAGTCCTTCCAATGATTATTCAGGACTGATTTCCTTTAGGATTGACTGGTTTGATCTCATTGCAGTCCAAGGGACTCTGGAGTCTTCTCCAACACCAAAGTTCAAAAACATCAAGTCTTCAGCACTCAGCTTTCTTTATGGTCCAACTCTCACGTCCATACATGACTACTGGAAAAACCATAGCTTTGACCATACAGACCTTTGTTGGCCAAGTAATGGCTCTGCTTTTTAATATATTATCTAGGTTGGTCATAGCTTTTCTTCCAAAGAGTAAACATCTTTTAATTTGAATCACTTCACTATTTGAATTGCTTCAAATCAAAGCAAACATTTACCTACAGGCTCCAGAGAGAGGGGGACTTAGATGTCTCCCAGCAGGTTTTCTCCATCTCTGACACTTATGCTCTCACAGATACCATACGATTTGACAACCTTATGGCTACTGGCTTCTCCAGAGCATTCCTGCTACCCCTGGGCTGCCAAATGCAAACACAGAACCCATGTCACCTAAAGCACAAGCCCAGTACAATGCCAACAACTGTCCAAATCTCTGTGTCTGAACATATGCATGTAAGGACTTTCTCCCTTCTATTTCTGTGGAATGCCTCAAGAACTGAAAGAACGGTCCTACACTGCCTTGAGGATTTGTCAGCTTAACTTTCTTCTCCAAACCTGACCATGCCATTATAACAATAAGAACCCAAACCCCAAGTCTCAGGACCTCAGAAGGTGCACTCAATTCTGTGTCCTTCTCCTTAAATGGGCTGTGTTGCAGCTTGTAGATGGCAAGCATGAAGCCTTGTCCGCGGATTCATGTTTCTTGGAGACATTCCCCTTGAGCCCCCTGCTTGCAGCCCACCTTCCATTTGGGATGTTTGCTTCGTGCCATTTCTTCTCTTTGCAAATCTCTAGTTTTCTGTCTCCTGCAAGAAATTTCCCCAGCACCTCTCTCTCCCTCTTTCTTAACCTCCCTACTGTTATAAGCGGCTATTTTGCCTCAGACTTTCCTGGTATGCTGTTGGATTTTTTTAAAAGCTCTTGAATGAAAGTGCATATTTTCCTTTCTCCGTTTACACGACAGACTTCTCCAGGTAAAGCCTTACAGACTTCAGTGTGGCCAGATATCAGCACACAGTAGTCATTCATCAATAAGTTGGGACTTCCCAGGTCACACAGCAGTAAAGAATCCACCTACCAATGACAGAGACTTGGGAGGCTTGGGTTCCATCCCTGAGTTGGGAAGATGCTCTGGAGAAGGAAATGGCACCCTACTCCAGTATTCTTGCCTGAAAAATCCCACGGACAGAGAAGCCTTATAGAGGCCACAGTCCATGGGGTCACAAAGAGTCGGACACGGCTGAGTGACTAGGCAGGCACACACAAAAGTACATAGAGCTTGAGTTGGCCTGCAGCTGAACTTCATGGGTCTTGGTTAACAGGGCAAGACTGGTATGCATTCAGTTCCAGGTTTTCTACCCTCAAATCAACTTTTTCAAAGTTGATTCATAATCACTTGGCATTTTATTGCAAAAGACCTGATTCTAGAAAGCATAATGGTTATCCCTCAGGGTCATGAGTCACTAGAGATCCCCTTACTGTCTCTTAGTGTCTTGGTGGAGGGGACGTTGAGCCAGAGGTCACCCAGAAGTGAGTAAAGAAGATTGAGTGTTTGTAGCTCATTGCCAGGAATGGTGACGCCAAGTGGAAGCTTCTCTAGCTCAGATGGGGTTGCCCTGCTTTATTTTGAGCTCCTCAAGCGTCAGTTTATACCTTACTCATGAGGAGATAATTGTGACACAGCACCCACCTCTGCAGATGTTTAGGATAAGGCAATAGAGGTGAGCGAAGGGCCTCTATGCAGGGAAGCTGTGCTCACAGGCTCTTCACAGGGGACCCAGGTGTTTGAATAGAAAGACAACCCATTTCTCCTGTGAAGCCATACTACTGGGGGGTGGTTTTTCAGTAAAGACTGAAGGGAGCCAAGTGTCTAGCCACATGGAGAGAAGGGTATTCCAGGCAGAGGGCACAGCAAATGCAAAAGTCCTCAGGCAGAAGCTGGACGACTTGTTTGAAGACGCAAGGGAACCAGTGTGGCTGGACAGTGAGGACAGGGTCAGTGGGTGCACTCAGAAGGGCAGCAGGGGGACTTCCCTGGTGGTCCAGTGGTTGCACCTGCCAATACAGGGGGACACGAGTTCGATCTCTGGTCTGGGAAGATCCCACATGCGGCAGAGCAACTAAGCCCATGCTCCTCAACAAGAGAAGCCATTGCTATGAGAAGCCCACACACCACATCTAGAGAGCAGCCCCCGCTCTCCACAGCTAGAGAAAGACTGCGCACAGCAACGAAGACTGAGCGCAACCGAAAATACATAAATAAAAGCCCACGAGGAGCCAGTCATGAAAGCTCTGTAGAAGGTGGCGAAGACTGGGGTCTTTTTACTCTGAGATGAGGAGTGTTGGAGAGTTTGAGCAGAGAAGTGACATCATCTGATCTAGGTTTCAACAGAGCTCTAGAGCTGCTGTGATAAAAAACTGAAGAGGGACAAAGGTAGAAAACTGGAGACAAGTTAGGGGGTTAGTGTGATTTGGATGGTGGCCATAGAAATGGGAGTGGGACAAGCTGTCGCATTCTGGGTCCATTTTTAAGGGGAATTTGCTGGTAGGGTATAAGAAGAGGAAAAGAGTCAGGGATGTCTCCTGAGTGACAGGAAGGAATGAAATGCCATTAACCAAAATGGAAAAGACTGTGGGATGAGCAGATATGGAAAGGAAATCACCAGGAGCTCCGTTTAGGAAACTTTGTATTTGAACTGCTTTGGGGACAGCCAGTAGGCTTCCCTCATAGCTCAGTTGGTAAAGAATCCACCTGCAGTGCAGGAGACCCTGGTTCGATTCCTGGCTTGGGAAGATCCGCTGGAGAAAGGTCAGGCTACCCACTCCAGTATTCTTGGGCTCAGCTGGTAAAGAATCTGCCCGCAATGCGAGAGACCTGGATTCCATCCCTGGGTTGGGAAGATCCCCTGGAGAAGGAAAAGTCTACCCACTTCAACATCCTGGCCTGGTGAATTCCATGGACTGTATAGTCAATGGGGTTGCAAAGAGTCAGACACAACTGAGCAACTTTCACTTAATGGAATAGTGATGGGCAGTAGCATCACTGATTTCAGGGAGGAGTGCCTGCGTGTGTACTAAATTGCTTGGGTCATGTCCAACTCTTTGCGACCCCATGGACTCTTTGTAGCCCACCAGGCTCCTCTGTCCATGGGATTCTCTAGGCAAGAATACTGGAGTGGGTTGCCATGTCCTCTTCTAGGGAATCTTCCCCACCTGGAAATCGAACCTGTGTCTCTCATGCCTTTTGCATTGGCAAGTGGGTTCTTTACAATAGTGCTGCCTGGGAAGCCCTTCAGGGAGGAGGCCTGGTTAAAGAGAGAGAGACATTCACAGTCATCAGCACAACAGTGGTACCCAGACAGAAGGTCTCTAGGGTGTGAGGGCTGGGGAAAAAACAGGCAAAGGGCCCAGCCCTGGCCCTGCAGCTTTCACAGATTGGAGAGACGAGCAAGAATTAACCAGGGAGACAGAGGGGAGCAGCCGAAGAGCTAGGAGGAGAGCCTGGAGAATCTGGAGTCCTTGAACAAAGGAAAGGAGTGTGTGGACGAAGAGGGAGGGTCACTCAGGTGCTGCTCACAGGCCAAGTAGAATAGAGCTTGAGCTGATGGAGGTCCTCAGGAGCCTAGTTGCCATGGAGTTCACAAGATGGACATAGCACCCTGCTGGAAATCAAGACAGACTCTAGAGTGGGACATCCAGGCAGACACTGGGCAAAGGAGGGCCATGGAGGAGCCTCAGGAGAGACCCTGGAATCTGCACTGGACTCCCTGATCTGGGGAGATTGGTGTCATCATTGTGGCACAGTTGGACTCCCACAATGGAGAGGACTGAAGCTGCTTGTCCCAACTGGTGCAATGGTGAAGAACCCACCTTCCAGTGCAGGAGACTTATATAGACACGAGTTCCATCCCTGGGTCAGTAAGATCCCCTGGAGGAGGGCATGGCAACCCACTCCAGTATTCTTGCCTGGAGAATCCCATGGACAGAGGAGCCTGGCCGTCTACAGTCTATAGGGTAGGAAAGAGTCAGACATGACTGAAGTGACTTAACATGCTCACGTGTGGTCCAGGACTGACTTAGGAGCCTCAGATCTAGAGGACTGCTTGGAGGGTCAGTCATCACTCCCCGTGCAGTCTTAGATGGGGTGAATGGCTAAAGAGGCTCCTGACTGGACACAGCACAAACAAGGAGCCCCAGATAGGAAGCTAGGAACCACAGTGAGAAATCTTTGAGCTTTAGGATCAGGCCCAAGGTGGCCTCTTTAAAACAAACCAGTGACTGTAATACGCTGAAAGGGATTTGTCAGATGGATTCTGTTGGAGGACAGCCATGCCCCTCATGGGCAGAGCAGTGCTGGCCTTGGTTCTCGAGTGACTAGCCAGTCCAGCTGTCCTTCCCCTAGAAAGGTCTCCATCTGAGAGATAGCCAGGCATTCTTTCTGACCAGAGGCTCAGGCAGGACCATCCATACTGCTGAGCTGATGCAATAGTATTATCTGAGGTGGCGCTGGTGGTGAAGAACTCACCTGCCAATGCAGGAGACATAAGAAATGCAGGTTGAATCCCCTGGGTCAGGAAGGTCCCCCTGGAGGAAGGCATGGCAACCCACTCCAATATTCTTCCCTGGAGAATCCCATGGCCAAAGTAGCCTGGCAGGCTACAGTCCACAGGGTCACAAAGAGTTGGACACAACTGAAGCAACTTAGCACATGCTGCCGCTAGTGAATGAGGTTGGCTTAGCTCTGGCCTCCAGATGTAACAAAGCTGTGCAGAGAGCTTAAGTCATGCTTGGAAGAAAATTGATGATGAGCTTCTCAACACATGTGAGTGGGGTGGAGTTACAGCTTCCAATTACTCATAAGCTTCACAGACTTAGAGAAACCTTAAGCTGCCCTCGGAGGAAACTCAATTAGATCAAAACTGGATTTAGTTACTTAATGAATCCTAAATATGTTAAATGTAAAGGCAAATTTGTCTGGGGGCCTGGGAGGGGGAAGTACTTTGAGGAGCGTCACATGTCTTTTCTGACATGGAAGAAAGAAACGTCCCAACACACCCAGCCTCACCCATGGAAGTACCAGATTTTCTCCAAGGTGCTTGGGTTCCTGGCTAACTGACTTACCCAAGGACTCATATCCATTATCTCATTTGATCCTCCAAATAGTTCTAAGAATTCATCAAAGCTGGTGTAATCACTTCTGTTGAATAGGCGATGAGCTGAGGCTTATCCAGCTGACGAATTTGCCCCTGGCAGGGCCAGACCCTCCACCCGGGGTCTCCTGATTTCCACATCTGGTGGGGAAGGACGGGTGAGGAAGGGGAAAGGAAGTAGCCTCTCTGACAAGTGTATTCACGGATATTGCCATCGGCATTTATTAAGAACAGATGGGGCAAGGCTTCAGCAGAGTTACAATGCTAAGGACTCGTCAGCATTTAACTCTTCAAAATTTTTTTCTTTTTAATCTCATGAAGTCATGCCATCCTAGTCATAATCTGATACATGCACCCCAAGCGCATAGGATTTGACCCATATCTACTTGGTGGATGGGGATGAAAAGCAGCCTTCATTCCTTCTTGGTCATTTGTAGGAGTGGATGGTTGCCTATGGCTGTTGTCACCATAGGCCCTGACTACCCACCATTCTCTGTAAAGAGTGAATGCCAGTAGCTTTCAATGAGACATATGCCATTTGAGTGGGAAAGTTTCTTAGCTATTTCCTTCATAACTGAGACAGTTTTTTAAACTCGACTGACATTGCTTTACAATGTAGTGTTAGTTTCTGCTGTACGGTGAAGTGAACCCCCTGTTTGTATACATATAAATACAAATATAAAATGGAGCTGAAGCTCCAATACTTTGGCCACTTGATGCAAAAAACTGACTCTTTGGAAAAGACCCTGATGCTGGGAAAGATTGAAGGCAGAAGAAGGGGACGACAGAGGATGAGATGGTTGGATGGCATCACCAACTCGATGAGCATGAGTTTAACATGAGTTTGAGCAAGCTTTGGGAGTCGGTGATGGACAGGGAGACCTGGCGTGCTGCTGTCCATGGGGTCACAATGAGTCGGACACGAGTGAGCGACTGAAGTTAACTGAAATACAAATATAAATACGCCCCCTCCCTCCTACCCCCTACCCCCATCCAAACCATCCAGGTCATCACAGAGCACCGAGCCGAGCTCCCCGTGCTATATACAGCAGCTTCCCACCAGCTAGCTATTTCACATGTGGTAGTGTAAATATGTCAGTGTTACTCACTCAGTTCATCCCCCTCTCCCCTCCCCTCCCCTCCACCTCTGTGTCCACAGGTCAGTTCTTTACATCTGTACCGCTATTCCTGCCCTACATATAGGTTTGCCAATACCATTTTCCTAGATTCTATATCTGTGCCCATAACTGAGACAATTAATTGATTTGCTCTTACCAATTCTATTTGCCGCACAGGGTTTGGCTTCCCTGGTAGCAATGCGGAATACCCAGGTTTGATCCTTGGGTCAGGAAGATCCCCTGGAGGAGGGCACAGCAACCCACTTCAGTATTCTTGCCTGGAGAATCCCATGGGCAGAGCAGCCTGGAGGGCTACAGTCCATGGGATTGCAAAGAGTCGGACACGACTGAAGCGATTAACACACAAGGCCAATATTTGGAGACCCTGCATCAAATCTATTCTGATATTTGTTTTTAACTTACAGAACTTAAAGAAATTGATTTTTTTTTTCCCCTACTGGCATTGTTTCAGGATTCACAGTAAATCAAATAAAATCCAGTCTCCTTCTCAAGCAGCTAAATTTGAGTTTTAGACAAAATCATGAGGGGTTAAAAATTGACCTTAATTTTAGAGCTTGCCCATGGTGAGCTTGTTTGTGAGTCCCTTGGTTCTGTAGAACGAAGCATTAAATGTTGTATCCGGATTCTATTGATTTGTGAACTTGTAAATTAACACTCTTGGGTGGCTTCCTCTGCCTGCATGCTTATATTCCAGTCTCCAAACGTGTTATTTGTTATTAAAATCACCATATTTATGTGTAGGAGTTTGTGGTGACCTCCCCAGATGTACTGACCCTAATTGTAACCATACAGGTTATTCAGACATACTTGGTTATTTAAAACCAAAGAGAATCTAGGCCGGCATGTGCTGTTTAGATTAGAGTAATGCAGAAGTGAGAGTGCCTTGTGAGCTCTGATCAGTTCTGCTTGTCTCCAAGAAGGTATCTTCCAGTGTTGATTAAACAAATATGTAATCGACCTGGATTGTCCTGGGTGACTTTTTTTTTTTTTTTTTTTTTGCCATACCCAGTGGCATGCAGGATCCTAGTTCCCTAACCAGGGATTGAACCTGTAACCCCTGCACTGGAAGCAGTCTTACCCACTGGACCAACCAGGAAAGTCTGCCAGGTGACTTATTTGCAAGTCAAGAGTTATAATATCATTACAGATCTTTAGGCTTTCCTAATACTTGTTTTTTGTTTTTGTTTTTTTTTTTTTTTGAACGAAAAATCTAGGGAGGCTGCTCACTGGCTTCTTGCAGTATGGAGGACAAGTGTTCCCCAAATCTGAGTTTAGGGGGGGGTCTTCAGGGTTTAATGACAACTGCATGGGCTTCCTAGGTGGGGCTAGTGTTAAAGAACCTGCCTTCCAATGCAGGTATGCAGGTTTGATTCCTGGGTCTGGAAGACTGCCTGCAGGAGGGCATGGCAACCCACTTCAGTACTCTTTCCTATAGAATTCCATGGACAGAGGAGCCTGGCAGGCTACAGTTCATCAGGTTGCAGAGTCAGACAAGACAGAGGCAACTTGCACATGTGGTTATCTGGTTGGTGCTTTTCAAACTTGCATGCTCATGAGGATCTCCTGAGGAGTTTGTTGATTTCATGCAGGTTCTGCTTCCATGGGCCTGAGGTGGTACCTGACACTCTGAATCTCTAACATAATTCCAGATGGTGATGATGCTGCTAGCCCGTGGAGCTCACTTTGAGTAGCAGGGCTCTGTGCGTGTGTGCGTGCTCAGTCACTTTGTCTCAGCCTCTTTGTGATCCTATAGACTGTAGCCCACCAGGATCCACTGTCCATGAGATTGTACAGGCAAGAATACCGGAGTGGGTTGCCATGCCCTCCTCCAGGAGATCTTCTCACCCAGGAATCGAACTCAAGTCTCCTGCATTGCAGGTGGATTCTTTAACGTCTGCGCCACCTAGAAAGCCCCAAGAGCCAAGTAAATCCAATTTCCAAACTCGAGAGGATCAGGTGCCCAGAAGACTGTTTACATCAGCCCTAGATTTTCCTAGCCTCTCCCCTTTGGTGGATACACCTTGACTTTTGCAGAGGATAAAATGGTGAACATCTGACAACATTTGTTTAATTTTGATTGTTGTGGGGCCCTTTGGGAGTTGAGGAAAAAGAGAGCATCCCAACCAGCCGCACCAGTTCCCTCCCCAAAGTCAAGATTGTGCGCATTGTGCCTGTATTTTTCCAAAAATGTGCATGATCAGGGCAGACCCACCCATTTTGGCCTTATGATAACAAGGGCTGCTCAGCCAGAAGGGCTGATTGGTCCAGAATAAACCCACCCAGGGTGGCAGTCAGTTCTTCATTGCTCTGTTTAGACCTGGCCTGTGGATTGACATTTCCTTTTAGTGTCTCGAGTAAGAGCTATCCTGGGCTTCTTCCGCAACCCAAGTCTCCTCCCAGACCCTGCAATCCTGTGGTCGCTCCATAAATAGTTGTTGACTGATTTGACTCATTCCCTGGGCGAAAAAAAAAAAAAAAGCCGGGAGGAAGTTGAGAAAAGGGGAGTGGACTTGGTTTTCTGTCTTTCCTAAATATCCTAAGGAAAGGCCCAGCCCACTGTCTGATTGTTTGCAGGATATGGCTATTTTCATCTTCTGAAATAGCGTTAAGAAATGTAATTTCTGTTATTCACCAATTGCAGTTTCTTTGGATGCTTAAAGGCAGAAAGAGGTTCTCTCCAGAATTTTCAACTGGGAACCTAGCAGGAAAACCCACTGCCACCATCACCACCACTGCTTGGAAAATAGGGCCCCTTACTGTCCCGAGATGACGTGGGCCCTGTTTCTCGGAGTCACCCCTGCAAGGATGAACAGAAACCTGGAGGTGTGTGTTTGCTCTGGCGCCTCCCAGGTTCTGGACGCTTTAAGGCTTGGACTTTTCCCTGACTGTTCAGCTGTGAGAATCTAAGGATGTGTTTGTTCTCTCACAATGGCACACGGTGCCCTCTTCCTTTTTTCTCTTCCAGTCTTGGAAGGGGTTTCCCTGGCTTGACAAAGTGAGCCAGGAGAAGGGGGCTTTGTGACAAGAGGCCTGTTGTATTGCAGACACCCCTCTTCTCAAGCTGGCCTAAACTGCCATTCCACTGACTTTCCTGGGGTCTCTGGAACCTTCCTCAGAGCTTATATAATTTTTGTCACTTCCAAGAACGCTTTCTGACACAAAGGCCTCCATAAAATGATTTGCTTTTGAGTCTAAACTCTGCTGGAGCCTTTCTCTGAAGGCTTTTTTTTTTTTTTT
>SJXQ01002624.1:28198-165731 GCA_006408695.1 Aepyceros melampus
TTGAGGGACACTTAGGCCTTTTCCTGGGACAATAGAAAATCCCTGGGCTCCAGTGGGGGAAGGAAAGAGCTCAGTTTCCTGCTCTGAGAAAAGGAGAAGATAAGAAGATAGTAGTTCTTGACTCACACTGTTGTCTTAAGGATTAAGTGAGTTTGCATATGCAAAGACTTAGGGCAGAGCTGGATGCAATAAGTTAACTTATTATTGTAGGGTTTTAGGGCTTCCCAGGTGGCTCAGTGGTAAAGAGTCCACCTGCTAATGCCAGAGACTCCAGCTCGATCCCTGGGTTGGGAAGATCCCCTGAAGAAGGAAATGACAACCCACTCCAGTATTCTTGCTTGGGAAATCCCATGGACAGAGGAGCTAGGTGGGCTATGGTCCATGGGGTTGTAAAGAGTAGGACACGACTGAGCACACAGATACAACACACACTGGGTTTTATGTGGCATTAGCAGTGTTATTTTTTTCTGTATTATGAGCTTATTCCACTCATCTGGGTTCCAGAGTCTAATGTAGTGGACTGAATGCTCAATAAATGCTTCGCTGAAATTAATGATGGAGGGATGGGTTACAAGCATGATGGGCTGGTAGATGTTTAACAACTTGCCCTGGGGGTGAAGGGAGCTCTGATTTGTAGTGTCTGTCATTTTCCATGGTGTTAAAACTCCCACCACGACTGATTGCAAGCTCCCAGTGTGGCAACAGTGAACCCTGAGTTTGGAAGAGATGCTAATAACCCAGGACCAGCTGACTGTCTTGCACTGCTGGGAGGTGTCTGTGACAGACAGAGACCACAATGCTGCAGGCACCCTTGGCCTCTTCCCTCTACCACATATAGGAGTGGTATAGGGAATTTGGCCTTTTTAGAAAGTACTCAGTAATGAGATCTTAAAACCATAAAGTGAGATTAAAAAAAAAAATTTTTTTTTGGTGCTCGTGCTCAGTTATGTCTATCTCTTTGTGACCCCATGGATTGTAGCCTGCCAGGCTCCTCTGTCCGTGGGATTTCCCAGGTTACACTGAGCACATTGCCATTTCCTCCTCTAGGGATCTTCCTGACTCAGGGATTGAACATGCATCTCCTGCATTGGCATTGGATTCTTAACCGGTGAGCCACGAAAGAAGCTGTGCTGGATCTCCGTTGCCACAAGGGCTTTCCTCTAGTTGTGGTGAGCAGGGGCTGCTCTCTAGATGCAGTGAGAGGCTTCTCACTTCAGTGGCTTCTCTTGTGGAGCACAGGCTCTAGGTTGCTCATGCTTCAGTAGTGTGGCTCCAGAGCACAGGCTCAGTAGTTGTGGTGCACAGGCTTAGTTGCCCTGCAGCAGGTGGAATCTTCCCAGACCAGGAAGCGAACCCAGGTCTCCTGCATTGTCAGGCTGATTGTTTACCACTAAGCCACCAGGGGAGCCCTAAAGTGGGATTTCTAATAAGCCTGTGCAACTTTCGTATTATGCTGCTTTGTGTTTTGTGTTACATCCAAAACCCCCAAGTTGTGCCGTGGTCTCCCAAAGGAAGCCCTGCATGCACAGAATTCAACAGTCTGGGGGACGGATAAGGAACCTTTGAGAGACCTTTCTGAGGGACTTAGAAAAGGGAAAGCAGAAAGAAGAGGCCTTGGAGGATAGGAGTGTTCAGCCTGAGCAGCAAAAAGGTGGTAAAGGAGTAATTAGCGCGTTTCTAAATAGCAGGGAGAGCATGGCCTGAGGCCACCACAGTGGGAGGGAGGGAGGGAGGACCATCAGCCCCCACTTTCCCCGCCCTACACTGCACCTCGCTGCCCCTTGTGGGAGTGAAACAGATGTTAGTACCCAGGTCCTACTTTGTATTTAGGAGTTTTGTTCCGTTTGTTTGTTTTGGGGGCTTGAGTCTAATTGAACAATTTAGGAGTGGAAAGAAAAATGAAGCAGTTTCTCCTTGCTGTCTGAATAATGTTTTGGAATAACCAAGAATAGGTTAGTGTAACAAGTGGGTAGGTCATGGCCCGGCTTAATGACCCATATCTGGATGGGATTATTGTCTGGAGTGATGACCAGCCCTCGTTCTCCCACACACAATGAGCAGGCTTACCGGGAAGAAATAAAAAGGCTCCGCCTTTTATTGTGCACACAGCATATAGTGTAAACAGTGGGTGCTTATACATGTTTGTCTCTGCTGCTGCTAAGTTGCTTCAGTCGTGTCCGACTCTGTGCGACCCCATAGACAGCAGCCCACCAGGCTCCCCCATCCCTGGGATTCTCCAGGCAAGAACACTGGAGTGGGTTGCCATTTCCTTCTCCAGGGCATGAAAGTGAAAAGTCAAAGTGAAGTTGCTCAGTCGTGTCTGATTACTAGCAACCCCATGGACTGCAGCCCACCAGGCCCCTCCGTACATGGGATTTTCCAGGCAAGAGTACTGGAGTGGGTTACCATTATGTTCTCCGATGTTTGTCTCAATTAAGGCTTTTTCTAGCAGCTGTGCTCAGCGAGAGATGGAACCTGCCTGAAGTCACATTGCTAGTGGGGCAGAGTTGACCGAACCGAAGTCTCTGGCCCCAGCCTGATGCTGTTTACTTCTCTTAGCGCCTCATAAGGGACCAGGTGGACCTAAGAGGCAGTGGAGGAGAGGACCAGACAACAGCTTCGTATTAGACGCCTGCCCTCCATCTCTAGAATCACTCTGGCAGGTCTCTGCTTCTAGATTGTTCCCTGTGACTGGCATCTATGTCTGCTGGCCCCTTAAACCATCAGACAGTTTCCTATTGTAGTTCAGACTGCAATTAAGAGAAATTCTGGAAGTTTCCCTACTGGAGATGCTGTGTGTGTGTGTGTGGCAGGAAGGAGAGAGTATAACAGAAAGGAATAAAAGTGGTTGATCATTTACAGAAATAGGAAGCCCCAGGTTCGTTCACGCACACACACACAGGTTTGCCTGTGCCTCTGGTGTTAGTAGTTCTCACCTAAGAAACACTTTCCCTTCTACTGAAGCCATAGCCATAGGCATGAATTGGCAGCCATAGGGTCTGAACCGTGTACAGTTGCAGGACTTCTGGAAAATTCACAGACATGGTCACAGACACATCCTGTTATACGTGCAGAAAGCTCTCCAGGCAGGCCCCACAAGCAGGTGTGCACCACCCGTCTCCTTGCTGTTTCACCTGAACCAAGCCTCAGGGGGACCCCTTGGCAGGACTCCTCCAAAAGAGGTCTCCACCCAGCACTGCTCTTGCCTGCAGGTTTGAGGAGTCCCTGGCTCCAGAGAGGAAGTGGTGGAGCAGAGACAAGAAGGGAGAGAAAAAGCCATGAGAGTATGTGTGTAATGGAGCCAGTGGTCCCCCTGACCAGAGTTCCAGAAGTGTCTACACACAGTGTCACCTGAATGAGCATGTAGTTCCTGAGCTGCCTGCCCCACTAGCTCCCCCAGAACTGTGGGCATCTGCCTGCCCAGTCCTGCCCTGCCTGGTCTGCCACTGGTATCCAGCTCCACGGGAAGCTTTCCTAGCGCTAGTCCTGCCCCTCTTGGAGCCCAGAAGGGCAGGCTGAAACTTCCAGGGCCCAAGAGATGACAGCTCAAACCAACGCAGAAGACATGGGTTCGATCCCTGGGTCAGGAAGATCCCCTGGAGGAGAAAATGGCAACCCACTCCAGTATTCTTGCCTGGGAAACCCCATGGACAGCAGAGCCTGGCAGGCTACAGTCCATGGGATTGCAAAGAGTTGGCCAACTGAGCACGCATGCAGCGCAAACTGACAGAAGTGCTTACTGATTTTAAAACCTCAGAAAATCTAAAAACTTCATCTTTGTTGCCCACTTCGGGAAGTTAAGCCTGGGGAAGACAACACAGCAGTTTCTCAGGAGGCCTAAAATTAGACCAACGCCACCTCAGAAGAGATGGTGACCCCTTATCTTATGACCCATTTCTGTAAGAACAAAGTAATATAGGGACAGTGCAAAAAGACTATTAAATGAAGCATTCTGTATCACATTAAACATAAACATTTGAGGTTCATGCTTCTGAAGAAGGATCAGCAGGCCTCGGAAACTACAGAGATTTATAATTACTCATTGTGTGACTGACATATCACTGTTTGATTTTTTTTAATATGTTTATTATTTATTTATGGCTGCACCATGTCTTAGCTGCCGCACACAGAATCTTTTTTATTTATGGCATGTGGGATTTAGTTCCCTGATCAGGAGTTGAACCTGGGTCCCCTGCATAGGGAGCTCGGAGTCTTAGCCACCCGACTGCCAGGGAAGTCTCTCTTTTGTGTTTGATTTTAAAATACAGTGTTGGTGGTCATAGGCATGAAGAGTTTGGCACCGGATCAGAAGTGCAGTTCTTCTTTAACAGGTGTTTTTAAGGACAGAACTAGCACCTGCTTACAGTGGGAGGGAGGTCTGATCTGCGCTGCCATGAGGCCCACCTAGTTATGTGGTCCATACTTTGCCCTGTGTTGGCTGACTCTTGCTGGAAAATCAGCCACAAGTACCCAGCAGCTTCGAACTGCCTGCAAGCGTTAGGTGGAGCATCGCAGGGAGTCCAAAGATGAGGAGGACTGTGACCTTAGACTTCCCATCTGCCTGACTCTCAGGGAAACAAGACTAGTAGCTGAACTAACCTAAAGGCAGAGAAAGGTCAGTGTCTCAAGTGAAGAATGATGTCTTTTGAGCCTCAAAGAAGAAAGGGTGTGAGACCAGCCTCCCACCTTAAAAAAAACCAAGATCCCATTTTTTATTATCATTATAGGAGCCAGACTCTATGCTTGCCAAACTTTAACTCAGTTATACCTCAGCACAGGGACTTCCCTGGTGGGTCCAGTGGCTAAGATTCCATGCTCCTAGTTCAGGGAGCCAGGGTTCAATCCCTGGTCAGGTAGCTCGAGCTCACATGCCACAACTAATAAGACTTCTCATGCCATAGCTAAAAAGATCCGGCATGCCGCAACTAACACCTGGTGCAGCCAAATGAATAATGAGAAGCTAACAAACATGACTCGGGGAACTAAAGCCAGGGCTTGATAACAACCTAGAGGGATGGAATGGAGAGAGAAGTGGGAGGGATGTTCAAGTGGGAGGGGATATGGGTAAACCTATAGCGGATTCATATTGGTATTTGGTAGAAACCAGTGCATACTGTAAAGCAATTATCCATCAATTAAAAACAAATAAAAAACAAAAAAACCTCAACACAACCTTATGAACTGAGTTATAGTGATATCTTTTTAACAAGTGGGAACCAAAGCTCAGAAAGGGTAACTTTAGACCAAGGTTCATGGGCTTCCCTGGTGGCTCAGCAGTAAAGAATCCGCCTGCAAGTGCAGGAGATGTGGGTTCGATCCCTGGGTCAGGAAGATCCCCTGGAGAAGGAAATAGTAACCCACTACAGTATTCTTGCCTGGGTAATCCCATGGAGAGAAAATCTTGGTGGGCTACATTCCATGGGGTTGCAAAGAGTCGGACATGACTTAGCAACTAAAATAACAATACAGTTCATAAGGGATGTAATCAGGATGCATTTTTATCGCAACCAGACCCTACTATGGTCTATGACCTTTAAGGGGGCCGGAGGTGTCTGCAGGAGCCCTGGGGTCTTTGGGACGTTTTAACCTTTAGAACAGCCTCTTGCTTTTGGGAGCCTGGAAGAGGGCTCGTGGGTTGGAGCAGGTGGAAGGGCAGAAAGTGGTGTGGAGCACAAGGGCGGCTGGATGAGCGCTTCATTTGAGGTTGCTTTTAACATCATCTTGTTTGAGATAATCATTTGTAGACTTGCTGCCACTGTAAATCTTAAACCCTGCTCAGATTTCCTCTGCAGCAATGACCATGAGGTGACTAAGGTGCTGCTAAGGGATTAGCAGTACGCAGGGGCCAGGGTGGCACTGCCTGGAAACATAGTTGATTCGGTCTCAGGGTGGAGGTCGGTGTGAATTAGGGAGTCTTCTGAAATATAAAATTCTTCCGAGGTGGCTCAGTGGTGAGAGGAGACATGGGTTTGATCTCTGGGTCGGGTAGATTCCCTGAAGAATAGAATGGCAACCCACTCCAGTATTCTTGCCTGGAAAATCCCATGGACAGAGGAGCCTGGTGGGCTACAGTTCATGGGGTCACAAAGAGTCAGACACAACTGAGCGACTGAGCACACTGATTAGAAAACCTTCCAATGGAGCACAGGTTTATTGCATCTGAACACCAGGAATTTGAGCCAGGTTGGCAAAGGCTTCCCCAAGCAAGGATCTTTGTGTGTCCATTGCAGGTCAGCGGTTCTTCTGCCTGCATCCAGGGAGCACAAAAGTTGTTTCACAGCCTTTTAAATATCCCCCATTGCAGGCTTGTTTGCAGTTCATTTATACTATCTGTAAAGAAAAGGTTTGCCCAGTGAAGGTAAACTGCAACACCTTGACCCACACTAATGAGTTTTTGCCTGTGTAAACCCTGTTAATTGTGCCTGTTGCTTTTTAATTGTCTTTAAATTTCTTGTGTGTGATCTGCCCCAGGGCTGGAACTCTGGTTTCTGTTTCCACTGGGGGCTCTGTTCCCGCTCCAGTCCCCCAAAGTCTCACCAATCTGCACCCCACCCCCACCCACCCTCTGTCTGGTATTAGTACTATGAACAGAATGAAGGTTAGAAAAAACGGTCTTGCTGGCCAGGACTAGGAGCCAAGGGCCTGCAGGGAAAATAGGAGTGGAATCCAAATGGTTTTCTCAAGAAGCCCAGAAACTTCCAGGTCAAGAGAAGAGGGACTGGATTGTCACAGTATCATCTTCATCTAAGGAAGGACTGAGATAGCTGCCTTAAGAGCAAAGGGCTCAAACTGGGGACTTCCCTGATGGTCCAGTGGTGAGGACTCCAGGCTTCTACTGCGGGGTCCATGGGTTTGATTCCATGGGTAAGATCCCACTTAAACTAAAGCCAGGCAACTAACTGCTCAGGATTTGGAGAAGAATCAACCTCCTGGTGGATATGGCAGTCTTAGTGCCTTGGACAAGAAATTCCAAGGAGCTCCGTAGAAATGGGGTGTCTCAGGCCCCACCCCAGACCTACTGACCCAGAATCTGCATTTAATGAGATCCCAGGATGACACATATGAACAGAGGTGCCGCTTTCCAGGACAAGGTCACATTAGCATCACCTGGAGTAGAATTTTTGCAGCCTGAGGCCAGGCCTTTATGTTGCAGCTGAGCCACAAATTTAAGAACCATTTCCACACCTAATGGGGCTTCCCTGATGGCTCAGGTGGTTAAGAATGTACTTGCAAAGAGGGAGACCCAAGTTCGTTCTCTAGGTTGGGAAGATCCCCTGGAGAAGGGAATGGCTACCCACTCCAGTATTCCTGCCTGGAGAATTCCATGGACAGGGGAGCCTGGTGGGCTGCAGTCCATGGGGTCGCAGAGTTGGACCTGACTGAGCAACTAACATTTTCGCTTTTCCACACCTAATAATAATCTTGTTCTCTCTGCTACCCTCTTCCCTCCCCTCCTGCTTCTCTTCCATGTTCATGCAGGCACACCTGCACGTGAGCATCGGAAGATGGCTTTGACATGACAGTGTCTACTAGTCGCCTTGGTCAGGGCTTAAGAGGACAGGCAACCTTCCCTGGGAACCTTGGGGCAGGGGCCAAAGTCGTCTGCTTCCTGCTGCTGCATCCCCCGAGAAACCAATTTTGCCAGGAGAAAAGCTAAACTTGGTGAGCTGGAGAGCCAGGCCTGCCAGAGGGCTCCCTATCCCTGGTCGCTGCAGGCCTCTCCTAGAAGCAGGGGGTTCCTTTCAGACTTCAACTCAGTCATCACAAGGCCAGCACATCCTGATAGGATTGGATGGGGGGTGGGGGTACTTCCCAGCTTCTTTGTTATTTACTTGTTAAGTTGTGCCTGACTCTTTGAGACCCCACGGGCTTCGCTGTCATTCACTATCTCCTGGAGTTTGCTCAAACTCATGTCCGTTGAGTGTGATGCTGTCCAGCCATCTCAACCTCTATCATCCCCTTCTTCTTTTGCCCTCAATCTTTCCCAGCATCCGGGTCTTTTCCAGTGAGTCTGCTGTTCACATCAGATGGCCGAAGTATTAGAGCTTCAACTTCAGTTTCAGCATCAGGCATTCCAGTGAATATTCAACGTTGATTTCCTTGAGGATTGACTGGTTTGATCTCCTTGCAGTCTAAGGGACTCTCAAGAGTCTTCTTCAGCTTTTTAGGCCTTTGCCCAGCTTTTTAGGCACTAGCTCCAAGTGGGGCCTGTCTGGGAGCCCCACCCTATGTGGGCAGTGGTTACTGGGCAGTGATTGACTGGGCCTGGGGCCGGAGCCTTTGTCGGGGCCCTTGCCTTAGCCCCTTGCCTCCCTCCCTGGAGCCCATTGTCTGGGTTAGTGGAGGGTGTTAATCCATAGTCCCTGAGAAGCTGCCTGGCAAATGGAAGGTTAATGTGCAAACAGCAGGGAGTGTTGTCAGCTTGTGAAGCTGGACAGCAAGTGGGAGGGAAATAGTTAAATCTCCTATTCACGGTCCGGGGAGAAGGGAGGGGTGGGCTCAGGAGCAGGCCTGGGCCTTGTGCTAATCTGGCTGGAATGTAACCAGTTCGGGCGGTTTCTGGCTTAGGCGTGCCCCCACCTCAGGGCTGGCGCCCCCCTCTCCCCCGCCCAGGAGTTCCCTCCACCTTGTGTAGACCCAGCAGCCCGGGCACCCAGGGGCCTCTCTTTGTTTCAGCAGCCAAGCTTCAGAGGGGTCCGGGTTAGGCTGCTTTAAGACCTGAGGATGGGGAGAGGTCCCCGCAGCCCTCTAGGCCCCCTACTCCTCAGGGCGGCAGCTGTGCTGTCCTCCACAGGAATTGGATAGGGGGTGGGGTGCACAGGAGAGAATGTTCTAGGAGAAAGACCCCAAACCTGTTTGGTCAGGCTGCTTTGCTGCCTGAAGGCCTGGGAAGGCTGAGGAGGGGAGCCCCCTGCTTCCGGACACACTGAATTATAACAGTGGGGCCTTGTGTGTGGAGGGGGATGCTGGAAGAGGGGGGTCAAAGGGGGGTCAGCTTACATGTCCTGTGTGAATGCTTTACAAGGAGAATGCGTTCATGTGTTACTTCTGCAATTTACAAGCAATTTTTAAAACGTTATCTCGGTCTGGGTGGTGGTTACATAATATTATACCTATTAAAAATTCATTGAGCTACACACAGGTTTTGGGCACTTCCCCATATAAGACGTATGTGTGCGTGTACACGCATGCTCAGTCTGACCGACTCTTTGCAACCCCCCCAGACTGAAGCCCTCCAAGCTCCTCTGCCCATGGGATTTCCCAGGGAAAAATACTGGAGTGGGTTGCCATTTCCTTCTCCTCAGGGGCTCGAACCAGCATCTCCTGGGTCTCCTACATTGCAGGCGGATTCTTTCCTGCTGAGACATTGGGGAAGCCAGAAAATGTATACCTTAGTTAAAGTTTTAAAAAATCAATTTTGAAAAAAAGAAGAAGAAAGAAAAATCTTCCTTCCTGACCTGCAAGGCCATGCCTGGCTGGCACAGGTTTGATCCCTGGGTGGGGAAAATCATCTGGAGGAGAGCATGGCAACCCACTCCAGTATTCTTGTCTGGAAAATCCCATGGACAGAGGAGCCTGGCAGGCTACAGTCTGTGGGGTTGCAAAGAGTTGGATATGACTGAAGGGACTTGGCACGCACACACGATATTATATTGATTATCTGGGGATGAAGGTTAACCTCTAGCATTGTCATAACCACAGGACACTATGTCTCATCATCCAGCAAACTGAATTCTTCCATGTACCCATTGTCACTGTTAGGCTGGCCAGAAGGGACCCCTGCCATGGCTCCCCAGGAACCAGGGAAGTTCCAAGTGTAGGACCAATTCTAGTCTCTTGCTTAGGTCCCTCCTCCTGTGTGTGCCCTGAACATGGTGTGTATACCCCTAGATTGAGGGGGTCAGGGTTTTCCTGGCTTGCCTGAGGCTGAGATGTCTGGAGGTATTGCCATGTGTGGTCCTGAGATCTCATGTTACAGACTGGAACTGGGAAGTGGAAGAGAGAGGAGGGGTCTTGGGTTAGGCCCTCTTCCACCACATTCTGGTCCAGAACTCAGAAGTCTAGGAGGTCTAAATTTTAACCCAGCTTTTCATAACATTTGGAGAAAGAAATGGCACCCTACTCCAGAATTCTTGCCTGGGAAATTGCAAGGACAGAGGAACCTGATGGGCTACAATCCTGGGGTCGCAAAGAGGTGGACATGACTGAGCGACTAACACATGCTTTTCATAACATTAGGGAGGCATGTTTGTCAAGGCAGAAGCATAGGATATATTTAACAGTTTGTTAGCCTGAGTTTTCAGTTTTAAATGTTACACATGGGTTTTCCTTTACATAGGCTTTCTTGTCATGGGCCCCAAGATCTTAGAGCTGGGCCTGCCTGTGTGCCCTCTTTTCCGCGGTCACAGCTAGTGACCTCTGAGACTCCCTCCATAGCTGGCTTGAAAAAGACATTGTCCCAGATCCTTCCCATTCAGAAAGTTTGCATATTTTTTAAGACACTAGGTCTAGAATTGGAGAAGGCCATGGCACCCCTCTCCAGTACTCTTGCCTGGAAAATCCCATGGACAGAGGAGCCTGGTAGGCTGCAGTCCATGGGGTCGCGAAGAGTCGGACACAACTGAGCAACTTCACTTTCACGCGTTGGAGAAGGAAATGGAACCCACTCCAATGTTCTTGCCTGGAAAATCCCAGGGACGGAGGAGCCTGGTGGGCTGCCATCTATGGGGTCGCACAGAGTTGGACACGACTGAAGCGACTTAGCAGCGGCAGGTCTAGAATAAAGCCCTGCTCTGTGTAAATTCGGAGAAGGCAATGGCACCCCAATCCAGTACTCTTGCCTGGAAAATCCCATGGATGGAGGAGCCTGGTAGGCTGCAGTCCATGGGGTCGAAAAGAGTCAAGACACGACTGAACGACTTTACTTTCACTTTTCACTTTCATGCATTGGAGAAGGAAATGGCAACCCACTCCAGTGTTCTTGCCTGGAGAATCCCAGCGACAGGGGAGCCTGGTGGGCTGCCATCTATGGGGTCACACAGTCGGACACAACTGAAGCGAGTTAGCAGCTGTGTAAATTGTCCAAATGGCAACCTGTACTCTCCACGCTTCAAAGTCTAGGTCAAGTCCCAGCTCTTTGCCAACATTACCCACTCACATTTACCACTAGGGGCACAAGTCCTGTCTTCTCTATTGGGCTGACACCATCCCAAGCATTGTCTTTCTGTCCCCATGTCCCCACCGCAGTGCATGAGCATGGTAGGTGCACAGCAAGTATTTGTGGAATGAGAGGTGAGCTGCCTGCAGACTAATTAGTGTTCTGTGAGCCTGTGTTGATTTTTCTCAAACTGCTGTGTCAGTAAGCTCCCCCTCCCATGTCAGTATATTCAGACCCTAAAGAAAATCAGGCAGCCAGCCTCTAACAAGCCCAATCAAACC
The DNA here is from genome assembly GCA_006408695.1 of Aepyceros melampus. NCBI lineage: Eukaryota > Metazoa > Chordata > Mammalia > Artiodactyla > Bovidae > Aepyceros > Aepyceros melampus. Next base: position 39,638 of record SJXQ01002624.1, read on the forward strand.
CAACCCTCGTTTTTATTATCTTTGGGGTGGGTTTGCTTGGGAATTTGTATCTGTCGAAAATCTTAGCATTCGCTGCTGGGAGGCAAATTTTTTGCATTCATTTAGTCTGTCAGTGGTTTGGCCCTATAAAGTGGAGGACCAGCCTGAGGGAGAATTGTGAAAGAGCCCAAGTTAGTCTTTAGTGGTACGAATTAAACGGCTTCTCTAGGCCTTGCCTTCCAACTTCAGCCCAGTTTACAATTGAAAATCGTGTCTCAAGGGGGTTAAAGAGAGCCGTGGGATCATACAGACTGAAAATTTTTGAAATGTATCCATTTTGTTCTCTCTCTCTTTTTTTTTTCTGTTGGAGAATAATCTTTTGGGAAAAACTTGGATGGAGATCCTTAGAACCACACAATTTTTTTAAGTTGAACTCAAGCCTCAAGTCCTGGCTTGATTCATTTTTTTCTGAACAATGGACAATAAATACTGGTAGAGAGGCGTGAAATGCCGGGAAGAGAAAGGAGGCTGGGTGTTCCTGGGCACAGACTGGGTCACCAGACGTGTGAGGGAGGGGCCTCAGGGAGGGAAGGTGTACCCCTAGCAGACCTCCGGTGCCTGCCTCAAATTGCAGGATTATCTGGTTTCTCCATTTCCTGCACTATACATTGAAGCACCTGGAACTAAGTCATCCACAGGAATTCCTTGGCTGTCCAGTGGTTAGGCGGAGAAGGCAATGGCACCCCATTCCAGTACCCTTGCCTGGATAATCCCATGGACGGAGGAGCCTGCCTGGTAGGCTGCAGTCCATGGGGTCGCTAGGAGTTGGACATGGCTGAGCGACTTACTTTCACTTTTCACTTTCATGCACTGGAGAAGGAAATGGCAACCCACTCCAGTGTTCTTGCCTGAAGAATCCCAGGGATGGGGGAGCCTGATGGGTTGCTGTCTGTGAGGTTGAACAGAGCTGGACTGAAACGACTTGGCAGCAGCAGCCAGGGTTTAGGACTCCAAGCTCTCACTGCCAAGGACCCAGGTTCAATCCCTGGTCCAGGAACTAAGACCCCTCATGCTATGTGGTCAAAAAGGTAGGGGGAAAAAAAATCCCCTGGGACAAGCCTTGCAGATTCAACTGTTATATATTAAGGCAAACCCTGCTCTGTCCACAATGCTATAGTAACATAAACAAGAAGAAATGATACTTGGACTTCCCTGGTGGTTCCCTGGTGGTCCAGTGGTTAAGACTGGTTCAGTCCCTGGTTGGGGAACTAGGATTGCACATGCCTCTTGGGATGGTGAAAAAATTAAAAAAAATTTAATTATGAAAAAAGATGATGATGCTGGTGGCTAATGGCTGTCGAACACTTAGAAGGAACCAGCACTTACATGCCTTTCCTCATTTAATCCTCAGTATAACCGCGTGCAGTAGGCAGTGTTGCCACCCTTGTTTTACAGGTAGGGAGGCTGGAATTTAAACCAAAGAAAAGAGGTCCATGCTTCTGATTCATTGTGTAAAGATGATGTGATGGGCCTGGCCATTGTCAGCACCTGTTTGAAAGATGTTTCAGTGGTCGTTTGGTAAAGATATGTTGAATATCATGCTGTGACCTGTACCACAGATACAGGTACATCCAAGTAGTGAAACCCCAAAATAGCGGTTCTCAACTCTAGGATGTAGAAGTAGCTCTGTTGGGATTTGGAGACTTCATTATAATCATTGAGCATTTGCTCACTCTCAGGTATCCTGTCTTCTTGTGACAGGCCCTGTTCACATCTTCTGAGCTCCTTCTTGCCTGTAACCTTTCTCCCTTTTCTAATTAGTACGTTTGTGGTTTATAGTTACTGTGTAGTACTTGAATGTATACTCAGAGCATCATTAGAGTTCTTAACTACCTATGGAATTACTGCTGGTGTGTGTGTAGTTATGTGAGGGGGTATATTCCAAAGCCAAAGCTATAAGATGTACTTATAATAATATCAGTACAGGCTTTCCTTGTGGCTCAGTGGTAAAGAATCCACCTGCAATGTGGGAGACCTGGGTTCAATCCCTGGGTTGGGAAGATCCCCTGGAGGAGGACATGGGAACCCACTCCAATATTCTTGCCTGGAAAATCCCCATGAACAGAAGAGCCTGGTGGGCTACAGTCCATGGCGTTGCAAAGAGTCAGACACGACTGAGCAACTAAGCACAGGGTCTTCCCTGGTGGCTCAGTGGTAAAGGATCCGCCTGCCAGTGCAGGGGACGTGGGTTTGATCCGTGATCTGGGAAGATCCCACATTCCGCGAAGCAATCAAGCCTATGGGCCACAACTATTGACCTCCTCCTCTAGAGCCCAGGAGTCACAACTACTGAAGCCCAAGAACCCTAGAGCCTGTGTTCCACAACAAGAGAAGCCCATGCAATGCAGCTAGAGAGTAGCCCCCACTCTCTGCAACTAGAGAAAAGCCCTCAAAGCAACAAACACCCAGAACATCCAAAAATAAAATAATAAATAAGTAATTTTAAAAATGATAATAATTTCAGTAGAATTATTTTGTCCCCTCAAACCTGCCAAAAAGTTATCTATAATACCTAGCCATGATATTAACTGTAATGCCTATATATGAAGGCATTTTGATTTCTACTGAGATGTGTCACAAAGACCAGTCCTCTGGATTTCCACTCCTGTGGCCACTCTATATTTGCGTGTTAGGAGTTCAGTCATGTGCAACTCTTTGTGACCCCATGGACTGTAGCCCTTCAGGCTCCTCCGTCCATGGAATTCTCCAGGCAAGAATACTGGACTGGGTTGCCGTTCTTGTCTCCGTGTGGCCGCTCTATGCAGGTGTTTAAGGAAGGGGCATTTTCAGTGGGTTTGGGATTATGATGCATTTGAGGTTGGGCCCACGGCATCCCCCTGACAGTGTGGAGAGGATGTTGAAAAGCCGGAGCTATATATGATTCCACTAGCACCCAAATGTCTTGCCAGGGTTTATTTATAAGGAAAGGATGAGATGGTTTAGTTGTGACCAAAGCCAGCCTGAGCAATCAGGGTGAGTTGAAGCCAGCTTTTTCAAAGCTACAAAGAGTATACTGTGATCTCAGGGCTTTCTCTCTGGAGATGATCTCCCTGTTCCTGGAGCCTCTGACGAGCCTGGTGCAACAAGGGCTACTCTCCAGTTGCTGTGCATGGGCTCTAGGACACATGAGCTTCAGTATTTGAGGCTTGCAGGCTCTAGAGCTATGGCTCGTAGCTGTAGGGCACCGGCTTAGTTGCCCTGAGGCATGTGGGATCTTAGTTCCAACACCAGGGGTCGAACCTGTGTCCCCTGCATTGGCAGGCAGATTCTCAACCACTGCACCACCAGAGAAGTTCCCCAAAAAAGACAATAAGGAAGAGATGGCAGCACCACAGGGACTTACACAATTGTAGGATGCTGGCCAACTGCACTGATTTTCCTGCTTTGGGGAGAAAAATGGAAATTGAGAAGAAATTAATGACTCATTTAAGCCATTTCTTGGAATTTCATTCAGCTGGTGTTTAAGTACCCAGACCTCAAGGAACTGATAAGTAGTGTGGGGCATTTAGGAATGTAACACAGAAAATAAAGGTGGATCAGATAGAAAATTTGGCCAGCAACTTACCAAAACCATTCAGAAGAGCTGAATTTAGCCAGTCTGGCTCTGTGTGCATCACAGATCCTGGGACGTGGAGATGGCGCTGTCACTCAGTTCAGTGATTGCCTTTCAGAGTCAGTGGAGGGGAACCAGGGCCTCAGGAAGGAAGTGACAGAAATGTGGAATCTTGGGGTCATCAGATGCAGAGCCTGAACGAAGCCTGATCGCCTCCCAGCCCCACTCCCTAAACAGCTGTAAGCAGCCTCACGCCCCCCTGCTCTGCCTAGAATTGGTGTGCTACCGGGTCACTTGGGAATGACGTGTGATTCGAGATATGTTTTTAGGGCTTCTGTGTGCTGAAATGTATCCCCCTGCCCCAACCGAACTCGCCTAGCCCAGGTGCTTGAAATTCCATAAAGACTAAGCCCTCGATTTGGTTGGAGTGGTCGGGGAAAGTGCTACAGCCGCTCTTCCATCTCAGCACTAAGGCACGTCTTGTGCTGAGCCCAGTAAGAATGTTAAAGGATGCTGGCTGTGACAGTGAATTTGCCCAGTGACATAAGCCGGAATCACAGTGTGGGCGTCTCCTGTCTAAACTCCTGATGGTTAATTTGTTAAACTCTGCAGTGGATGCTTTCAGGTTGAGGAGTCTCCATATTTTCCAGACACTTGCTCTTTAAGCTTTATCCACATAACGGTTTCTCTGTAGTAAAGATATGTTCTGGGTAAGCAGGTACAGAGGCGACACATGGTACCTGGCATACAGTTCTGTTCAGTTCAGCCACTCAGTCATGTTTTACTCTTTGCGACTCCATGGACTGCAGCATGCCAGGCTTCCCTGTCCATCACCAACTCCCAGAGCCTGCTTAAACTCATGTCCATCGAGTCAGTGATGCCATCCAATCATGTCATCCTCTGTCATCCCCTTCTCCTCCTGCCCTCAATCTTTCCCATCATCAGGGTCTTTTCAAATGAGTCAGCTCTTCGCATCAGGTGGCCAAAGTATTGGAGTTTCAGCTTCAACAGCAGTCCTTCCAATGAACACCCAGGACTGATCTCCTTTAGGATGGACTGATTGGATCTCCTTGCAGTCCAAGGGACTCTCCAGAGTCTTCTCCAACACCACAGTTCAAAAGCATCAATTCTTTGGTGCTCAGCTTTCTTTATAGTCCAAGTTTCCCATCCATACCTGACCATTGGAAAAGCCATAGCCTTGACTAGATGGATCTTAGTCGGCAAAGTAATGTCTCTGCTTTTGCATATGCTATCTAGGTTGGTCATAACTTTCCTTCCAAGGAGTAAGCGTCTTTTAATTTCATGGCTGCAATCACCATCTCAGTGATTTTGGAGCCCCAAAAAATAAAGTCTGATACTGTTTCCACTGTTTCCCCATCTATTTGCCATGAAGTGATGGGACCGGATGCCATGATCTTCATTTTCTGAATATTGAGCTTTAAGCCAACTTTTTCACTCTCCTCTTTCACTTTCATCAAGAGGCTTTTTAGTTCCTCTTCACTTTCTGCCATAAGGGTGGTGTCATCTGCATATCTGAGGTTATTGATATTTCTCCTGGCAATCTTGATTCCAGCTTGTGTTTCCTCTAGCCCAGCATTTCTCATGATATACTCTGCATATAAGTTAAATAAGCAGGGTGACAGTATCCAGCATTGACGTACTCCTTTCCCAATTTGGAACCAGTCTGTTGTTCCATGTCCATTTCTAACTGTTGCTTCCTGACCTGCATACAGGTTTCTCAAGAGGCAGGTCAGGTGGTCTGGTGTTCCCGTCTCTTTCAGAATTTTCCACAGTTTATTGTGATCCACACAGTCAAAGGCTTTGGCATAGTCAATAAAGCAGAAATAGATGTTGTTCTGGAACTCTCTTGCTTTTTCCATGATCCAGCAGATGTTGACAATTTGATCTCTGGTTCGTCTGCCTTTTCTAAAACCACCTTGACCATCTGGAAGTTCACAATTCACGTATTGCTGAAGCCTGGCTTGGAGAATTTTGAGCATTACTTTAGTAGCATGTGAGATGAGTGCAATTGTGCGGTAGTTTGAGCATTCTTTGGCATTGCCTTTCTTTGGGATTGGAATGAAAACTGATCTTTTCCAGTCCTGTGGCCACTGCTGAGTTTTCCAAATTTGGTGACATTGAGTGCAGCACTTTCACAGCATCATCTTGTAAGAAGCATGAAAAAAGTGTCTAAAGGGTGAGTGGGTGAATGCTGGCTCTGGGGGTAAGAAGAGTGTCAAAGGAACAAGATCAGATCCTCAAGGGTCATATTTTTTTTAATAAATAAGTATTCATTTACTTATTTATTTCTTTGGCTGTGTTCAGTGTTAGTTGCAGCATGAGGTGCTTTAGCTGCAGCATGTGAGATCTAGTTCCCGGACTAGGGATCAAACCCGGGCTAGCTGCATTGGGCAACTGGACCACCAGGAAAGTCATCTTTGAACAAGAAGCTCCGTGAGTAGAAACATGCAGGAAGTTCTTAAGGGGAAGGGGGCCTTAGTATCTGAAGATTACTTTGAGCTCACTTTAGCAGCACCTGGGGAGCTTAAAGAAAGGTGAGGGGATGCTTAAGCTCTACCCTAGAATAGATGGGATAGGGGGGTGGAAATCAGTGTTTTCAAGCTCCCCCAGGCAGGCCCCAGGGAGGTCTGAGTTCCAGTAGACTGGGATGTCTCCAAAGCCCTTCCCCTCTGGCCGAAATAGAACCTAAACTTGACCCCTCTGGGGCACCCATCTGTGTTCAGTCGGGGAAGGAAAACAGCTGGAGGACGTGTCAAGGGGCAGGGCCTGTGGAGTGGGATGGAGTGTGCAGCTGGCAGTCACCACTGGCCCAGCACATCTTGCTCTGAGACAAGTGGAGATTCTCAAGGGGCTGAGATCACCGCTTTTATACCCCAGTGGGGATAGTGGGGGAGAGTTGTCAGGGGCAGGATCCGGCTCAAGGAAAAACAGCCTTTAGGAATTCGGAAATGAGAGACTGGAGATTTGAACATAGACTTTACTGATTTTTTTTGGGGGGGGTCAACTTTATTTGTATTTAAAATTTCTAATTAAAAAGCAATTCCCTTTGCCTCTAGTTGTTTTTACATTTTAAAAACAATACATGTGTAACCAAAAGAATAAACTTACAACACCCATAATCTCGTCACCCAGAGCTAAGTTCAGCTCACTTCCTCATGTATATATATCCTTCCAGACCTCTCCTCAGCACATATATACTTTTTTCAAAACTAAGATGCTGTACCTGTTTTGTAGCCTGCTTTTCATTTTAACAGCACATATGCTTTTCCACTCCTGTAAATATTCACCTACTTCATAAGCTTGGATATCATATTTGTAGCGTAAGGTGCTGAATATCTTTCAGTATTATAAATAGCTCTTCAGTGCACATTCTTAAACTATATTTGCTCACATCCTTAATTATTTCCTTAGGAGTCATTACTAGAGGGTGGTAAGCCTTTGGAAAGCTGGAATACATACCTCCAAATTGCACAAGAAAGCTTTACTAATTTACCCCCATCAGCAGGGTATGAAAAGGTGCCCATGGTAATTAAAGAGGGAAAGAGCATTAGCCAGCTTCATAGAGAGTATTTAACTCATTACTGAATTCGTAGCTTCTTTATCTCAAATTCTGCATACAAATGGAAGTGGAACCCAGAGATTTCCCTTAACTTTGGGTTAGTTTGGGTAAGCACCTAGCCCAAAGGAGCTTTACTGCCTCTGGGATTTCCGAGGCTTTTGCCTGATGCAGTTTTCAGTGCTTACCACATAGATCCTCATGAAAGCCTTTTTTTCAGGCTCCTCCTTAAGATCCCCTGGAGAAGGAAATGGCAGTCCCCTCCAGCACTCTTGCCTGGAAAATCCCAGGGACGTAGGAGCCTGGTAGGCTACTGTCCTTGGGATTGCAAAGAGTCGGACTTGACTGAGAGACTTCACTTTCACTCCTTGTCCTGGCCGGCTCCCAGGGAGTGCCCGGGAACCACCAGGGGGCACTGGGGAGCTACCACCGTACTAGGAATGTCTGGATTGGCCAAAACACAATCTTGAATAATACAATTATTCCTTTGTTATGTGTTATATCACTTCTGCTGATTGGCATTCATAATATTTTTTTTCTGCATAATACTTCATCCTCTTCCAATTATTTTTATATTTTCCTCTATTGGGTTATATGTTGGTTGAAAAATAACCTGATCCATACAAGCTCGTCTGCATCTAGGGGTCAGGATGCCTGGGTGGTTCTAATCCCAGCTCTTAAAGGGCACTTATCTGAGAAATGCCAGGATGGGCTGTTAAAGTGATGTGTTTTATTTCTCTTCCAACATTAGTATAATGAAAGGGTTAAGAATATGGCCTTTGAGAAATAAGACTTAGGCAAGTTTCTTAAGTCTTTGTTCTGTGGGGATAATAATAGTATCAACTTATAAGGCTATAAGGGTTAAATGAAATAACACACGGAAATAGCTTGTTACAGTGCCTGGTACAAGGTAATGTTATGTTTTAAAACATCTATTTGCTCTTTCGTGGAGTCTGCTGTCCTTAGGCTTTTGCACCTACTTGCTTGCTTAAGTGAATGGTAATATCAGACAGAATATGAATTCCAGAAATGCTGTACTGCACAGCAACACTGGGCAGGACAACCCTGTGTCATCCTCCCCTACAGAAGAACTAAGATATACCAGGTTATTTTTTGTGATCAGTGTATAAACTCTGGAGGGAAATGTTAAAATATTTGGAAGCAGATATGATATCAGTGAATTTTTTTTTTTTGATCAGTCTTATTGTCAGTCTTATTGTATTAAGAAAATGGAGTCTTTATCAACTGGTAGATCCAGGTGGCTCAGTAGTAAAGAATACGCCTGCCAATGCAAGAGAGGCAGGAGACACAGGTTCGACCCCTCAGTTGGGAAGATCCCCTGTAGAAGGAAATGGCAACCCACTCCAGTATTCTTGTCTGGGAAATTCCATGGACAGAGGAGCCTGGTGGGCTACAGTCTGTGGGGTCGCAAAGAGTCGGACATGACTGAGCCCAGGACCACCCACTGCCAGCAGATGGACCCACTGGCTCTATCTACTGTCTTCCCAAAAGGCTGTGGTTATCCTTGCTCTTGTCCTAGGCCAGCAAGAGTAGGGTCTTCAATTTCCACCTAGAACTGGTTGGGGAGCAACACTTAGAGGGTTGAAGCACTTGTGTGTCTGATTCTGTTAACTCTGAAACACCCTGCAATAACCATCAAGCACCTCTCAAACGACGTGCTGTGCCAAGGACTGTGGCCATCCAGGAGCCTTGCTATAAGCAGGGAAGTCAGTGAGGGTGGCAAGGTGTGCACATGACTTACAGGAGGGGCTTGGAAGCCATTGCAAGGTCTAGGATGGTACAGATGGAAAAAATACTGAGGTGGCCTGTGGCAGGGCTTAGCCAGCAAACAGTGAAGAAGAGGGTGGAGGGAAAGGTTTCGGAGGTTTTGACCCAGGAGAGCACAAGAAGATGGTGGGCCTGGGTGAGAAGCATTTGGGAATAAAATAGTGATGTGTCTTGGGGTTGACTCCAGGGTTTGTGTGCATACCCCTTCCAGTTCCTAAGGTTGCTGCTTGAAACTTAGTATAATCTCTGGATGCCCATAAACACGTGATTCTTCGTGTGTTCCTCAAATGTCCCTTATTTGCATAATCTTTATACCACATAGCACCTATTTCATTTACTTAATATTTTTCTTCGAACTGACTCACTTTATCTTTACTTTTTAAAATGGAACTTTGTTGAAGGCAACCATGTCCAAGAAACCAGTTTTCTATATCTATATATTGGGCTGGCCAAAAGTTCCATTCGGGTTTTTCCATAACATCTTAATGAAAAAAACCCAAACGATAATGTCTATTAAGCTATTCATTTTAATAATAGAAATAGAGGTTGGAACTTCCCTGGTGATTAAGACACTGCAATTCCACTGTTGGGTGCTGGACTCCTGGTTTAGGAACTAAGATCCCACATGCTGCATGCAGCCAAAAAATAGGAAAAAAAAATGTTGTTGTTGTTGTTCAGTCACTCAGTCATGTCTTACTCTTTGTGACCCCATGAACTGTAGCACACCTGTCACTCTCTCCCTGATTTCCTCAAACTCATGTCCATTGAGTCAGTGATGCCATCCAACCATCTCATCCTCTGTTAACCCACTTCTCTTGCCCTCAACCTTTCCCAGCATCTAGGTCTTTTCCAATGAATTTCACATAAGGTGGCCAAAATATTGGAGCTTCAGTTTCAGCAACAGTCCTTCTAATGAATACTCAGGGTTGATTTCATTTACGATTGACTGGTTTGATCTCCTTCCTTTCAAGAGACTCTCAAGAGTCTTCTCCAACACCACACTTTGAAAGCATTAATTCTTCGGTGCTCAGCCTTCTTTATGGTCCAACTCTTACATCCGTACATGTGCTGCTGCTAAGTCGCTTCAGTTGTGTCCCTATAGATGGAAGCCCACCAGGCTCCCCTGTCCCTAGGATTCTTCAGGCAAGAACACTGGAGTGGGTTGCCATTTCCTTCTCCACTATGTGAAAGTGAAAAGTGAAAGGGAAGTCGCTCAGTTGTGTCCAACTCTTAGCGACCCCATGAACTGCAGCCTACCAGGCTCCGCTGTCCATGGGATTTTCCAGGCAAGAGTACTGGAGTGGGGTGCCATCGCCTTCTCCGCATCCATACATGACTACTGGAAAAACCATAAGCTTTGACTACACAGACCTTTTTTTTTTCTTTTTTACAGAAGGAAGAAGTGATAGTTTAATTGTTTTACTTATCCTTCAAATAAATTAAATACATTGAATTTCTTTCATAAAAATTTGAGACATTGAAACTCTGCTAGTTCTATTGTTTATCTCTTTTTTTTAATTTTTATTTTTTAGTTTGTTTTGCTTTACAATACTGTATTCGTTTTGCTATACATTGACATGAATCAGCCACGAGTGTACATGAACTCCCAATCCCGACCCCCACTCCCCCCTCCCACCCCACACCATCTCTCTGGATTATCCCTGTGCATCAGTCCCAAGCATCCTGCATCCTGCATTGAACCTAGACTGGCGATTCATTTCACTTATGATATCATACATGTTACACTGCCACTCTCCCAAATCATCCCACCCTTTCCCTCTCCTGCAGAGTCCAAAAGGCTGGTCTATACATCTGTGTCTCTTTTGCTGTCTCACATACAGGTTTATCATTACCATCTTTCTAAATTCCATATATATGTGTAAGTATACCGTATTGGTGTTTTTCTTTCTGGGTCACTTCACTCTGTATAATCGGCTCCAGCTTCATCCACCTCATTAGAACTGATTCAAATGTATTCTTTTTAATGGCTGAGTAATACTCCATTGTGTATATGTACCAGAGCTTTCTTATCCATTCATCTGCTGAAGGACATCTAGGTTGCTTCCATGTCCTGGCTATTATAAACAGGCTGTGATGAACATTGGGGTACACGTGTCTCTTTCAATTCTGGTTTCCTCGGTGTGTATGCCCAGCAGTGGGATGGCTGGGTCATAAGGCAGTTCTATTTGCAATTTTTTAAGGAATCTCCACACTGTTCTCCATAGTGGCTGTACTAATTTGCATTCCCACCAACAGTGTAAGAGGGTTCCCTTTTCTCCACACCCTCTCCAGCATTTATTGCTTGTTGACTTCTGGATCGCAGCCATTCTGACTGGCTACACAGACCTTTGTTGGCAAAGTTATGTCTTTGCTTTTTAAAACTGTCTAGGTTTTTTAAAATAATAATTTTTAAAATGTGATTTTTTTTAATAGAATTGAGATGGGAATTGAGAATGAGGTACTATAGTCTTTCATGAAGTGAGGAGGAGGAGGCATGAGTTGGGTATCACGATACCGTGTGCCTGCTTAGTTGCTCAGTTGAGTTCAACTCTTTGCAACCCCATGAACTATAACCCACCAGGCTGGTCTGTCCATGGGATTCTCCAGGCAAGAATACTGGAGTGGGTTGCCATTTCTTCCTGTAGGGGAACTTCCCAATCCAAGGATCGAACACATCTCTCCTGCACTGGCTGGTGAATTCTTTACCACCGAGCCGCCTGGGAAGCCCTGTGATGACGCATATAAAGTATCAAAATACAATATACCCACCCGAAACATTACTTTCTTAGTCCTCCCACTGTCCTGTTCTAATTTCCTCCACCTTTGCTTCCATATGAATATGAAATCATTTTTGGTTCCCTCTACATGATTATGGAGAAGTCAATGGCACCCCACTCCAGCACTCTTGCCAGGAAAATCCCATGGACGGAGGAGCCTGGTGGGCTGCAGTCTATGGGGTAGCTAAGAGTCAGACATGACTGAAGTGACTTAGCAGCAGCAGCAGCTACATGACTAACCCACTCGAGCACACACAGCAGGGTCAGGTGCAAGAGCCAGCCTCCTGGGCTCTTTTATCAAGAGTCACTGGGTACAGGTGGCTGGTGTGGCATATTATTCTTAGCATCGTCTCTTGCTGGTGGGGTCCGAGGTCTCTCCCAGAGCTGCCTACCTATTTAGGGACCCCCTCAGACGTTTCCCAGTTCCTGGTGCCCAGGAGTTGTTGATTTTGGCCAGCTGCTGGGCCTGCGGGAGCCAGGGAGAGGACTTCTGGAGAGAGGCTATTGGAGCTCGGTGCTCTGGGAGGCAGCTCTGACCCGCCTGGCTGTTCCTTTGTGTTGTGTGGTTTATTGGCCCCAGATAAGCACTTCCTGTTCCCCATTGATTATCCGCAGATCCTGCTTCCTGTCTCCTCAATACCTGGGATGCCTTCCAGCTTCTCCTCCCACAGGGAAAATCCATAAACTTCAGATTTCCCAGGCCTGCTTTTGGTCAATGGGCTTTGCAGGCATTACTGGTCTTGCTGTCCAGTCATATTGTCTGTGGCTTCTTCCCCTCTGTCTAGGAACTTAGTTTCTCATTGTGCCAGCCAGGAGGGCAATGTTCATGAGGCCTGCTCCCACCTCTCCCTCTTGCCGGCCAGAATGTCCATATCTACCGTCAGGCTTAGACCAGAATAAACAGACTGTACCTTACAGATCGATTTTAACCAAGTGTTAGTGGCTCCCTGGTATACTGGGTTGAAGATTCTGAGGTCTTCAGTTCAGTTGCTCAGTCGTGTCTGACTCTTTGTGACCCCATGAATTGTAGCACGCTAGGCCTCCCTATCCATCATCATCTCCCAGAGTTCACTCAGACTCACGTCCATCAAGTCAGTGATGCCATCCAGCCATCTCATCCTCTGTCATCCCCTTCTCCTCCTGCCCCCAGTCCCTCCCAGCATCAGAGTCTTTTCCAATGAGTCAACTCTTCGCATGAGGTGGCCAAAGTACTGGAGCTTCAGCTTCAGCATCATTCCTTCCAAAGAAATCCCAGGGCTGATCTCCTTTAGAATGGACTAGTTGGATCTCCTTGCAGTCCAAGGGACTCTCCAGAGTCTTCTCCAACACCACAGTTCAAAAGCATCAATTCTTTGGCACTCAGCCTTCTTCACAGTCCAACTTAGACTGACAGTATGACCTTGGGCAGTTTTTGCTTCACCGAGGTCCAGGCCTCGAAAAAGTGTGCTGCGCTAGATTTGACATAAGTAGAAGAAATGAAATTGGAAAAAAAAAATAGAAAGGGAACACTGTTCTGACTAAGAGTAGAGTGGGATGCATCGAGGAATTGCAAAACCTAAAGAAAATATTTCCATTGTGCTAACAAAGGACAAACTCTACAAAGAAGGCTTTTTGAAAACCTCAATGCGTAAAATCAACAGCTAGCTAGAAGACAGTAGAACAAACTCTCATTAATTTGGATTCTAATAAAGTAGGGATGGAGAGCATTGAGGAAGTGGAAATATGATTTTTGCAGAGTAAATGTTTTTAAACTGTTTCTTCCTTCAAAGACTTTCAACGTCTTAGAGTCAAAGGGAGAGAGATAGAGTCAGGGAAAGAGAGAGAGAGATCATAAATCTGTGATATTTTCAAACCAAGAGGAAAGAGTATACACTTTTGAGTCTTAGTCACTTCCTAGCCACATGATTGGGGGTAAAGCCTTAGTATATCAATCAAGACCCAATCAGGAAAACAAAACGCATTTTCAATATAGTCTTTGGAATAGAGGGTGTTTAAGATAAGAAATGCATTATGCAGTGATTGAGGAGCTGAGAAGCCAAAAAGAGGAAAGAGAGGCAACCCAGATATTAGAAACAGCAGGAGGCCATGAGCACTCTTAGGGCTGGAGAGGCAAGAGCAGATGGTACTCCCAGAGTCCAGGGACCAAAGTCCTCTAGAAGATGCTGGAACCACAGTAGGGTCTACCTGATGGGAGCTGAAGCCACAGAGGAAAGGCAGCCACTTCTGAAGGCACTGCCCCAGGCTGGAGAGTGGAGAAGGGTAATAAATACCCTGGCCTCTTCCTTCTTCCTGCCCTTCAACCTTTTTATAGCATCTCCCTTGCACTGAATGCATCCAGAAGCTAGTTATCACAGGAGCCTGAGAAATAGAGTCTGCAGGCATGGGCAGGATAAGGGAAAAACAAGGAAGGCATACAGGTCCAGAGCTGGCACACTCATTTCCCTTTCTCTGAAGTGTGCATGCTCAGTCACTAAGTTGTATCTGATACTTTGCCATCCCATTGGCCGGCAGCACACCAGGCTTCTCTGTCCTTCTATAAAGTAGGGGCAACAATACCACCTCCCTGTGTTGTTGAAATAATTAGAGTTCATGTAATTAATTTCATTAGAGAGTATACATAAAGTGCTGGATACAGCACCGAATACAAAGCAGCACTCCGTACATGTTCATTTCTTTTTTAGTTCCAAAGACTCAAGATATTCAATTTAAAATAAATGCCTGATTCTACCCAGAACTAAATACTGTTTGTATATTAAGAGCTTTTTGCTTCTAAGATAAAATGAGGTGAAGTAGACAATACTTTGTAATGGCCCATATGGGGAAGGAATCTTAAAAAATGGATATATGTGTACATATAACTGATTCCCTTTACTGTACATCTGAACCTAACACAACATCGTAAATCAACTCTACTCCAACAAAAATGAAAAGAAAATAAATTTAAAAATTTGAAAACTAGGTGAAGCAGGAAAATGTTGCTTGTATTTTCTTCTGTGCAAATTTTTAACATTCCCGTTGAAAGGAATAAGAACTATTTCTCCCCATATGGTCATTTCAGGTTTTTCACTTTCAGACCAGACCTGTGTCCTACCTATTTTACTGAATAAGCTATATTATTGCCTGATTTTTATGTCTTATATAGCCTAATAAATTGATTTCTCTTAAAATATCAGTTTGTGATAGCAATGCCTCAGATACAAAGGAGTTAATGAATTCTACTAGTGAATACTACAAGGGGGCTTTTGTGATGGAAGAAAGTCCCCCAACAAAAGGCTAACTGAAGATAAATATCCCCACTGTCAAACACCAGCTGGGTCCAAAGCCTCCTGTTTATGTTAGAGAAGCCTCTGTCTTATAAATGTGTCCTTCAGCCTAATAGACCAGGCATGAATATTTCAGCAAAGGAATTTTGGAAAACCTTTGCTAGCCTTTCCAGAAAATAAAAATGCAAAGACTGAGACAGAGGGAATATTTAAGCCTCATGCATTATTTGTCATGTGAGATGTTGATCATGAAAGGGAATTTGAGTCTCAATCGCTGATGCTGCCACTTAGGAAATTCTGTCCTAAGGGACTCGAAATGGTGAGACTTTGAGCTGCCATTGACATTTAAGCTAGACATAGAGGAGTGGGGACCGCAGAAAGTATTGGTGAGGGAAATGCAATTTGCAGCAACAGAGAACCTTTTAAAACTATGTGTTCTTCCTCTCTGTGTCTCTCCTTCCAGCCTCCAGCTCTCCAGATGAGGGATAAATTCCCCAAGTCAGGAAAGTTACACTAAGAACACAAAAGATCAACACTAATTGAAGGCATTTATTTTTAAAAGCTGAAGATACTTTGTAAATAATAATCTCATGAATAATAATAAAGGTGGGGGGAATGGAGTTTCTACAAGGACTCCCAGATTTTTATAGAAAGAAGAAAAAGACACTCATAGAATGTCAACATTGAATTGGAGATCATGGGGTTTTTAATTTAGCATTAACTAGCTAACTCGTTGAATAACTTTGTGCAGTTCTCATCATTCCCCTTGGTTTCAGTTTTCAATCTGTGCATAAGTAATGGTGTTAGCCATGATTTCTCAAGTTTCTAATAATGCTAAGATTCTAGGACCTGTTGATAAAAGCTTTACTTTATAAATCTAATGTGTAATAAGGAAATCAGCCTGCAGGCAAAAGGAAGGGTAAGGGGAGAGGAGAAATCTGTTTGTATTCCTGCTGAGCTAGAATAAATAATGATCTTCTTTCTGTCAACAAAAGGCTTAAATCAGCAGCCTCGGTAGACAATGTCAGTAAGGACTTACAAAGATTTGTCCTTGGGGTTAGCCAAAAGTTGACTCTAGTAAATATAGTCATTGTCCACACGGACTATTCAATTCCCAACCAGTTACTTAGTATCCTTGGCATATTTGAACTCTGTCAGCAGAAAACAGTAAGGTGTAACTAACTGATCTTGTCAGAGAAAATTCTGATGGAAGGGTAGGGAGTGACAACAACAGCAGGGAGTGGTGGCTACATTCACAGATGGGCAGCCAGGCGGTCAGGGCTTGATCACCTCTGCCACCTACTAGCAGTGTAAGTGAGGGTGCATGTGTGTGCGCTAAATGATTCAGCCGTATCTGACTCTCTGTGACCGTATAGACTATGGCCCACGAGGCTCCTCTGTCCATGGGATTCTCCAGGCCAGAATACTGGAGTGTGTTTCCATGCCCTCCTCCAGGGGATCTTCCAGACCCAGGGATCGAACCTAACTCTTACTTCTCCGGCATTGGCAGGAGGATTCTTCACCACTAGAGCCACCTGGAAAGCCCAGCGAGTGATAATGACAAGTAGCTTGGAGACCTACCACATAAAGTTTCAAAATCTACTAAGTAGATGGTGATTTCTTTGTTGAGGTTGTACCTGCTACCCATGCAGAAGTCTCTTATTGAAACAGTCCTGACTTGCCAGTATACCAGTTAGATAGATGATGTTCGATCCTCGCTTTGGAGTATGCTTTGCTTCTTTTGACCATCCATTAAAACTCCTCTGCTCTATATACCATTAACTCAGGTCCACACAAGATGAATGCTGGCTAATCTGATGAATCAATCAAGTGTGTTAGTGAGCATTTAAGGCCTAATATGGCAACCCACTCCAGTATTCTTGCCTGGAGAATCCCATGGACAGAGGAGCCTGGTGGCCTATAGTTCATGGGGTCGCAAAGAGTCAGACACAACTGAGCAACTACACTTATACTTAGTAACATGAAAATGTACTAAGACATAACAGCTTGGTAGTTTAAAATGTCAGCTCTGGAGTAAAAAAAAATATGGTTTCTTATCGCACCTTTGCCACTTTTATAAGCTGTGCAAACTTGAACAAACCCTTTACCCCTCTGTGCTTCAATTTCCCCATCCTGAGAAACTGGGTAGTACTTACCCACAGGGTTTTGTGTTACAGGAGATATAGCATCAGATAACTACCTGGTACAGAGAAGGTACTCAGTTTCTTGTCTCTATCCCTGTCTTCGTCATCTCCACTTTTTTACCAAAACTTACTTGTTCTAGCTCTCAGTGGTCTGCTGTTTTGTTTCCATCCATGCAATTAACCAGTGATCATGATAAAGGAACCAAAAGCCCAAAGTGNTAGCATCAGATAACTACCTGGTACAGAGAAGGTACTCAGTTTCTTGTCTCTATCCCTGTCTTCGTCATCTCCACTTTTTTACCAAAACTTACTTGTTCTAGCTCTCAGTGGTCTGCTGTTTTGTTTCCATCCATGCAATTAACCAGTGATCATGATAAAGGAACCAAAAGCCCAAAGTGTTGGCACCAAATATGTCCTGGGAGGCTATTAACAAGACTGCAACATGGCTCCATCTCCTACTCCAGAGATTCTGCTGGCTTCTGATGCCTTCAATTTATCCAGAGTAGGTGGTAGTTCAACATTTCTTGGTTTGTGGAACACTTTCCCAAAGCCATGTAATATAGCTAATCAGCATCTAAGGAACTGCAACAACAAGGGACAGTAGAAGAAGAATTCTGAGCTTAAAGTCATTCCAGGTCAAATTATAGTGCTCGGGAAATATCTAGGCTGTCATCCTCAAAGTGCTAACAAGCACATCTCCTGCTTGTTTCAAATACTGCAGGAAGGTCTTTACCCTCTCAGAAGTTACTCCTGACACTTTCAAGCAAATTCCTCCAAATCTTTAGACACTAATACATCTAAAGAGGAGGAAATGGAAAGGCTCAGACATTAAATTAGAAACACCTTTGTTCATTAGGTCATTACTAGGAGGGTTAGTTGAATCCTCCAGCGATTAATTCACATAAGAGCAAATTGCAATTTTTCAACAGTAGCTGAGACTGTTGTGGCCATCACCTTTATTACTCTAGACAGTCAGGCCCTAACAATTGCCCTAAACAAGGGCATGGGCCCTCATGCCACCCCAGGGGAAGCCAGTTACAATGGGCAGCATGGGGGAAATGGACAAAGTTTTTGATGACTGCTTATTAAAGAATAACAGAATCAAACTAGGGCATAATGTTGACCTTTTGGTCTTTAGAGAATGACTTTGAAGATAAATCTGGTGCCTTGATACAATTCATGTGACATGATACCTCTTCTGGGTGGCAAAGCTGTTAAGATACTAGAAGGTTAGGTGCCAAATATTACAGCCCTGTCAGGAACTCTCTTGATAACAAGGAAGACCAGATGTATGGTAGGGCTAGCCCAATCTTACCCCACTAATACAAATAATATGGAGAAGACCATTTTCATTAGTGTAAGTCTAAATTCCACATTTATGAATCTATAAAGCTTTAGGATATTCAAACATATCCAATGACTCAGGAGTTTGTAAGCAAGGGATTCTTCCATGGGTTTTTTTAATACAGAAATAAATATTGTAAATGAACTACTAAGGACCAAATATTGGAGAAGGAAATGGCAACCCACTCCAGTATTCTTGCTTGGAAAATCCCACAGACAGAGAAGCCTGGCAGCTACAGCCCATGGGGACTAAACCACCACTAAGGCCCAAATACACAGTGAAGCCAGCAAGTGATATATGGTTGTCCAGTCCTGAAGCCGTTGAAACGGGCTTTATTGGAACAGTACGACTTGAGTTAGGTCACAGGGGAAGGGCAGGCCTTAGAAAAGTGAAGAAGAAAGGCAATAACTTTCCAAGTTTATCAAATAGTTCCTTTAAGTTGACAGAATAAAGGCTCAGGCAAGTTACATCAGTGAGAAGTAACCATACAGTGTACAGCTACTTGGGGAAGTAGGAAATATAGAAAATGGTCTCAGCAACCCCACAGCCTGGTGTGAACCTAAAAGATCTTTCAGGATGTGCAGTTTTAGTAACTGAATAGCAAGTCAAAAAAAAATTTTTAAGTCACCAGAAAGTCATCTATTACTTTCAACTCTAATCATGATTTTACATCTTCAGCTATTTTCATTTTCTCTCTGTTTTCCTCTCTACTTGCATCTTTCTGCGTTCCTACTCTCCTAAAAATGACTTGATAGTCTGTCAACTCTGTCCCTGTGTATTTATAGCTTCTGATTATTATCAATCCTGTTGATTAATCCTGATTATTAATCCTGTGTGTCTCTAGTTCCTTGCGCACTCTACCATCTACTGATAGTCTGTGTTTTTCATACATGTGCCTCAACAGAGAATCTAAATGGACTGGACTGTTACTACTGAGTTTCAAGTAACACTTCTAGGAGAGCTCTTAGGCTAGCCACCAATAGGTCCCTGACCTCTCTGGGTAAGTGAGTTTAGGTAAGGCCCAACAGTAACGACTGGGATGATAGGATGTTTTGGCATCAAACACGGTGGCGACCCACGGGGAAGGTCTCAGATGGAGCCATGTAAATGTCTTCTCACAGGGGGAAGTATATTTGATCCCGCCTTTCATTGTCTGCCTACCAAGCTGGAGATTGAAAGGTGGCAGTCTACACATGACTGGGAAATAACAAGCAGATGAGTGTATTGGTTTGTTTGAGTGACTGGGGGGCTTAAACAACAGATAGTTATCTTCTCACAGTTCTGGAGTCTGCAAGTCCAAGATCAAGGTGTCAGCCAGTTTGGTTTCTTCTGAACTGCTCTCCTCGGCTTACAGATAACTGCCTTCTCTCTGTGTCATCACATGGTCTTTCCTGGGGGTGTGCACATCCCTGGTTTTTCTCCCTATGTCAAAATATCCTTCTCTTATAAGAACAGTCAGATTGGATAAGTACCCCCCCTAATAGTCTCGTTTTCACTTAATTCCCTCTTTAAAGGCACTATCTGCAAAATATCTCTGTTCTGAGGTACGGGAGATGAGGGCTTCACCATACCAATATGGGGGAGGGGCACAGTTCAGCCCATTGACAGCATGACTAAAGATGAGGTGAGGGGTGGGGAAGAAAACACTATTTGTGAAACACTTGCTTTAGGAGGTACTATGCTAGGTGCTTCTGTAAAGGTTTTCTTGTTTAATTCTCAGAAGAACTCCCATGAGTGTAGCACTTATTATTTGAATTTTATAGAAGCAGAAACTGAAGACCAAATAGCTTAAGATTATACAGCAATTGAGCTGAAATTGAACCTCAGGTGTGAATTACTCCCAAGCCAGTATTCTTGCCACTCCTCACTGCCACCTCTTAGACACATTTGGAAATATAATAATTAACTATATATTATCATTTATTGCATTATATATTACTAGATATTGAGATTCAGAGAAGGCTCTAAATATCAGTGCAAGGAGTCTGATAGAGAATCATTGAAGTATTTGAACTGCAAAGAGAAAATACTGGAAAGTGATGTTCTAGGAAACTAGGAAAAATTAAATTCAGTGCTTATTATGTATCAGATATTGTACTAGTGCTTTACATGAATTAACTTATTCATTCCAAAAACCTTAGGAGACAGATATTATTACTGTCTCTGTTTTACACAGGAAGAAATTGAGACAGAAAGGTTAAGTAACTTGCCCAAAGGTCACACAATTTGTCACTGGCAGACCTGGGACTTGAACACAAGCAGTCTGGCTCAGAAATTAATCTGATACATAACGAAGGATGAAATATAGGAAAGAGAGTCTTGACATAGGGAGACCAGTTTTGAGGTGATTGTAAAGTCTCAGTTCAAGACAATGAGAGGCTGGACCAAAGTGATGGAAGAGGAGAAGAAAGAAAGGGATCAATTTGAGAGACTTTTGGCAAAGGATCTCTGCCTCTCAGAATTAGCAAGGGGACATCTGCTGGGCAGGGGAAAGACCATGTCACTTGTCCACAGGTTCTCTCTAAAAGCTACCCCTAGTTCCCCGGCCTATCCATCTATGGCTAAAATAGAAAAAAAAAAAAAGAGAGAGAGAGAGAGAGTCCAGCAGGTGTGTTTTTCTAAAGAAATAGCTTAAACCCATATGACTTTTTCTTTCCAATCAAAAGGTAGTAATTTTCTAATCTCAAAGGAGAGAGGCAGTTGCCCCCACCAAACAAGTCTAACTGCCATCCACTGTTTTTAGTGGTAATTTATACCAATGGTTTCCATAGCAACAAGGAACTAACAACTTGGTAGTTGGGAGTTAAAATGAAATTTCTAAGATTTCAGAAACTATATTCCAGAAAAATGCAGTATCTCATACAGAATCATGTATTTTGTCTAGTATTTAAAAATAAAATCAAATGTACTTGAAAAAAGATATTGAATATGTTTTCTATGAATATTGACAACCCCTAGCCTAATCAAAGGGCATACATTTCACAAAATTATGAGATTTCATTGAAAAAAGTTTAAAGACTAAGCTGTTCACTGACAATCTTCAAAATAGCTCAGTTTTTCATAGAAAAAGTACCCTTTTTTCCCCATATCATATTCATTATTTGAAAATGAACATGAAAGGACAAGGCAACCAAGGTTTGGTAAGTGCACCGTATCTAGGCTCTTCCACATACATCATCTCTTTTTAGTCTAAAGATTGTTTTCAGAGCATACATTCAACCCAATCATTTTGCTTTCTGCCTCCAGGAAAGATATTTCCTAATGAATATATTTTACTTTGGTAGAAAGAAACTGGAGGTCAGGTGTAGCCAATCCATTGGGTGACTGCATTTTGATTTGCATTCAAGGATGGATTCAGATTTGGCAGCAGTTGGCGCACTTAGGGTTCCAGTGACCTAATGGCCAAAATGGTCATTATGGCAAGGCAAAGTCACAGACGGCAGGAACATTAGAATAGCACCAAGGCAAATGGCCCGGCCAGGTCCCGGTACCATGCTGACGACTCCCTAAGAGAGAATGGATAGAAAGCAATGAACTTTCTACCGTCTAAGGCCTCCGCTGGAAACTGGGAGTGGTGATTCAGAGATGGAATGACTATGATACACAGCAACTGATTTCAAATGAGAATCCTCTTTGCCTGCAAATGTTGCATTTTTAAAATTAGAAAGTTACACATAAGACACATTTTATCAAAATCGCCAACTCCAAATACCAGGAATCAGTACTTACCTGGTCTGATTATATATTTTCTTTATTTTTCTTTATAAGAAAGCTATTATCAGGCTAATTCACTGCAAATCACTATTACTTCAAGAGAAAAACTTGGCTTTTCCTTCCCCAACCCAAGTTCAATAGGAATCACTGCCATCATCTTTAGTTCCTGTGAAGCCCCTTGAGCAAGATCATCCATCCAAAAGCAACAAAGTGGCTCCTCTTGCAACATCCGGAGTCCCCCAACGAAATTGTAACTGGTCCCTCAGCACTTCATTTAACTCTCCAGTCCTTCACAATACTTGTTTTCTCTTGCAAGGAAAATCATTGGTAGCAATAAATTTCAAAATGCTGCCATGTATTTAAGAAGCAATGTTTTGCAAAATGAAATCAAATTCTTTGGAGTCAGGCAGTTTTGGATTTCATCCATTTTATTCACTGCATGATCTTAAGTAATTTAATCTGACTTTCAGCTTCTTCACCTATGAAATAGGAAAAAATCTATTACCATATAGGTTGTTGGACTACATAAAACAATGCACAATGTTAAGTATTCACCTAATGTTAGGTGTTAAAATATTAATATTCATAAATCTTGACTATAGAAAATATTATATCTTCCTTTCTATTTTGCCCTTCATTATAACAAAACTAAAAAAATAATGCGAACCAATTACAGGTGTCCATATTTTTTCATGTTTCTCCAGCTTACAGCAAGGCACTTCCTTTCTAGCACCTTGGAAAGTAAGTCAAAACTGATTTTCATTTGAATTTATATTTGTACATGAGTATAATGCATGGCTCTAGGCTTAACCATTCAGATCAGGTTCAATCTAGGGCATTAATACAGAAATACCAGGTATAGCAAACGTGGATTTTCCTGGTCAAAGGCTCAGACATGCTTTAAAAGAAAGTATTCTCCTCTGAGCCACCATTCTGCCTAATGAAGAAAATTTAAGCCTGTTACATCCAGGTAAGTTCAGTAATTTCTCAGCCAGTTCAGACTGTGTCTTCAGTTATAATCATAATTTACCTCTCTGTTTCACTCCTTCCTCAGGATCAGTGATCAGCTCCAGGAGCGGGTGAGGAGGCAGCTAAAGGGAAGGCCACTGCATTGGCCTCACTTCCTTACTGCTCCAGGCTCACTGCATCTGTTCCTAGGTATATGTGTTGCATAATGTTCCCCTAAACTCTGTATTCCGTTAATGTTTGCTGCTTAACAAGCTACCTCAAAACTTAGTAGCCTTAAATGGCAGCCCTTTATTTAACTCACAACTCTGTGAGTAAGCAATCTGTGCTAGCCTCAGCTGGACTCACCCATGCATCTACAGTCAACTGGCAGTCAAGGACCTTATTCTCATGTCTGAAGGTTGGCTGGCTGGCAGATGGGTTGAGAGAATAATGCACCACGTCTTTCATAATCCAACAACCTGATCATAGAGTGATCAGAAGTTCCAACAGAAGCCAAGAGAAGGCAGGCTGCAATATGTCCGCATTCCTTCAAGTGTCTACTTGCTGTCACATTTTATGTTGTCCCACTGGTCAAGTCAAGTGACAAGGTCAAGCCTGGAGTCGATGTCAAGGGTGTCATCAAAGAGTATAGAAATAGGAAGTTGTGACTAACTTAGAAGTCATTACTGCATCAGCACACCAGAAAAGGAAATTGCCTTTTTAAGGGATAATTAGTTCCCACTTAGCTCTCCTGTGCTGATAAGCCAGTGAGCGTTACTGCATATCCCAATCCATGGCAGAGACTGTTCAAATCATACACAAAATCCTTTCATCCTGGAGAAAAGCATCTTAGAAACACACTGGTTCTCTTTCTCTCAGATAACTTCCCCCATTCAATTCAGGGAACCACGGGACATTTTTATATCATCTCCTATGTCCCTGGACAACTCACAAAAGAGGGGATGCAGATTGGCAGGTGGTCAGCGTAGTGGAAACTTATCTTTGACTTTTTCTTACCAAGCCTGCCAAACAGTAGAGCTCTCGTAGAAGACTGCTGCGTTGGATTGAAAGGATGTGGAATTGCTCAACCAGGCTTCCCAGCTTACTGGGACCTACCCAGGAGGTACAGCTTACATCCATCCTCTTTTGATTTCCTCAAGCTTTAAATGGGATTTCCATCATGTTTTACCATTCTTCAGATCTGACCCGATGGAAAGGTGGGCAGAATACAAGGACCTCCAAATACATGTCTCATTCTCTTCCCACCTCTGCAAAATCCTCTGTTCATATCATTCCCTGCTTGAACAGATCTTTTTTGTATGTCCACATGTCTTGTGCATGCAATGGGCATGAGGAGAGTGTGAAAAGGCAGGAGAACCCTGTTCAGGTTGATCTGGTGCTCTTCCTGACTTTTCTTTATACTTCTGTTCTTCCTGATTTTTCTTAATTACACTTATACCAGTAGCTTCTTTTAGCTCAGGAGCTAAAAATTTACCACCATCCTTTTTGGAGCTTATCATAATAACTACCCCTATGAATTGTAAATCTTTACATATGGGAGCTATTTATTCTGGATGCACAGAATCTGGTCAGAGACTTAGTTCCTCTCTGAATTCTGCCACAACCAAAGGCAGAGCCTCCACAGAGCTTGGATGAGTCTTATGATGGCCTTGTATAACTTGCTATGTGTGGCGGGGGGTGGGGGGAGGTGAGGGCTGATGGAAGTAAGCAATGAGGAAAACACCCATGTGGAGGAGTCCAAATGCAATGATTGATTTACTAAGGAGAAACATCTACAGGTATAATATCTGGAAGCATTAACGGATGAGTTTTCATTCTCTTTTTACCCCTCATTACCCCTCAACATTTCCCATTAAAATTAGACCTTGAGGCTGAGATGTATTACCTCAGGCAAGGGCCCAATGCATAAAACAAACAGTCATATTTTTGGCATTTACTTTGGAATTAGACTTCTGCAAACCTTGGCAGAGCCACTGTCTCAATAGATAAAGCTTTGAATTACAAAACACAAGTTTTGTGAGAGAGAGAGAGAGAAAGGTTCTGAGTTTCAAAACTTTGAAGACTTCATGCAAAGACTTAGCGCACAAAGGTTTCTTACAAACAAGAGCATTGGAAAGATTTTATGATGAAAAAAAAAAAGCCTGTTTTCCACATCCAAGATGAAATTAAGATGGATTAGTTGAGGAAGGGAAGGGGAGTGAAGGAAACCTCAGAAATATTGGGGGAGTATTAAGAGCAGAGACTTGTGTTTTACTTCCCAGATGAAGCTCAAGAAGGCACTAAGTCTGCAAAAATGGTTGCCAGACACATCTAGATAGGAGTAGAAACTCTTCTAACTCTACCATTCTTCAGATCTGACCCGATGGAAAGGTGGGCAGAATACAATGGGAAGGTAATGGGAAGATACCTGCACCTTCAATAAGGCTACAAATGGCTGAGAGGTGTGTAGGGGCCTTGTAATTTTAACAAGGAAAAAGGAATTGACAGTGAATTTCATGTCAATTGCACAGTACATAGGACTGGTAGAACTGTGAACATTAGGAAACACTACGGTATGGATAAAGACCAACAGCCCAAATATAACAGAAGCTAAACTCTCCTCAGATACCAAAAGAAAGCAGAAAAGGATCACGGACAAAATACCCTGCCTTCCACTTTGGTAGTATTTAGATGCTAACCCATAGAATAAGAAGAAAAAAGAGGAAAACCTTGATTTGTACTAATTTTTTACTTCAAAAAAATTACTTCATGACAAATTTGACTAAGAGTACCTTAAATTGTCAATGTTAAAATTTCTGAGACTGGGAGTTCCCTGGCGATCCAGTGGTTAGGGGGCCAAGCAGGAAGCCTGGGTTCAATCCCTGGTCAGGGAACTAAGATCCACCCTCCCCCCAAGCCATGTGGTACAGCCAAAAATTTTTTTCTGACACTGAACAGAATTGGAGAGAAGAATCACATCTTTGCAAACTTGAATTGAACTATGAAAAACATACCTATAGAGTGTATAGTTTTTTATCACTATATTAAATCACTACAAATTTCTGGACTTAACACAAATTTATCATTTTATAATTTTGGACATTAGAAGTTCTGACATCAAGGTGTCAACAAGGCTGTTCCAGGAGAGAATATGCTTGCTTGGCTTTTCCAGGTTCATTCAGTTCAGTCACTCAGTTCTGTCCAACTCTTTGCGACATCATTGACTGCAGCACGCCAGGCCTCCCTATCCATCACCAACTCCTGAAGCCTACTCAAACTCATGCCCATCACATCGGTGATGCCATCCAACCATCTCATCCTCTGTAGTCCCCTTTTTCTCCCACCATCAATCTTTCCCAGCATCAGGGTCTTATCAAATGAGCCAGTGCTTTGCATCAGGTGGCCAAAGTATTGGAGTTTCAGCTTCAGAATCAGTCCTTCCAGTGAATATTCAGGACTGATTTCCTTTAGGACAGACTGGATGGATCTCCTTGCAGTCCAAGGGACTCTCAAGAGTTTCTCCAGCATCACAATTCAAAAGCATCAATCCTTTGGCACTAAGCCTTCTTTATAGTCCAACTCTCACATCCATACATGACTACTGGAAAAACCATAGCTTTGACTAGATGGACCTTTGTTGGCAAACTAATGTCTCTGCTTTTTAATATGCTGTCTAAGTTGGTCATAACTTTCCTTCCAAGGAGCAAGCGTCTTTTAATTTCATGACTGCAGTCACCATCTGCAGTGATTTTGGAGCCCCCAAAAATAAAGTCTCTTACTGTTCCCATCATCTCCCGATTTATTTGCCGTGAAGTGATGGGACCAGGTTCCATGATCTTAGTTTTATGAATGCTGAGCTTTAAGCCAACTTTTTTACTCTCCTCTTTCACTTCCATCAAGAGGCTCTTTAGTTCTTCTTCACTTTCTTCCATAAGGATGGTGTTATCTGCATATCTGCTGCTGCTGCTGCTAAGTCAGAGCTGTGTCCAACTCTGTGCAACACCATAGATGGCAGCCCACCAGGTTCCCCCATCCCTGGGATCAGAGGTTATTGATATTTCTCCCAGCAATCTTGATTCCAGCTGTGCTTCATCCAGCCTGGCATTTCATATGATATACTCTGCATAGAAGTTAAATAAGCAGGGTGACAATATACAGCCTTGATGTACTCCTTTCCAGTTTCAAAAGAACCAATTTTGGTCCTTAGTTCATAGACCCTCCCTCCATCTTCCAGCATCAGAGCACTTTCAACTCTCCTCCTTCTCTCCTGCCCTTCCATCATCACGTCTTTTTTTTGCCTCAGACAATATGCCTCTCTCTTTGCCTTTTTAGAATTCTTTTGTTTATATTGGATCCACTCACATAATCCAGGATAATCTCAATTCAAGATCCTTAATTTAATCACATCTGTAAAGTCCCTTTTGCCATCTAGGATAACACTTACAGGTTTCAGGAAATAGGGTGTGGATAATCTTCAAAAGGGATTTCCCAGGTGCCACTAGTGGTAAAGAACCCACCTGCCAATGTGGGAGACCCAGATCAATCCTTGGGTCAGGAAGATCCTCTGGAGAAGGGAATGGCAACCCACGCCAGTACTCTTGCCTGGACAATCCCCGTAGACAGAGGAGTCCATATGGTTGCAAAGAGTCCAGTGTGACTGAAGCAACCTTAGCACACACACATCTTTATAAGGCCATTAATCTGAGCTATGACCCAACCCAGGAATTCTCACCCTTATATAGATCACCTGTAGAGCCAAACACCTAGTCTTCTCAACAAGGCTAATGGTCAAGTTTGGTCTTCAGCCATTATGTTCTAGTTTAGCCCTAACAGTTGTTCACAGCCAGAATCTATAGCGATCAGTTGGTGCCTGTGCTTTATTAACATTGTTCAATATTTTGACTATCACCCCTGGTGACAATGACAAGTTGAGAAGTGCCACCCTTATGGTGTGAACAGTTAGAGCAAATTCCTTGAGCAAAGCAGCCTACAGAGCTAAATGGGCTGAGATTTATAGGATTAGCTGAGTGAAAGAAGTAAATAAAAATTATTATGTTTTCTATATATATGTCCTGGATACCATCCAAATAGGCTAGTGTTTCCAGTGATCAAAAAGCATGTAGTACATATCTCTGTGACCCCCTTCTATGTAATTTCTAAAGAAGATGTAAGATGACAAAATCCTCAGATGCACACTCATTCATTTAATCTTTCAACCATCTTTAATAAGTGTTTGTTCAGTGTCAAGATTTATTCTAGGTGTTGGAGATATAGTGGAAAACAGCACCAGATAATTTTATACAGTGTTCTCAAACTTCAGTGTGCATCAGAATTTAGTAAAACATAGCCAAGGAAGGAAGTAGGAGGGGGATTCCAGAGAGAGAGGACATAGATATACCTATGGTTGATTCATGTTGATGTTGGGCAGAAACCAACACAATACTGTAAAGAAATTATCCTTCAATTAAAAATAAATTTAAAAAATAAAACATAGCTTCCATGGCTGTGCTAAAAAGAGAGATTTCTGAGCTGCCCTCCACCCACCCCACAGGAATCTTTTTAGAGGGTTTGGGGCAACTCAGGAATTTGCATATTATAAATTATTTGGAAGTGGGAATATGCTGGTGAAAAGAGCTCACTTAGAGAAAAGAGCTCATCATAGTGGTAATGGCATAAAAGAATCCTCAAGGTTAATCACTTACCATCTGTTTTCATTTCTGCTGGCCTATCCCATGAGCTGGTTCATACAAAGATAATAAGACTCAGTTTATATAGATACTAACATGCCTACCATCCCCACTTTGAATTGCCGTGTGTTCATTTCCTTAATTTTGATCAACACTATAGATCTTGTATTGTTTTCTGCTTATTTATTTCAGTAACTCTTTAAGTAGTATAGATCGGAAAGTAATAAGTGACTAGACTCTAGATTAGAAGATTTTCCTCATGGTTTTTTACTCAGAAGGCAGGCTGATCATTTTGGCTTTCAACTATTATATAAAAGACAGACTGTGCATTATTGTGCTAGAGGTTTTGTGTTGATGGCTAGGACACTCAAGAAGTTTGACATTTCTAGGTAAAACATGTTCCACTGACAGATTCTTCAAAGGAAAATGGGCCCCCACACAACCCTTGTTAAGTTGACAGTGAAATACATGATTTCACAATCCTACCTACAGTTGCTTAGAGATGGACACCTAAACCAGGGAAGTTCAATCACGGACTTAAACTGACCTATGCATTGACTGGCATAAAGAGCTGCCATAAAAGAGATGTTTATGTATGGCTGAGTCCCTTTGCTGTCCACCTGAAACCATCACAACATTGTTCATCAGCTATACTCTAATATGGGCATCCCATTGCAGGGGGGTGAAGAGAATAGGGGGAAGAGATAGTTTGGGATGGGCATGTATACACTGCTATCTTTAAAATGGATAACCAACAAGGTCCTACTGTATAGCACAGGGAACTCTGCTTGATGTTTTGTGGCAGCCTGGATGGAAGGGGCATTTGGGGGAGAATGGATACATGTATATGCATGGCTGAGTCTCTTCTCTGTTTGCCTGAAACTATCACAACATTGTAATCAGCTATACCCCAATACAAAATTTAGAAGTATTTTTTTTTAAGTCAAGGATTTTTTATGAAATTGTCTCTTCAGTCACATATTAGAGCTCTTTACCAGACCAAGAGTCTTCCAAACATATTTCATTGGGTGGGAAATTATGGATGGCTCATAGCAAATCCACCCCTTTCTTGATAAATATTTTGAATATGTGAAGTTTGAGATACCTATTAGATTTAAAGATGGAGACTTCAAAGTTAGCAGTTAAAATTTTTGAATTTAGAGAAGTCAGGGTAGGAAATGCAAATTGGGGAGTCATTGGAGATATAGATTTTGGGGTCATTGGCATAAAGACAGTACTGAAAATCATGGGACTAGATAAAATCACTTAGAGAAAGAGAGTATAGAGAATAAAAGGTGGGCCAGGACTGAGTCTTAGGGCATTTCTACATTTAGAAATAGGGCGGAGGAAAGGAGCCAGCAAAGCAGATTAAGAATGAATAGCCACTAGTTATGAAGGAAATATGATGTCCTAGAAACCAAAAAAAGAAGTGGTTTCAAGAATAAGGTAGTGGTCAATTGTGTCAGATGTTTATGAGAGGTCTATTAAGATGAGGATTTTAAAAATGGCTACTGGATTTAGAAACAGAAAAGTTATTGCAACAGTAAAGTCAGAAGCTCAGTTGTGGTGGGCTGAAGACAGAATGGGTCATGAGGAAGTAGAGACAACAATGATGAACAAACCTTTCAAAGAAAGTTTTGTAATGAAGGGGGATCAGAAAAATGGGGTGGTATCAAGAGGGAGACATGTGAAATCACAGGAAATACAGGAAAATGTTTATATAGAAACAGGGACTATTCTATGATGAAAGGAGAATTAAGGACACAAAAGAGAGAAAAGATAGTGTCAGGTGAAAAGTCCTTGAGAAGTCAAGAGCAGATGGAACACAGAGTATAAGTGAATGGATTGCCTTTTATAGAAACAAATATACAACTTAGATAGATTTAATAGTAGAAAAGCAACAGAAATCCTATGTAACATGTGTTTCTGATGGAGGTGGAGTGTTTCAGAAGTTTCAGCTGCAGAAAATGAATGAAATGACTGTTTCAAAGAGCAAAAAGGGAGGAACTTCCCTGGTGGTCCAGTGGAGAAGACTCTGTGCTTCCACTGCCAGGGGCATGGGTTCAATCCCTGGTCAGGGAACTGATTCCACATGCCACAGTACAGCCAAAAAACTTGTAAAATAATAAATTAAAAACATTGCTGGGACGAATAAATCCAGAGCCATACAACAGCAAACAAAAACAAAGAGCAGAAAGGCAAATCTGTGAAGACAGTATTAGTACAATAGAATGCCCAGGCAGTTGTTAAGTTTCAAATTTGAGAACATGAATTTAAAATACAACTCGTTAGCATGCAGATTAGTTTTCTATTGATGCTGGAAAAATTACCACAAATTTAATGGTTGAAAACAATGCAAGTTCACCTCACAGCTCTGTAAGTCAGAAGTATAGCGTAGCTCTTTCTAGGGTAAAGTCAAGATATGAACAGGCTGCCTTCTTTTTTGGAAACTGTAGGAGATAATCCATTTCCTTAACTTTTCCAGCATTCCTTGGGCCACCCACATTCCTTGGTTCATGGTCTCTTCAGTTCAGTTTAGTTCAGTCACTCAGTCTTGTCTGACTCTTTGTGACCCCATGAATCACAGCACGCCAGGCCTCCCTGTCCATCACCAACTCTCAGAGTTCACTCAAACTCACGCCCATCGAGTCGGTGATGCCATCCAGCCATCTCATCCTCTATCATCCCCTTCTCCTCCTACCCCCAATCCCTCCCAGCCTCAGGATCTTTTCCAATGAGTCAACTCTTTGCATCAAGTGGCCAAAGTAGTGGAGTTTCAGCTTCAGCATCATTCCTTCCAATGAACACCCAGGACTGATCTCCTTTAGGATGGACTAGTTGGATCTCCTTGCAGTCTAAGGGACTCTCAAGAGTCTTCTCCAGCACCACAGTTCAAAAGCATCAATGCTTTGGTGCTCAGCTTTCTTCACAGTCCAACTCCATCCATACATGACCACTGGTAAAACCATAGCCTTGACTAGATGGACCTTTGTTGGCAAAGTAATATCTCTGCTTTTCAATATGCTATCTAGGTTGGTCTTAACTTTTCTTCCAAGGAGTAAGCGTCTTTTTAATTTCATGGCTGCAATCACTATCTGCAGTGATTTTGGAGCCAAAGAAAATAAAGTCTGACACTGTTTCCACTGTTTCCCCATTTATTTCCCATGAACTGGTGGGACCAGATGCCATGATCTTAGTTTTCTGAATGTTGACTTTTAAGACAACATTTTTACTCTCGTCTTTCACTTTCATCAAGAGGCTTTTTAGTTCCTCTTCACTTTCTGCCATAAGGGTGTTCTCATCTGCATATCTGTAAGTAAGTAAGTAAGTAAAGTCACTCAGTCGTGTCCGACTCTTTGTGACCCCATGGACTGCAGCCCACCAGGTTCCTCAGTCCATGAGATTCTCCAAGCAAGAATACTGGAGTGGGTTGCCATTTCCTTCTCCAGGGGATCTTCCCGACCCAGGGATCGAACCCGGGTCTCCCGCATTGGAGGCAGACGCTTTAACCTCTGAGCCACCAGGGAAGCCCCTGCATATCTGAGGTTACTGATATTTCTCCCAGCAATCTTGATTCCAGCTTGTGCTTCTTCCACCCTAGTGTTTCTCGTGATGTACTCTGCATAGAAGTTAAATAAGCAGGGTGACAATATACAGCCTTGACGTACTCCTTTTCCTATTTGGAACCAGTCTGTTGTTCCATGTCCAGTTCGAACTGTTGCTTCCTGACCTGCATATAGGTTTCTCAAGAGGCAGGTCAGGTGGTCTGGTATTCCCATCTCTTTCAGAATTTCCCATAGTTTATTGTGATCCACACAGTCAAAGGCTTTGGCATAGTCAATAAAGCAGAAATAGATGTTTTTCTGGAACTCTCTTGCTTTTTCCATGATCCAGCGAATGTTGGCAATTTAATCTCTGGTTCCTCTGCCTTTTCTAAAACAAGTTTGAACATCTGGAAGTTCACAGTTCACATATTGCTGAAGCCTGGCTTGAGGAATTTTGAGGATTACTTTACTAGCGTGTGCTACATCACTTCAGTCATGTCCAACTCTGTGCAACCCTATAGATGGCAGCCCACCAGGCTCCCCCGTCCCTGGGATTTTCCAGGCGAGAACACTGGAGTTGGTTGCCATTTCCTTCTCCAATGCATGAAAGTGAAAAGTGAAAGTGAAGTTGCTCAGTCATGTCCGACTCTTCACGACTCCATGGACTGTAGCCTACCAGGCTCCTCCAACCATGGGATTTTCCAGGCAAGAGTACTGGAGTGGAGTGCCATCGCCTTCTACTAGCATGTGAGAGGAGTGCAACTGTGCAGTAGTTTGAGCATTCTTTGGCATTGCCTTTCCTTGGGATTGAAATGAAAACTGACCTTTTCCAGTCCGGTGGCCACTGCTGAGTTTTCCAAATTTGCTGGCATATTGAGGGCAACACTTTCACAGCATCATCTTTCAGGATTTGAAATAGTTCAACTGGAATCCCATCACCTCCACTAGCTTTGTTCCTAAAGATGCTTCCTAAAGCCCACTTGACTTCACATTCCAGGATGTCTGGCTCTAGGTGAGTGATCACACCATCGTGATTATCTTGGTCGTGAAGCTCTTTTTTGTACTCCATCTTTAATAGAGCAGGAACCCCTCTTATGTTGTACCTGTCTACCCTACTTCCATTGTTGTGTCTCTGCAACCACAGCTGAGAAATGTTCTCTACTTTTAAGGACTCATGGAATTAGATTGAGCCCACCTGGATAATCCAGGTTCATTTCCCCACTCAGGATCTATAATAACATGAGCTAAGCCCTTTTGCCATGTAATGTTCACAGGTTACTGGGATTAGGGACCATTAGGTTATTGGGATTTGGGGCCATGCACAGATGTTACTTTTCCCAGTAGTGTCTGGCTGCTTGTGTGCAGTCTTGGAATAGGTAGACAGCAGGATATCAACTATTGAAAGTCTCTTGGACAACAAGGATATCAAACCCGTCGATTCTAAAGGAAATTAATCCTGAATACTCGTTGGAAGGACTGATGCTGATGCTGAAGCTGAAGCTCCAATACTTTGGCCACCTGGTGGGAAGAGCTGATTCACTGAAAAAGACCCTGATGCTGGGAAAGACTGAAGGCAGGAGAAGGGGATGACAGAGGACAAGATGGTTGGGTGGAATCACCGATTCAATGGACAACACTTTGAGCAAACTCCGGGAGACAGTGAAGGACAGGGAAACCTGATGTGCTGCAGTCCATGGGATCACAAAGAGTCGGACAAGACTTAGTGACCGAAAAACAACGGGATATTAACAGTGTTTTGTGTTTTGCAAGCAAGGGACAGCTGAGTGATAAATGATCAAGAGTGGAAGAGGTGTGCAAGGAAATAACTCTAATGATAATTAAAATCAAGATTTTGGAGGTGGTTCAATTTTTGTTAAGGGCAGTTCAAGAACATGACCCTGAGACTGGGTTGATCAGGCAAGATAAGAAAAAGATAATTGGTGATGAGAAGATCAAGTAACTGAAGAGCCAGAGGATTGGATGAATCTTCCACGTGAATACTGAAGTCACCAAAAATGTTATTAGCATTAGAGAGGGAGAGGAAGAAACTGGGCCAAGTATGATAATGTTTATTAGATGAAAAGAAGTTATTGGTTTGGAGAATAAGAAGGAGGGTAGTAGTAGATTAGGATGGCATTACACATGAAGAATCTGAGATGTCTAAAGGAAAAAGAAGAAATGATCCTAGAAGCAAATGAGGACTTCCTACCATGCAAAGTGCAAAGTATGAGGTACTACCTAAAACCTAGCATTTAGAATAGCTGGGATGAGACTCAAGAACCTAGATATTAGAATTGCAACACAGTCTTTGTTTAAGATGCAACCCCAGCCCTCACAGGGCAAATAATCAATATTTACTTCAACATTATATTTAGCATCCTTAAACTTGTGTAAGGTCATTAGCCATGAGTTCATGAAGTTACCATCACCTCTAACTGGTACACCAATATCAGCAATAGAAACAAGGCACATCATTTGAATTTACTGTCAGTATCTGGATATTTGGGCTTCCCTGGTGGCTCAAACGGTAAAGAATCTGACTGCAATACAGGAGACCCAAGTTTGATCCCTGATTTGGAAGATCCCATGGAGAAGGGAATGAATGGCAACCCACTCCACTATTCTTGCCTGGAGAATTCCGTGGACAGAGAAGCCTGGCAGGGTACAGTCCATGGTGTCACAAAGAGTCAGGTGCAACTTAGCAATCAAACAACAACAAATAGAACAGATAAACTTCTACTAGGTGACATTTCACACTGACTCACCCATGAGGAGGTAGTATACTTTGGAGTGTCACATTCCTGGATACTAGGCCTTCTTCTGCCACAAATCAGCCATGGGAGGTTGATTTTTTAAAGTCTTGCCAAATAAGTGAGCATTCTTGATGAAACCTGAAGTAAAAACCTTTGTTTTTGTCTGTATTTCTTTATTCATTGAAATTCTCATTAACCAGTTGAAGTATAAATATATGTGTACTATTGTAATAAAAAATGTTACAATAGTGAAGATAGTGGAAACTACTCTTCTTATATATGAAAGCAATTATGAAAGACTTCCAAATGGTTAAATCAATTGGTAAACAAATGACAATTAATACAAATATTAAAAGAATGCCTTAGCCAGATAAATTTAGGAAGAGTACTATATATTTTGGAGCCATCAAATTTTTATAAATATTTATAAAGACAAATAATGATATAATAATTATAAATCATTATAAAACACTGAATAATGGATATTATATTTATTATAATTTTAATTTTTATAAAATTATTTGATACACTCACTAAATGAAATACTTAAAACCTCTATTTGATTTACAGTTATTTAATTCCATTTAGTTAAGCAAAAAGTCATAATTTAGGTATTATGCTATCTATGAGAAGGAATTAAAAATAGAATGTCAGTCTTGCCATATCAAAATTTCATGAGGAAAAAAATCTCCAAAATCACATACAAAGCTTCTATGATAAATCATTTTGATCCAGACACAATAAAAAATACAGAGTAAGAATAAAGAAAGTATCAGAGAAAACCCTACAATAACCTTGCTTTTCCATAAACCTCAGTTTTTTTTTAATATAAATTATTTATTTTAATTGGAGGTTAGTTACAATATTGTATTGGTTTTGCCATACATCAACATGAATCTGCCACGGGTGTACATGTGTTCCCCATCCTGAATCCCCCTCCCTCTTCCCTCCCCGTACCATCCCTCTGGGTCATCCCAGTGCACCAGCCTGAGCATCCAGTATCATGCATCAAACCTGGACTGGCGATTCATTTCATATATATAGAATTTAGAAAGATGGTAATGATAAACCTCAGTTTTAAATGATCATCCATTTAGGATCATCAGTGTGAAGTAGAATGACTCCAGGAGTAACACAGCATCAGAGAGTACCAAGACATTATTCCTACACTACAATGTTCAACAATTTACTTGACTACCAAGTATACCAAAAAAATAATAAAAAATTAATTTGGGGGGAGAAATTTTACATTTATCCTTGTATATCACAAGTTCATTTTGGTGACACTTGGTTATGGTTAAGTTTTATATTGATCTTTTACTATTGTTTACTTTTTAAATTGAGGTATAAATTCATGTGCCATGCTATTCACGCTTTTAAAGTGTACAAATCAGTGGTTTATAGAGAATTCACAAACTTTTACAACCATCATCTAATTTCAGAATTTTTATGACCTCCAAAAGAAGACCTGTTCCCTTTGGCATTTACTCTCCACTTCCCTATACCCTCAGCACCTGGCAACCATTAATCCATTTTCTGTCTCTGTGGACTTGCCTATTCTGGACATTTTATATAAATGGAATTAATAAATACACAGCAGTTTGTGTCTGTCTCCTTTCACCTAGCATAATGTTTTTAAGGTCATATGTATTATAGCATATATCAGAATTTCATTCCTTTTTATTGCCAAGTAATATTCCATTGTAATAGATATACCATATTTTATTTCTTCATTTATCATTTGATGTACATTTGGGCTGGTCCGACCTTGGCTCAGGCAAGTTAAATGAATTTGGGGCTATTATAAATAATGCTGCTGTATGTAGTTAAGTGTAAGGTTTTGAGTGGACATATGTTTTCATATTTCTTGGATCTATACCTAAGAGTAGAATTGCTGGGTCATATGGTAACCCTTTGTTTAATATTTTGAGGGACTATCAAGCTGTTTTCCAAAGTAGATATCCACAAGAAATGTATGAGGGTTCCAATTTCCACTTCTCCTATCATGTCTTTTGGTATGGGTAGCTACTGAGACTAAATAGGATTTCATTACCTCTCCTGGAACATTCTACTTGGATTACTGGCCACCTCTTTCTGGGTCAGGCCCAATAGGTTCATTGCCTGCTAAGCTCAGTCCTTTGTCCAAGTTCTAGCTTACTACTGTTTACCTTCTGATGTTTTCTACCAAGACCCTCCCCATATGCTTCAAGCCCAAACCTATATAATTATGACATATTTTAGATGGTTGCATTATTCAGGCAATAATTCCCTTTAATTACTTGATAGTAATTCATCATCGGCATTATTTATTCTCAAGTGGCTCTTTAAAGTTCATAAGACACACAGTTTCATTTATTTCTTACAACATGATAATAAGTACCATTATTCTCATTTTAGGGATAAGGAAACTAAAGCTCAGAGAACTTGAATGACTTACCTAATGTCACAGAGAGCCAATTAATGGTAAAACCAGAACCCAAACTTTAACGCCAAATCTTATCCCAACCACTGATTACCTAATAGTTTCTCTACCATAAAATCCTTTCTATAAATTATATTAGGATGACATTTTCCCAAATTATTTTATCAGGTTCCAAGTTCTCCAAAACCTTAAAAGAATTTTTCTAGCTTATCTATGACATAGCGTTGTTTGGCTTCCCAGGCATCATCAACCTCATCAATTAATTGTTCTGAAAGAATCAATTTAGTCTATATGTGGCAACAGATAATGGGGCAAAGCCTAAGAGCACTAATTTCTATAAAATCCAAATAATAATTGCTATAGATTTCTCCATAATATTTTAGTTCTTAATCAGTATTTTTGTTCAATGCTTGTAATACTTGTATTTACATCCTAATAGGTTCAAATTCAGACAGCCTCCTCAAGTTTAGTATTTAAATCTTCATCAAATACTTTCATCTTTATCCTACTCTGAACCAAAATTTTTTTAAGATTTTTTTTAATGTGGACCATTTTTAAAGTATTTATTAAATTTGTTACAATTTGTTTACTTTCTGGTCTTTTGGCTATGAGGCATGTGGGATCTTAGACCCCCAACCAGGGACTGAACCCATGCATTGGAAGGCAAAGTCCCAACCACTGGGCCACCAGGAAGTCCCTCAACCAAAATTTACTTGCCCATATGAGGAAATATCTTTCACTGTTATCCCCCTTGTCTGTCATGCTTACTACCTCCTGAACAGTTTTGCTCATGTTATTCCCTCAAATTCTCTTTCCCCTTCCCAATAGAATATCTACCTCCCTTTAATGCCTAACTCAAATCCCACCTTCTCCATAGAGCTTTCCCCGACAATTGCAGACTTCAGTGACCTCTCTTTCCTTTTAATTCCAGTTACACCATGCTAGAAAATAAAGACAACATCAATGGGATAGCAATCCATCAGTTAGAAAATGATGTATTCCTAAGGAGTCCAAGTTTCAGTCCTTATACTTCTTCTGATATTCTTGAAAACTTGAAATCATCAAGATAATCTCACTGTACCTCCTGATGATAAAACTGAAAGTAATATAATCATTTACAGTGAAAAATCTATTTGAAACCAAACTACCCAAAACCCTTAATTAAGTAGAATTCTTTTTTGCATAGAACGTTTAAGAAAATGAGGCAAAACAAACAAAAAAAAAGAAGCTCATTCCATTTTTAATTACATTCCAGGGAGTGTCTGGTAGATACTCAGCCTCATGCCCAGCATCTGTTTCATCCATTCTTGGAGAGTGACCGCTGTCTTGAGATGATGAGCCTGTCAATCTGTAAAAGTAAAAATGTTTACTAGATTCTACTTGCTAAGGCAAGAAAGTTGACCTGAATTTAAAAATTTCTGAGAACATGAGGCAAAACAAAATAAAATTTCATTTCACCAAGGCAATCAAGACAATTTAAAAGAAAGTGAAATGGTACAGATGAACCTATTTTCAGGATAGAAATAGAGACAGAGATGCAGACATAGAGAACTTACATGTGGACATGTAGGGAGAGAGGGAAGGAGGGTGAAACTGGGAGAGTAGCATTGACATCCAAGTGTCAAAGCGATAGCTAGTGGGAAGCTGCTGTATAACACAGGGAGCTCAGCTCAGTGCTCTGTGATGAGGAGTGGGGTGGAGTGCAGGGAGGAGATCCAAGAGGGAGGGGTGTATGTATACATATAGCTGATTCACTTTGTTGTATAGCAGAAACCAACACAGCATTGTTAAGCAATTATACTCCAATTTTAAAAATAGAAAAAATATAGTATAAGACAAGGACTGAGTCTTAATCTTCTTTGCCTACCCTGACATACAGCAGAGTCTCAGTGAAGTTTTTCAAACGGATTTGTTGGTGGTGGTGGTTAGTCGCTCAGTCCTATTTTGCAACCTCATGGACTGTAGCTCACCAGGCCTCTCTGTCCAGGCAAGAATACTGGTGTGGGTAGCCATTCCCTTCTCCAGGGGATCTTCCTGATCCAGGGACTGAACTCATATCTCCTGCATTGGCAAGTGGATTCTTTACCTCTGAGCCACCAGATTATTTCACTAAAAACCCCCTACCCAGGGACCCAAATTTTCAGTAGATCAATTTGAATGCTTTATTTTAAAATTTTCTCAAAGGCTGAACATGTCTGCTGTGAATATTCAATGTAACAGCTTCGTTTATGTCTATATCAACTTTTTTTTTTGGTAGTTTCTTCCTCTTGTCCTCTCTTTCTCATTGCAGCCTTTTGTTTTCTTTTCCAGAAGCCTACTGAGCATGGCACACTTTCAGTAATGTTCCATTTTTCTATTTGATTTTTACTCAACCATATGTGACCCCATTAAGCAGCTCTGACAATTCCAGCTTCTCTCTCTAACAGAAGATCTCTGTTATAAAGAGGAATAGAAACATACTCATAGATCCAAGACTCTCCTAAGAATGGAGATCCTTTATGCTGGTATTTATTAGACGCAATATTGTAAAATGGAATACTGTGCACCTTCTCCAAAATTTCACCAGGCAAAAGCCCCAGTTCAGAATGCCTTTACATTAATCAGCTTTCCTGGCAGCATAATGATGCTGGAAATTAGGAAAGCAATGGAGGATTCTTACCCGGATTTAATAGGCTCAGGCACTTTGCTAACACACTGCAGTGGATCAATTGAAGTTAATTATTATACAAGATTAAACCCCAAGTAACTACAGTACATCAAACCAATGCAAAAAGCTCTGGCTGGGGAAGAAGGAAAAACAAACATGAATCCTGGAGCCAAGACTTTTCTACCCAGTCCTTAACTCACTGCATTTTGCATATAAACATAATAGATTAACACAAGATGAAATACAGCATATTAAATTCTGAAAGTAAGATATAAACTTCACCTACTGTCTCTATGAGATACTTAACCTAGGAGCCTAAAGAAACAGCTGTAAATTTTCTTCACTTTTCTATTTATTTTTGGATAGTTGATGTGTCTTCTACTGCTTACTCAGATTTACATTTCTACCCACCAGGGACTCAACTTTTTATGACCATTGACCATTCCAAGAAAAATATCTTAAAAAGCCACAGAAGCAAATAAATGGGATTTCACATTTATTCACTGCCTGAGTCACTTCAAGGGAGCAGGGCTAAGCTCAGAATAGGTGAGGTGTTTAACAGATAGTTCTCGCAAGTTGAAAGAGTTCTTTGGGTTCTTTAGGGACCCAACGAGAGAGACAAAGGAACATACTAGAGAGGAAAACACAATGACAAGGCACTGTATGCTAATTCATGGTCATTAAGTGGTAGTGATGTACCTCTGGGGCAGGGTATTTTTTAAATATCAACTGTTTCTTCTTGAGGTTCCTTTTTTCTCCTTGCCCTTTCCCTCACTGAGCAGCTAAACAGTTGCGTGCTCATTTGCTTTGGCAGACAGCAGACACAGCATAAAGCTGTGGGGAGCAAAAGACATCTCATCTCGGCATTTGGGTTTCAAACGTCTAGCAAAGGACTTACAACATACACAAGTAATTGTTGTGAGAAAGCAAAAATTAGCTCAACCATCCCCTACCAGACCAGGAAAAGACTTCCTAGGATGACAGAACCAAGAAAAGGCAGAGAGGAAGCAATGAGAGTATAGATGTCAAATGTTCGAAGAGGGGGCCAGAAATAAAAAGTCACAAAGGTTTTTTTTGTTTCCAAGAAATAGGGAATTCAGGCCCCATGTGGGAGACGATAAGATGCACAGAGACAAATGGCACTTATATGTGTCTAGGCTCAGATGGTAAAGCGTCTGTCTACAATGTGGGAGACCTGGGTTCAATCCCTGGGTTGGGAAGATCCCCTGGAGAAGGAAATGGCAACCCACTCCAGTACTATTGCCTGGAAAATCTCATGGACAGAGGAGCCTGGTAGGCTACAGTCCATGGGGTCGCAAAGAGTCGGACACGACTGAGCGACTTCACTCACTCACTCACTCGAGGCAAAAGGGGACCTAGATAGCCTTACAGAGCTTTGTTGTTGTTTAGCAGCTCAGTTGTGTCTGATTCTTTATGACCCCATGGACTGTAGCTGGCCAGGGTCCTCTGTCCATGGGGTTCTTCAGGCCAGAATACTGGAGTGGGTTGCCATTGCTTCTTCAGGGGATCTTCCTGACCCAGGGATTTAACCCAAATGCCCTGAACACTGCAGGCATTGGCAGCCAGATTCTTTACCATTGAGCCACCAAGGAGCTTTACTACATGGCATTATGGTGCAAGAAGAGCTAAGTGATTTCTGTGAACACAAGTGTGACATGGAAGAGCAAGAGAAAAAAAACAATTAACAGAGCCATAAAGTTAGGAGCAAAGATCATTTCTTCTGGTGATGTCTATGGACATTTGATGTAGACTCAGATGGGGCCATGGGCATCTTGGCAGGTACCTACATGGACAGATGATATTGAAGATAAAATAGATCATCTCTTAATTTCTTGGCACTATTTGAGTTCTCCATCTACCCTTCAATAACTTAGACACAACTCAAAGGAAAGAAGTATGAAGTCCTAAAACTAATTACAATGAATTTTCCAAATTCTGTTGGAATAAAGGTTTTGAATTTGAATTTATTAGGAAAGATAGTTTTATTTCTTGTACACATACGTTTATAGACTGAGATTCATGCCTGCATATCTGTAAGTGCATGTATAACAAAGTTTGAGCCATAGAACTGTTCAAAATAGGAATGGGCAAGTCATTTATTCCATAAACATTTACTCTTTGGTTATTATGGCTTTAATTAGGGGCTGGTAAGAAGAAAACATCCATCCAGTTGTGGATGTGGCTGGTGATGGAAGTAAAGT
The DNA here is from genome assembly GCA_006408695.1 of Aepyceros melampus. Classification (NCBI taxonomy): domain Eukaryota; kingdom Metazoa; phylum Chordata; class Mammalia; order Artiodactyla; family Bovidae; genus Aepyceros; species Aepyceros melampus. Next base: position 82,062 of record SJXQ01002624.1, read on the forward strand.
CCGATGCTGTAAAGAGGAATATTACATAGGAACCTAGAATGTTAGATCCATGAATCAAGGCAAATTGGAAGTGGTCAAACAGGAGATGGCAAGAGTGAACGTCGACATTCTAGGGATCAGCGAACTAAAATGGACTGGAATGGGTGAATTTAACTCAGATGATCATTATATCTACTATTGTGTGCGAGAATCCCTTACAAGAAACGGAGTAGCCATCATAGTCAATAATAGAGTCTGAAATTTAGTACTTGGATGCAATCTCAAAAATAACAGAATGACCTCTCTTCGTTTCCAAAGCAAAACATTCAATATCACGGTAATCCAAGTCTATGCCCCAACCAGTAACGCTGAAGAAGCTGAAGTTGAACGGTTCTATGAAGACCTACAAGACTTTCCAGAATTAACACCCAAAAATGATGTCCTTTTCATTATAGGAGACTGGAATGCAAAAGTAGGAAGTCAAGAGATACCTGGAGTAATGGGAAGTTTGGCCTTGGAGTACAAAATGAAGCAGGTCAAAGACTAACAGAGTTATGCCCAGAGAATCCGCTCATCATAGCAAACACCCTCTTCCAACAACACAAGAGAAGACTACAAATGGACATCATCAGATGGTCAATACTGATATCAGATTGATTATACTCTTTGTGGCCAAAGATGGAGAAGTTCTAGACAGTTAGCAAAAACAAGACAGGAAGCTGACTGTGGCTCAGATCATGAACTTCTAATTGCCAAATTCAGACTTAAATTGAAGAAAGTAGGGAAAAACACTTGACCACTCAGGTATGACCTAAATCAAATCCCTTACAATTATACAGTGGAAGTGACATATAGATTCAAGGAATTAGATCTGATAGAGTGCCTGAAGAACTATGGACAGAGGTTTGTGACATTGTATAGGAGGCAGTGATCAAGACCATCCCCAAGAATAAGAAATGCAAAAAAAGAAAAATGGCTGTCTGAGGAGGCCTTACAAATAGCTGAGGGGAAAAAAAAACATGAAAGGCAAAGGAGAAAAGGAAAGATATACTCATTTGAATGCAGAGTTCAAAAGAATATCAAGGAGAGATAAAGAAAAAGCCTTCCTCAGTGATCAATGCCAAGAAATAGAGGAAAACAATAGAATAGGAATGACTAGAGATCTCTTCAAGAAAATTAGAGATACCAAGGGAACATTTCATGCAAAGATGGGCTCGATAAAGGACAGAAATGGTATGGACCTAAGAGAAGCAGAAGATATTAAGAAGTGGCAAGAATACACAGAAGAACTGTACAAAAAGATGTTCATGACCCAGATAACCATGATGGTGTGATCACTCACCTAGAGCCAGACATCCTGGAACATGAAGTCAAGTGGGCCTAAGGAAGCATCACTACAAACAAAGCTAGTGGAGGTGATGGAATTCCAGTTGAGCTATTTCATATCCTATAAGATGATGCTGTGAAAGCGCTGCACTCAATATGCCAGCAAATTTGGAAAATGCTGCAGTGGCTGCAGTACTGGAAAGGTCAATTTTCATTCCAGTCCCAAAGAATGGCAATGCCAAAGAATGCTCAAACTACCGCACAATTGCAGTCATCTCAAACGCTAGCAAACTAATGCTCAAAATTCTCCAAGCCAGGCTTCAACAGTACGTGAACCATGAACTTCAAGATGTTCAAGCTGGATTTAGAAAAAGCAGAGGAATCAGAGATCAAATTGCCAACATATGTTGGATTATTAAAAAAGCAAGAGAGTTCCAGAAAAATATCAACTTCTGTTTCATTGACTATGCCAAAGCCTTTGACTGTGTGGATCACAACAAACTATGGAAAATTCTTAAAGAGATGGGAATGCCAGACAACTTGACCTGCCTCTTGAGAAATCTGTATGCAGGTCAAGAAGCAACAGTTAGAACTGGACATGGAACAACAGACTGGTTCCAAATAGGGAAAGGAGTATGTCAAAGCTACCTATTATCATCCTGCTTATTTAACTTATATGAAGAAATCATATACAAAGAAATCATCATGAGAAATGCTGGGCTGGATGAAGCACAAGTGGGAATCAAGATTGCCAGGAGAAGTGTCAACAACCTCAGATATGCAGATGACACCACCCTTATGGCAGAAAGCAAAGAGAAACCAAAGAGCCTCTTGATGAAATGAAAAAGGAGAGTGAAAAAGTCGGCTTAAAATTCAACAATCAGAAAACTAATATCATGGCATCTGGTCCCATCATTTCATGGCAAATAGATGGAGAAACAATAGAAACAGTAGCAGACTTTATTTTGGAGGGCTCTAAAATCACTGCAGATGGTGACTGCAGCCATGAAATTAAAAGACACTTGCTCCTTGGAAAAAAAGGTATGATCAACCTAGACAGCATATTAAAAAGCAGAGACATTAGTTTGCCAACAAAGGTCCATCTAGTCAAAGACTACAAGGAGATCCAACCAGTCCATCCTAAAGGAGATCAGTCCTGGGTGTTCATTGGAAGGACTGATGTTAAAGCTGAAACTTCAATACTTTGGCCACCTGATGCGAAAGCTGACTCATTTGAAAAGACCTTGATTCTGGGAAAGATTGAGGGCAGGAGAAGGGGACAACAGAGGATGAGATGGTTGGATGGCATCACCAACTTGATGAACATGGGTTTGGGTGGATTCCGGGAGTTGGTGATGGACAGGGTGGCCTGACGTGCTGTGGTTCATGGGGTCACAAAGAGTCAGACACGACTGAGCGACTGAACTGAACTGAGTCAAAGCCTATGGTTTTTCCAGTAGTCATGTATGGATTTGAGAGTTGGACTATAAAGAAAGCTGAGTGCTGAAGAATTGATGCTTTTGAACTGTGGTGTTGGAGAAGACTCTTGAGAGTCCCTTGGACTGCAGGGAGATCCAACCAGTCCATCCTAAAGGGAATCAGTCCTGACTATTCATTGGAAGAAATAATGCTGAAGCTAAAACTCAAATACTTTGGCCACTTGATGTGAAGAACTGACTCACTGGAAAAGACTCTGATGCTGGGAAAGATTGAAGACAGGAGGAGAAGAGGATGACAGAGAATGAGATGGTTGGATGGCACCACCAACTTGATGGACGTAAATTTGAGTAAGCTCTGGAAGTTGGTGATGGACAGGGAGTCCTGGAGTGCTGCAGTCCATGGGGTCGCAAACAGTCAGATATGACTGAGTGACTGAACTGAATTGAAAAAGAACATAATAGCAGGGAGAGCTTATGGAAATTCATAGAGCCCCATCCAAAAGGTTGGAAGTTCAAGGGCAGGGAATTATAGACAAGCAGATAGGAAGGAAGCTCTGGTATAGGAAGAAAATAATCACCTAGTACTTAAGTTTGTATTAAATACTGGTTCTCAATGAAAAAGTTCCATCGAAGTTGCTCTTTATTTGCACCAAAGTTTGAGAACCAGTATTTAATACAAACTTAAGTACTAGGTGATTATTTTCTTCCTATACCAAGGCCTCAGTTACCAGGCTTTGATTCCATGAGAATAAAGCAAGGGTCAGCACAGCATACTTGTTCTACAAAGATCCAGGTAGTAATTGTGTAGGATTTCCTGGCCACATGGACTCTGTCACAACTACTCAATTCTTCCCTGTAGTGTGAAAACAGCCATAGACTATATATAAATGAAAGAGTGTATCCATTTTCTAATAAACTTTTTTTTACAGAAACAAGTAGCAACTTAGATCTGGTCCACAGGCCACAGTTTGCTGACCCCTGTTCATAAGCAAGGCCTGCAAGCCTGTATTTTTTTTTTTTAAGTTCTACAAGTGATTCAAATGCAATGCAAAAAGTTTCAGTATTACTGAATTAGAGCACCATTTTCCAGAAAGCTTCAGTTTGAATACAAATATGTTACTTATGAGAAGGTAACATGTTAAAACTTTATCAGTCTTTCCCAAAGTTTTATCTAATAATAAATTTTAAAAGCACAGGAAATTGGGGCAAAAGACACATGACTCTCATTTATGAATGGCTACATAGAGGTTATTTAAAAACTCTAAATTAAATATTATGAGATAGAATGCAGTAGCATATTAAAAGAATAAACTATCATAACTAAGTGAGACTGATACCAGGAATAGAAGGACATTTTGTATTCTTTGATCTAATAACTTCATTTCTAGGAATGATACAAATACACATGAAGAGATTTGGGTAGAAAAAGTATTTATCATTGCAGCAATGTTGGTAATAGCAACAGATTGAAATCCATCTAAAGGTCCATTAATGGGAGACTGCTTGGTACAATATGCTCAATTATGCACAGAATGTCTCTGCAAGAATATACAAGAAACTAGCAACAGTGATTTCTACCAGGGAGAGGAACTAGATGACTAAGAACCAGGGCTGGGAGGGAGATTACTGTATACATTTGGGGGCTTTAGGGTTTTATATAATGTGCAAATACATATTCAAATGACTATTATAAATTTTTAAAATTACATTTATCAATTGGTTTATTTAGAAAATGCATATTGACCTCTTACCTGAAGGTAGGTAATAAACATGATATCTAGAAGAAATTATCCAGTAACAATTTGGAAAATGATAGCCCAAATGCCTAGATTCTATCACCAAAACTTTTGATCCAGTTGTCCTAGGAGAGGGGAAAGAGGCAGATAGTACTTTTTTTTTTAATGTCCCAAGGTGATTTTAATGGTCTTCCCTGGTGGCTCAGACGGTAAAGTGTCTGCCTACAATGTGGGATACCCAGGTTCGATCCCTGGGTCAGGAAGATCCCCTGGAGAAGGAAATGGCAACCCACTCCAGTACTCTTGCCTGGAAAAATCCTATGGATGAAGAAGAGTGGTAGGCTACAGTCCATGGGGTTGCAAAGAGTCAGACACAAGTAAGCCACTTCACTTTCCTCACTTTCCCCACTTTCCCATCCACCTGCCAATGCAAGAGACATGGGCTCTCTTCCTGGGTCAGGAAGATCCCCTGGAGGAGGGAATGGCTACCCACTCCAGTATTCTTGCCTGGGAAATCCCATAGACAGAAGAGCCTGATGGGCTACAGTGCGTGGAACCACACGGACATGACTGAGCAAATGAGTGTACATTCATACAAGGTGATTCTAATACCTAGTCATGTTTGAGGACTCTTCAGTTCAGCTCAGTGGCTCAGTCATGTCCAGCTCTTTGCAACCCCATGAATCCAGCATGCCCGGCCTCCCTGTCCATCAACAACTCTTATGTGAGATGAGTGCAATTGTGCGGTAGTTTGAGCATTCTTTGGCATTGCCTTTCTTTGAGATTGGAATGAAAACTTACATTTTCCAGTCCTGTGGCCACTGTTGCTTTTTCCAAATTTGCTGGCATATTGAGTGTAGCACTTTCACAGCATCATCTTTCAGGATTTGAAGTAGCTCAACTGGAATGCCATCACCTCCACTAGCTTTGTTTGTAGTGATGCGTCCTAAGGCCCACTTGACTTCACATTCCAGGATGTCTGGCTCTAGATGAGTGATCATACCATCGTAATTATCTTGGTGATCTTTTTTGTACAATTCTTCTGTGTATTCTTGCCACCTCTTCTTAATATCTTCTGCTTCTGTTAGGTCCATACCATTTCTGTCCTTTATTGAGCCCATCTTTGCATAAAATGTTCCCTTGGTATCTCTAATTTTCTTGAAGAGATCTCTAGTCTTCCCCATTCTGTTGTTTTCCTCTATTTCTTTTCATTGATCACTGAGGAAGGCTTTCTTATCTCTTCTTGCTATTCTTTGGAACTCTGCATTCAGATGCTTATATCTTTCCTTTTCTCCTTTGCTTTTTGCTTCTCTTCTTTTCACAGCTATTTGTAGGACTACTTATCTTAAATAAGCATAGTTTGATGGTGAAAGAATCTACAGAGAATCTTAATTGGATCAGAGTATGCCACGTCTCCAGAGGACATAACAAGTGCATGATGTCATTTTTCAGAACAATAAAGGAAGGGTCAAGGAGGAAATAAGTGGTTTTGAGTAATGTTCTTCCACTTTCCAGAGTAGTCCTATGAAGATAATTCATTTTGCTGATCTCAGGCATCCCTGGAGGGCAATAGCTGGATTGTTCCCATTTCATGCACTTTTTTTTCCTGACCATGCCACATGGCCTGTAGGATCTTAGTTTCCTGACCAAGGACTAAACCCGGACCTTTGTCAGTGAAAGTGCAGAGTCCTAACCACTGGACCACCAGGGAATTCCTTCATGAACTTTTCTATCAATACTTGCACTAAGGAAGGAAGACTGAGAACAGAAAGGCCACATACACAAGCACACATAGCATAGTGAGGTTCCATTTCTTCTTTGACTTGTTAAGGGAATACTAGAATAAAAATCCTTACTCGATCATCCAATACCTTCCAATTCACTGTTGTCAGAGAGACCCTTAACAACCTGAACTACATGTGTACTGAATGAACACATCCATAAGCATGTATTGAAAATTCACAATACAGCTAAGGAAATTCAGTAACATGAGAGAACAATCAATCTGAACAACTAGAATGCATGGCTGTAGTTGGGACAGAACTAATTGTAAGGGAAAGAGGAAAAATTAAGATGAAAACAGCAAGAAGCCCTAAAGAGACACAGAAATGGAGAAACCAAAAAACATTTTTTCACCATTTAAAAATTTAGCAGTGAAAATGTCAAATAGAATGATCAATGCTGAAAACTAGAAGATAAAAGAAATATTTGTAAATATAGAGAAAAATACATTGAAATAGGATTTATCAATGAAAAGTTAAGGTGTATTGAGAGCAGGTCCAGAAAACTAATAACTAAGCAATAGTTGTACAAGAGAAAAAAATAGATGGAAATCATTAATCAGAGAAACAATAAAAGAAAACGTCTCTAAACTAGAAAAACTTCAGTTTTCAGATTAACAGTGATCCCAAATTTTAAGAACCTTTAATGAAAAAAGCAGCACACCCAGAAAGCCTATTAAAACACCTAAGCAAAAAAAAAAAAAAACCCCTAGGCTACAAAAAAAGGAAAATCTTATAGATATCCAGATAGATTTTTTAAGGTTGTTTATAACATAGAATTTGGCTTCCCTGGTGGTTAAGATGGTAAAGAATCTTTCATAACATAGACTTAGACTAGCATGAAATTTCTCTTCTTCAATCCTGAAAGAAATATATGTAGAAAAAAGGATTTAAAGTAATATTCATATGGGAGAGTAAAAAACACTTGTAAACATGAGTTCAGAAAGTACACCATTCATGTACTCTTTATAAGTAAATCATTCAAGAAAGAATATTCCCAAATGAAAACTATAGCAAATCAAAAAACTCAAAATAAGGGAAGATGAAATGTATGCAAAAGAGTGGTGAACAGTGCCTTTTAGAAGCCTATCTAAAAAGGTAACATTTGAACAAAGACTTAAAGCTGGCATGATGGTAAAAGATACTAAGAAGATATAGCCATCACAAATATTTATGCACCAAGCAATAAAACAGCAAAGTTTCCCAGAATTAGACAGAGAAGGCAGTATAACTACACATAGTGAAGAATGTTAATAGATGTCTTTCAGAAAATGACAAAACAGGAAAAATGGAGAATGGGAGTTATTCAATCAAAATTTTCTGTCCCCTTCAAAGAAAGTATGTACTTTCTTCTTATGGCTATGGAATATTTATTAAAATCAATGATGTCCTTCACACAAAGGAGCTTTAATGTATTCATAAAGTTTTTAAAGACCTCATTACCTAACAATAGCACAAAAAATTAGAAATCAATAACGAAAATATAAGCCTATCTTGGCCATCTGAAAAGTGATAAGTGCTTGGATAAAAGAAGAAATTAAAATAGAAATCATGACTTACGAAAAATTTATCTCTGCAAAAAGTACTTTTTAATTTGTATTACAAGCTATGGGCAAACTAGGAATGGAAGGAAACTACCTCAACATAATAAAAGTCATATATAAAAAACTCATAGAAAACATTGTACTAAATTGTGAAGGACAAAGTTTTTCCTCTAAGATCAGGATAAAGCAAGAATGCACACTTCACCACCTCCATTCAACAGGGTACTGGAAGTTCTAGACAGAGCAATTAAGCTATCAGAAATTACTAGGCTATTAGTCTAATTAGGTTATTAATTCTCATTAGAAAAAGAAAGGTATCCAAATTAGAAAGGAAAAAGTAAAATTGTCTGTACAAATGATGTGATGCTATACGTATAAAAACTTTACAGATTACACACACACACAGAAGCTATTAGAACTACTAGATGAATTCAACAAAGTAGCTGCATACAAAATAGACACAAAATCAGTTGCTTATCTATACACTATCAGTAAATTTTCCTTTTCTGAAAAGGAAAAAAAATTTTTTTTAATTCTACCTACAATAGCATCAAATAGAAACATTTAGAAATTAGCTTATCCAAGGAGGGAAAAGACTTATATAATGAAAACTACAAAGAACTGCTGAAAGAAATTAGAAAGTGAAGTTGCTCAGTCGTGTCCAACTCTTTGGGACCCCATGGACTGTAGCCTACCAGGCTCCTTCATCCATGAGATTTTCCAGGCAAGAGTAATGGAGTGGGGTGCCATTTCCTTCTTCAGGGGATCTTCCCAACCCAGGGATTGAACCTGCGTCTCCCACATTGCAGGCAGATGATTTTACCATCTGAGCCACCAGAGAAACCTGAAAAGAAATTAAAGAAGACATAAATAAATGGAAAGATAACCCATGTTCATGTATTAGAAGAATTAATATTGTGACGATTTCAACACTACCCAAAGTGATCTACAGACTCAATGAAATTCTATCAAAATCCCAATGATATTTTTTGCAGAAATAGAAAAATCCACCCTAAAGTTTACATGGCATCTCAAAATACCTGAATAGTTAAAGCAATCTTGAACAAAGCTGGAAGATTCATATTTCATCATCTCAAAACCAACTACAAACCTATGGTAATCAAAACAATTTGTTGTTGTTCAGTTGCTCAGTCATGTCCAACTCTTTGTGACCCCATGGACTGCAGCATGCCAGGCTTTCCTGTCCTTCACCATCTCCTGGAGCTTGCCCAAACTCATGTCCATTGAGTCAGTGATGCCGTCCAAACATCTCGTCCTCTGTCATCCCCATCCCATCCTGCCTTCAATCTTTCCCAGTATCAGAGTCTTTTCTAACGAGTCGCCTCTTCATATCAGGTGGCCAAAGTATTGGAGTTTCAACACATCCATACATGACTACTGGAAAAGCTATAGCTTTGACTATACAGACCTTTGTTGGCAAAGTAATGTCTCTGCTTTATAATACGCCATCTAGGTTGGTCATAGTTTTCTTCCAAGGAGTAAGTGTCTTTTAATTTCATGGCAGCAGTCATCATCTGCAGTGATTTTGGAGCCCAAGAAAATAAAGTCTGTCACTGTATACATTGTTTCCCCATCTATTTGCCATCAAAACAATATGGTATTAGAATAAAGAGGCTTCCCTGGTGGCTCAGTGGTAAAGAATCTGCCTGCCAATGCAGGAGATATGGGTTCCATCCCTGAGTCAGGAAGACCCCCTGGAGAAGGAAATGATAACCATTGGCAGTATTCTTGCCAATGGGGGGAAATCCCATGGACAGAGGAACCTGGTGAGCTACACAGTTCATGGGGTTGCAAAAGAGTAGAAAACAACCTAGCACTAAATAACAACAATTAGAATAAAGACAGACTTATAAACCAATGAAACTGAATAAAGCACTTAGAAATAAATTATATATATATATATATATATATATGGTCAAATAATTTTTTTGGCAAGGATTTCAAGAACATTCAATGGGGAAAAGACAGTCTTTTCATCAAATGGTGCTAGGAAAACTGGATGTCCATGTGCAAAATGAATGAAATTAGACTCGTAACATCATATACAAAAATCACTTCAAAATGGATCAAAGATCTACACATAACAGCTAAAACTACAAACCTCTTAGGAGAAAACATATGGGGAAAGTTTCATGACATTGGATTTGGCAACGGTTTCTTGGAGATAACAAAGGCATAGGCAACAAAAACAAAAATAGACAAATTGGATTTCATAAAAAGTAAACATTTTTGCACATCAAAGGAAATAATCAACAAGGTAAAAGGCAACCTACAGAATAGGAGAAATTATTTGTAAATCTTGTGTCTAATAAAGAATTAATATTCAGAATATATAGAGAACTTCTAAAACTCAAGAATTTTTTTAAAAAGCCCAATTCAAAATGAGCAAAGAACTAAGAACTAAGATTTCTCCCAAGAAGATATAAGAATGACTAGTCAATAAGCACAGGCTTTCCTGGTAGCCCAGCTGGTAAAGAATCCACCTGGTTGTAGGAGACCCCAGTTTGACTCCTGGGTCAGGAAGTTCCCCTGGAGAAGGGATCGGCTACCCATTCCAATATTCTTAGGCTTCCCTGGTGACTCAGTTGGTAACGAATCTACCTGCAATGCAGGAGACCCGGGTTCAATCCCTGGGTTGGGAAGATCCCCTGAAGGAAGGCATGGCAACCCACTCCAGTATTCCTGCCTGGAGAATCCCCATGGACAGAGGAGCCTGGTGGGCTGCAGTCCATGGGGTCACAAAGAGTAGGACACAGCTGAGCGACTAAGCACAGCACACAGCAAAGTCATTAAGCACATGAAAAGATATGCCTTCTATCAAAAAAAAAAACAAAACACAGAAAATAACAAGCATTGGTAAGGATATGGAGAAACTGGAAATCTTCTGCACTATTGGTGGGAACTTAAAATAATATAGCCATTGTGGACAGAATTATGGTTGTTCCTCAAAAAAGTAAAAATAGAATTACCATATGGTCCAGGAAATCCACTTCTGGGCATACACCCCAAAATAATTGAAAGCAGGTTTTAAAGAAATATTTCTACAGCCACGTTCATAACAACATCATTAACAATAGCCACAAAAGTAGAAAGACATGTCCATCAACAGACAAGTCAACAAGGAAAATAAAGTAAAAATATGCAATGAAATGTTATTTAGACTTAAAAAGGAAGGAAATTCCAACACACGCTACAACACAAATGAATGTTGATGACATGCTGAAGTGAAGCAAGCCAGACGTGAAGACAAAAATCCACTTTTATGAGATACATAGAGTAGTCAAATACATACACACAGAGAAGTACAAGGAACTTGCAGAAGGCTAGGCAAGATGAATAGAGAGTTATTGTTAAGTGAATATAGATTTTCAGTTTTGCAAGACAAAAAGAGTTCTGGAGATGGATGGTAGTGATGAGTGTACAATGGTACGGATGTACTTAATACCAACAAAGTGTACAGTTAAAAATGGTTAAAATGGGTAAATTGCATGTGTATTTTGCCACAAGAAAAATTTTAAAGAACATTAAAAAAACATAGGATATGTATAAAAGATGCAAAACTTTCCAATTTATTTTACAAAGTTTTTATAACAAATACAAAACATTATAAACATATAAAAAATAAAAAGCATTCACCATACAAATGTAAACACTCTAAATAAGACAACAAAAAATCCAGCAGTTTATGAAAGATGTTAGGAAATCTAACAATATAATTTGTATTAAAAAATTAAAGAGAAAATCCATACAATTGTGCCAACAAATAATAATTAATAGACATTAAATTCTGGAACCATTCCAGATAAAAGCTCCAAAGAATAAAAGAATAGAGGTGATGTGCTATTTAAGAGCAAAAACTTTAGAGCCTCACTACCTGAGTCTGAATCTCAGATCCAGCAATGCCTAGCTGGAAGTTCTCTTTAAAGTGAGAATGATAATGAAAGCTCCTTTATGAGTTAATATAATATAAGGTACTTCAACCAGCACCTGCTCTTCAGAAAGGCACTATGGTGTAGGAGCTACCTGGATTCAAATCCAATCTTACCACTGTGAGCTCTGTGACTTGGGGGAAATTACTTAACCTCTCTGTACCTCTATTCTTCCTTTGTCTATAAAAAGTAGTATGTATGTGAGAGTTGGACCACCAAGAAGGCTGAGTGATGAACTGATGCTTTCAAACTGTGGTGCTGGAGAAGACTCTTGAGAGTCCCTTGGACAGCAAGGTCAACTAGTCAATCCTAAAGGAAATCAACCCTGGATATTCATTGGAAAGACTGATGCTGAAGCTGAAGCTCCAATACTTTGGCAACTGGATACAAAGAGCCAACTCATTGGAGAAGATCCTGATGCTGGGGAAAGATTGAGGGCAGGAGGAGAAGGGGCCGACAGAGGATGAGATGGCTGGATGGCTTCACTCACTCAATGGACATGAGTTCAAGCAAACTGCAGGAGAAGGACAGGGAAGCCTGATGTGCCGCACTCCATGGGGTTGCAAAGAGTCAGACATGACTTAGTGACTAAACAACAATAAAAGGGGAAATAATAAACACACATTAGTAAAATAGGGATAATACTAAACCTACTTCTAATTAGCCTTGTTCATAAACTTATTGTAAAAATTAGATTAAAGTTAAAATCCACTGCCTGATACATGCTAGGAATTATTATGACAACATGGTACCTTCTGGGGCTTCCTCTCCATAGCTCCAGTCTCTCTGGCAACTGGCTCACAAATTCCAACCACTTTAGCAGGCCCAAACGCTAATTCCTGCTTCTGCCTAGAGAGACTACCACTCTCAGCATGGATTCTGCCACCTTGGGAAATATACGGAGGGAAAACACCTAGGTAAATGCTAGGCTTGAATCAGATATTTCCTCTCTCTCTAAGGATTGCCACCCTGCTTTGGTTGCTGTCAAATGCTTGTAAATGGTTGTTTTAAGTATTTTTGTCCAGTTTTGGCAGTCATTCATGGCAGGAGAGTAGCCTGATACCAGCTATTCTGTTATGATCAGAACTTGAAGTCACAGCAACAATTTTTTAATTGATAACATACTTTGCTGTTGAGTTTGTGAGGGAAGTAGGTATTCTCCAATGTTGTGGGTAGAACTATAAATAAACTACAGTTTTTTAAAACAATAATAACATTTTTTACTAGTTCATTGTGTGTCTCAAAATTTCTAAGCTGTCCATACAATATAAATCTAGTATATCATTTAATCCTCAGACCAGTGACATGAGACAGGTACATCCTAATTACAGAAGAAGAAATGGAGGAAGGCAGAGGAGAGTAACTAACTTGTTCATGGTTATAAAGCTAGTGAATGGTGGAGTCAAGCTTTGAAACCTGACACTTTTATTCCACAGCTCCTGCTCTCAACCATCCTATTATATGGCCAACTTGGAAATATTTATTAAAATTAAAATGTACATAGCTTTTGATCCAGCAATCTCACTTCTGAGAATTTATCCACCAGAAATAAAAGCACTACTAGTATAACAAGATATAGGTGTAAGTTTGTTTATTGCAGCATTTGTGATACTTTTAAAAATTTGGAGCCAATCTAAATGTTCATTTGATAAGAAAATGGTTGAATAAATTATAGTACATTTGCACATACTACAGAATATTATATGACTATTAAATGAGATTAATATATATATATATTGAGTGGAGGCTGCATAGGACATATTAAAGATGAAAAACAAATTACAGAATAATATGTATAGTGTGAGTCATAAATGACTCATCTAATTTATGTCTCCAGCATAGACCTTTCTGTTGAACTTCAGACTTCCGACTCAACATTCTCTTTCAAAGATTCAAAAGCACTGCAAATGCAATACCTCTACAATTGAACTGAGAGTTTTCCATCTCCAAACCTAATTGCTTCTAGTGTCCCCTTTGCTAGTTAATGGCCCATCATACATCCAAATATGTGAGTCAGAAGCCTAAGATTTACCTGTGACACCTCCTTCTCTCTCACATCACACTAGACACATATCCAACCGGTTACACATATCCATGTCCTGTTGATTTTATAAACAAAATGTATTTCCAAACTATCTGTTTTCATTCCTCCATTACCATCACTCTCCTGGCAAATTACCAGCATCTCACTTGGATTGCTACAATATTCTCTAATCTGACTAGTTTCTCCAAATCAATTAATTCTAGCCCACCTTAATTCATCCTCTGCCCCACATTGTGAAATCAAAAAGAGTTGCTAATTTGAAAAGCTTTGCCTTACAGAAAACAATGCAGTATTATCATAATCAATGCCTAAAGAATTAAATTTCTCTTTATTATTAAAAGTAACAATCGCTTTAGTAATCTGGGAAACATTTTGAGTTATAATTCCCCATCCCCTAATACATGAGCAGAGGAAATGTAACAGGGAAATGCACTTTAAATTCTTCCTAAAGATATATTCTTTAGTGGGTGGGGAGGTGTGGCTTGAAAGAGCTTTCTAGGGAGTACCTCTAGCAATCATGCCCCCATATATTCTCTCTCCACTTTGGCTACCACTTCATAAGTATCATGGTTGAAAAAAAAATTCTTCTTCATTCTATTCAGCTGTGTAAATTTATAACCTGAAAGACCTTAAGCACCCAAAGGTCTCCTTCAACTCACCTGGGCTTCAGACCTGTTTCCTACCTCTTAATTCTTGCAGGTTATCCTGATTAGGGCTGCAATATTTCTGCTAGGCTCAGCTCCTGGCCATAGATCTTCATCCACTGGTTAGAATTCTGCCAAGAGTCGGACTCGACTAAGCGACTGAACTGAACTAAACCCAGACTCCCAAATGCACCAGACTGCTTGCTGAGATTGATACACACAGCAGGGCCCTGTGGGCCTCCTGGACACAAAGGCCTTTCTGTGTCTCCCTTCTCTTGATTACAGGAAATAGGCTTTATTCAGTCCCTCAGTTCCAACCGGAGGTTCAAACAGTTGCTAATTAGGGAAGGAGGAGTTGTGGAGACAAAAGGGGAAAGTCAAGAAATAATAGTGCAGCCTTGGGGCAGAGTCCTAATTCCCCGCTCAGTTCAGTTCAGTCACTCAGTCATGTCCGACTCTTTGCGATCCCATGGACTGCAGCCCACCAGGCTTCCTGTCCATCACCAATTCCAGGAGTTTACGCAAATTCATGTCCATTGAGTCAGTGATGCCATCCAACCATCTCATCCTCTGTCATCCCCTTCTCCTCCTGCCTTCAATCTTTCCCAGCATCAGGGTCTTTTCAAATGAGTCAGTTCTCATTTGGTGGCCAAAGTATTGGAGTTTCAGCTTCAACATCAGTTCTTCCAATGAATATTCAGGACTGATTTCCTGTAGGATGGACTGGGTGGATCTCCTTGCAGTCCAAGGGACTCTCAAGAGTCTTCTCTAACACCACAGATCAAAAGCATCAATTCTTCAGTGCTCAGCCTTCTTTATAGTCCATCTCTCACATTCATACATAACTACTGGAAAAACCATAGCTTTGACTAGACAGACCTTTGTTGCAAAGTAATGTGTCTGCTTTTTAATATGCCATCTAGGTTGGTCATACCTTTTCTTCCAAGGAGTAAGCGTCTTTTAATTTCATGGCTTCAGTACCATCTGCAGTGATTTTGGAGCCCAAGAAAATAAAGTCTAACACTGTTTCCTTTGTTTCCCCATCTATTTGCCATGAAGAGATGGGACCAGGTGCGATGATCTTCATTTTCTGAATGTTGAGCTTTAAGCCAACTTTTTCACTCTCCTCTTTCACTTTCATCAAGAGGCTCTTTAGTTCTTCTTCACTTTGTGCCATAAAGGTTATGTCATCTGCATATCTGAGGTTATTGATATTTCTCCCGGCAATCTTGATTCCAGCTTGTGCTTTATCCAGCCCAGCATTTCTCAGGATGTACTCCACATATAAGTTAAATAAAAAAGGTGACAATAGACAACCTTGATGCACTCCTTTCCCTATTTGGAACCAGTCTGTTGTTCCATGTCCAGTTCTAACTGTTGCTTCTTGACCTGCATACAGATTTCTCAAGAGGCATGTCAGGTGGTCTGATATTCCCATCTCTTGAAGAATTTTCCACAGTTTGTTGTGATCCACACAGTCAAAGGCTTTGGCATAGTCAATAAAGCAGACGTCGATGTTTTTCTGGAACTCTTGCTTTTTTGATGATCCAACAGATGTTGGCAATTTGATCTTTGGTTCCTCTGCTTTTTCTAAATCTGGCTTGAACATCTGGATGTTCACAGTCCACATACTGTTGAAGCCTGGCTTGGAGAATTTTGAACATTACTTTGCTAGCGTGTGAGATGAGTGCAATTGTGCAGTAGTTTGAACATTCTTTGGCATTGCCTTTCTTTGAGATTGGTTCCCCCTCAAGGAATATGGAGTTCCCTGGTGGCTCAGACTGTAAAGCATCTCCCTGCAATGTGGGAGACCTGGGTTAGATACCTGAGTTGGGAAGATCCCCTTGGAAAGGAAGGAAGGAAATGGCAACCCACTCCAGTACTCTTGCCTGGAAAATTTCATGGATAGAGGAGCCTGGTAGGCTACAGTCCATGGGGTCGAAAAGAGTCAGACACGACTGAGCAACTTCACTTTACTGGTCAAGGAATATATGAAACAATTCTTGAATGGTTTTGCAATTACTGAAACCTCCACCTGGTGGGAGTAGACTGTATCCTGCCCACAAACATGTAGACACCAGACCATAAGGCTGATGATAGATACTGACTCCTACTTACCTCACCACCAACCCACAAGAAGAAAGTCCTCAAGCTGATCATGCCCTCTTTCAGAGTGAAAAGTGAAAGTGAAACTCGCTCAGTCAAGTCCAACTCTTGGCGACCCCATGAGCTGTATATAGCCTGCCAGGCTCCTCTGTCCATGGAATTCTCCAGGCCAGAATACTGGAGTAGGTAGCCGTTCCCTCCTCCGGGGAATCCTCCCAACCCAGGGATCGAACCCAGGTCTCCCGCATTGCAGGCAGATTCTTTACCATCTGAGCCACCTGGGAAGCCCTCTTTGAACCACTACTATAAAACTCCCCACTACCCATTCCTAGTCTGGACACACGGTTATGAGGGCATTAGCCTGCTGAGGCCCCCTTTGCTTGTGTATGTCTGTGCTTAGTTGCTCAACCATGCCCAACTCTTTGCGACCCCATGGACTGTAGCCCACCAGGCTCCTCTGTCCATGGGATTTTCCAGGTAAGAATACTGGAGTGGGTTGCCATTTTCTTCTCCAGGGGATCTTCCCAACCTAGGGATTGATGTGTCTCCTGCATTGGCAGGTGGATTCTTTACCACTGTGCCACCTGGGAAGCCCAAGCAATCAAGCTATCCTTTTCTACTTTACACAAAACTGTCTCCAAGATTTAATTCAGTGTCAGGGTAAAGAGGCTGGATTTGGTTTCAAGACCTACCACCACGTGTTGCACCCTACCTTTCAAACACTCTAATATAACACCCTAGTTTTGACTGTTGCTTGAATCCTACTGAGATAGTTATACCTCCAAACCAAGCCCAGCCTCTGAATCTTGGAAAGTTTCCTCAGTGACTGCCCTTTCCCAGTGGGTGGGTTTCATGGCAGGTCTCAGAACTAGACCATAGTTTCCAAATGAGCAGCATTTCTCATGACTCTTTGAAACCTGGTAAGCTCTGCGAAGTGGGCAGGAGACAAGATGGCAGCTACCAGCCTCATTCAACCTTAAGGGAAACTGCTGATGAATTCATTCAAATATTAATGACAGTTCAGTATGTATAATATTATTTTTCATTTGTATGATTTTTCACTTCTTCCAAATGTTTTGACATTGTCATTCTTTATTGCACCTGCTATTTTACTGGAGCTCAGAGGCATCTTAGAAGATCAGTAAAATGGTTATTAAAGTGAATTATAAACCTCTTAAGGGCAAGGAGTGCCTTTTATAATATTCCTCCCTAATTTTATATAAAGTATTCAATATGTAACTATCAGTTTTACATTTTTCCCATTTTATAGATTCAGAAATGAAGGCTCAGAGATGTTAAGCAACACATTTAAGATCCTACAACCAGTTAGTTCCACTCCTCACTCCAGGGCCAATACCGATTCCATTATACCAATAGTTTCCAAACTGTATTCCATGGAAATCTTGAATAGTGCTGGGAGCACGAGGAGGAGACCAAGTAAAGAACACACAACTACTCCAATCAGAGCATCTTTATATTCACCCATTTTACATAGTGAGGTTTTCTGTCAAATTTTACTTGAATCAGTTATTGTGTTACTATATTTTTTCTGAAGAATAAGCATTTACTTTTGTTAAGTGACAATAAATAAATTAATGATTTTTTTAAACTCAGAAGGAAATAAAAACAAAAGAATAAGCATTTACCTATATTAACATATAATGTCCTTTATAGTGAAAAAACTAGATGGTTAGAACTGATGTGAATGAGGGGAAAGAAAGTAGAAAATTACAATATTCAAATCAGAACTAGTAGTTATGAACTGAACCCATGTCCTCAGACCTTTAGGCAAGCACATTGCACAACCACAGGTTGCACCATTCGCATAGAATGTAGCAGCCCTGCCCTCAGGATAGAGACCCCATAGGCCTAGAAAATCACTCACAAAATATGTCTCTGTATCCCTGACAGACACTCAGAATATACATTTTTGTTTAGATATACACAGTTAATGAAAGCTATTGTTGAAGGTTTCAGGACGATTACTGCTACTATCTTGGAGTCCAACCACCTAGCATGTTTTGTTGCCTTAGTTACTATCAAGCATTTTAAGCTCAGAAGCAAAGAGAGAAAAGAAGTATGCTTATGAGTGGAGGCTGTGCAGGTGGAAAGTATTGACAATGTGTTAGTGTCGCTCCAAAACCAAGTGCAGAAGACACAAATATGCAACTCACAAAATAAGAATAGCCAGAAGCACATGAAAATGCTCAATCTCACCAGTAATCCATAGAAAATACAAATGAAATCAATATTCTCTGATTGAAAAAATTAGCAAATATTTAAAAACAATAGATAATAGCCAGAATTGGTGAGATCCAGGGAAATGTACACTCTTGCACATTGCTTGTAGGAGCATAAATTAATAAAACTTTTCTGGAGATAAATTTAACTATAAATACCCACTCTGAAGGTTTTGGGCTTCCCTGGTGGCTCAATGTGGGAGACCTGGGTTCAATCCCTGGGTCAGGAAGATGTCCTGGAGAAGGGAATGGCTACCCATTCCAGTATTCTTGCCTGGAGAATTCCATGGACAGAGGAGCCTGATGAGCTACAGTTCATGGGGCTGCAGAGAGTTGGACATGACTGAGTGACTAACACTTTTACTTAACATTTTGCGTATCTTAGACCATATCTAAGAATTTATCCTGTAGAAAGAATCACAAATAAGAATAAAGATACATGTTGATTGTGGGAATTTCCTGGCCCTCCAGGGGTTAGGACTCCATGCTTTCACTGACAAGAACCCAGGTTCAATCTCTGGTCAGGGAACTAAGATCCCACAAGACTTGTGGCATTAATTGGGCTTCACTGCAGCATAATTTGCCATAGCAAAATATTGGAAACAGCTTAAATAGCCAATAATAAGGGATTGATTAAATTGTTATATAACTATATATGCAGTTATTAAAAAGCACATTATATGAGAAGACTTAATAGCATGGGAAAATGCTCAAATATGATTTTTTTTTTAATATATTGAGCTAAAAAGTTGGTTGCAAAACAGTATATAGAGTGATGTGATATAAGTATATATAAATCATTAAGGCTATTCATAAATATTTTCATGCTCCCTTTAAGGCACATAGTATGATTGTGGGTCCCAATCCCTTGGGCGTGAGGCATGGTCATATGACAAAACTGGGCAAGCGAAATGCCAAGTGGAACATTTAGGTGCCAGTGATCAGTTCACCATGTGCCCCTTTTTCTGCCTGGAAAGTCAGGGAAGAACATGTTGAAAGAGTCTTCTATCAGCCTTGTCTCTAGATAACTATGATGTACAGAGGCTCCTTACCCACATGTGTTGGATTAAAAAAAAAGCTTTTATTGTATAAAGCCACTGAGATTTGGGGTTGCTTGTTATCCCAACATAGCCTAACCCATTGTTGCTCATACTGTGTGTCTGGGTGTGGAGGGGGAAAGAAAGAGGGGAAAGGGAGGGGAGGAGGAAGACTAGATAGTTATACATGAAAATAATAATAAATGGCTGATTTTCATTTTCATATTTTTATGTCTCTTCCAATTTTTCAACACAATATATTCTGTCCCCTCATATTTGCAAGGAACTTACACCAGGACTTTCTCCTTCACCCTCCCCCATTGGATACCAAAATTCAAGAATGCTCATTTTATGTAAGTCCCTTATATAAACATCAGAGTATTGCATATAACCTATGCACATCTTCCTGTATGCTTTAAATCTTTAGATTACTTTTGACATCTAATATAATGTCAATACTATGTAAATAGTTGTAAATAAATATAAATGTTATGAATAGTTGCTGACATTCAGAAAAACCAAGTTTTGCTTTTTGGAACTTCCTTAAAAAATTTTCTGAAGATTTTTGATTTAAGATTGGTTGAGTCTGCAGATCCAGAGCCCAAAGATATGGAGGACTGACTATATGTATAATTTTCATAATAAGAAATAAAACAATATTTTTAATGTGTTTAAAATTACTTCTAAATTTTCCTATCTACTTTGTCCTTCAAACACTTCTATACAATACTCTGGATCCCTTCAGAGAGAGGTTCCCTGTATAGCCCTAGGGAAATCATGTACAATCAGCCCTCCATATTCACAGATTCAACCAAGCACAGATGGAAAATATTTAAAGAAAAAAAATTCCATAAAATTTCAAAAAGCAAAACTGCAGTATGCTGTGCCCTGGTAACTATTTACAAAGCATTTACATTGTATTTTAAACTATTTATATAGCATGTACATTGTATCAGATATAATAGGTAATCTAGAGATGATTTAAAGTATAAGGGAGGATGTACATACAATATATACAAATAAGGGATTTAAACATACTCAGAGTTTCTTATTTATGAGGGACCTGGGATGACTATAGCCTCTTTTGGTTTTCCTCTTATCTCAATGACTTCTACTTCACAGTCTCCTTTGCAGACTCCTCTTCATCTCCCCAGTGTTTCAATGTTCATGTTCTTTAGGATGTGGTACATGTTCATGTTCTTTAGATAGGGCTTTCTTGTCTTCCCTCTCTACACTTTTTCCCTAACTGAGTTCATCCAGTCCTCTGGCTTTGAGTGTAATCTATACAGAGCTGACCTCCAAATATGTATCTCTGGCCCAGACCTCTCCTCTGGCTTAGAGTCTCCTGTGTAATTACCTACTTGAGCATTCCACTTGGATATTTCACAAACATCTCAAACTTAACATGTCTAAGCAGAGTTCTCAGAGCAATTCTCCCACTTCTGCTAAAGCTGCTCTTCACCTAGACTTTCTCATCTCAGCTAAAAAAGAGGACAAGGAAGAGAAAGAAGAGAATGAGGTGGTGGAGGTAGTGGTAAAGAAGGTGGAGGATGAGGAGGCTACCATCCACCCAGTCTCTGAAGTCAAAAGCCTAGGAAATACCTTTGTTGTCCCTCCTGTTCTCTCCCTCCCTACATCTAAACCATCAGCTATGTCAGTTCTACCTGTAAAATTTACCTATCCACTTCTCTCCACCTACATTTTGCCATTCAGTCGCTAAGTCACGTCGCCTCTTTGTGACACTATGGAATGCAGCATGCCAGGCTTCCTTCCCTGTCTTTCACTATCTCCTGAAATTTGCTCAGACTCATGTCCATTGAGTTGATGACGCCATCCAACCATCTCTTCCTCTGTCATCCCCTTCTCCTGCTCTCAATCTTTCCCAGCATCAGAGTCTTTTCCAGTGAGTTGGCCACCTACATGCTGCTGCTGCTGCTAAGTTGCTTCAGTTTTGTCCGATTCTATGCAACCCCATAGACAGCAGCCCACCAGGCTCCCCCATCCCTGGGATTCTCCAGGCAAGAACACTGGAGTGGGTCGCCATTTCCTTCTCCAGTGCATGAAAGTGAAAGTGAAGTCACAGAGTCCTGTCCGACTCTGCGACCCCATGGACTGCAGCCTACCAGGCTCCTCCATCCGTGGGATTTTCCAAGCAAGAGTACTGGAGTGGGGTGCCATTGCCTTTTCCAGGCCACCTGCATTGCTACCTCCATATTCCAAGCTCCAAGCATTTGTTGCCTGGACCATTGCTAAAAATGTCTTAATTGGCCTCCAAATTCTACTCCTCGTCAAGCTTCAACTCATTCTCTATATAGTAGCAAGAGGATACCAAAGTATACTAAGAGTATACTAAAGTATAGGCTATGTCCAGCAATTGTTTTAAAACCCTTCAGTGGCTCCCTATTACACTTAGACTGAACCTTAATCTATACCATATTATGTGTGAGTGCTAAGTCACTTCAGCTGTGTCCGACTCTTTGCAGTTCTATACACTGTAGCCAGCCAGGCTCCTCTATCCATGGAATTCTCTCCAGGCAAAAGCACTGGAGAGGGTTGTGATGGCCTCCTCCAGGCAATATCCCAGACCCAGGGATCAAACCCACATCTCTTACATCTCCTGCATTGGCTGGCAGGTTCTATACCACTAGCGCCACTTGGGAAGCCCTACACCATGCTGTACAAAGTAATTATTCCAGTGCCTGTCTTACTCCCAAACTTTATTTCATGGAACTCTCCCCTCATTTGCTGTATTTAGTCACACTGGTCCTCTTTCAGGTCCTCAAAGATGCCAAATTCTTTACATCTTAGGTACTTTGCACAGGTTCTTCTCTCTGCCTAGAAAAACCTCTCTCTTCCACTTCATTTGACTGAATTCATCTCACCCTTCATGTCTCAGTAAACACGTCAGCCCATCAAGTGGGCCTTTCCTGACCACCCTGAGGCAGAAAATACTGACTGTCCCCACAGCAACAACCTCAATCTACCTTCTTATTTGCTAGTACAGTGGTTATTTTGTTCAAGGATATGACTATCATGTAGGCTTCCCATGTGGCATAGTGGTAAAGAATCTGCCTGCCAATGCAGGAGACACAGGAGACGCAGGTTCAATCCCTGGGTGGGGAAGATCCCCTACAGTAGGAAATGGCAACCCATTCCAGTATTCTTTCCTGGGAAATCCCCTGGACAGAGGGAGCCTGGTAGGCTACAGTCCATGGGGTCACAAAAAGTCAGGCAATGACTAAGCATGCCCATAATTATCATGTACTCAGGGGAAGTTGGTCCCTTCCCAGTTTGGATAAGAATTGATCTTAATCATGATCATATCTTGCCCTTCTGTCAGGGATCGGTTTAGAGATGACCACATAACCCAGATCTGACCAATGTGACATAAAGGAGAGTCTGCTTTGGAAAGGTCCTCCTTGATGAGAAAAAATAAAGCAATAAATAGAGAGATGGAAAAACAAAACACCAGTCTCCTTTAACTAGTCGTTGTATATCTACATGTGATGCTTGTTACTGTGGAAGTGGTCACAAAAAGTCAGGCAATGACTAAGCATGCCCATAATTATCATGTACTCAGGGGAAGTTGGTCCCTTCCCAGTTTGGATAAGAATTGATCTTAATCATGATCATATCTTGCCCTTCTGTCAGGGATCGGTTTAGAGATGACCACATAACCCAGATCTGACCAATGTGACATAAAGGAGAGTCTGCTTTGGAAAGGTCCTCCTTGATGAGAAAAAATAAAGCAATAAATAGAGAGATGGAAAAACAAAACACCAGTCTCCTTTAACTAGTCGTTGTATATCTACATGTGATGCTTGTTACTGTGGAAGATATCTTATAAGCATCAGTGAAGCATTACCCATTTGCTAAGGACAGTAGAACAGAAAGCTGAAATGTGTCAGGGTCCCTAATAGTAATTACATTATGTATCTGAACTCTGAATCCCTCTACTTCCAGGCTTCTTAATCAGTGGGATAACAAAGCCCATATTATTTGACATAATTCCAGTTTGGTTTTCTGTTACTAGAGGTCAAAATTTGGTCTTCACCTTTTATTCTCTATTGCAGCATCCTGTTGGTTCACCAATTTCTGCTATATTATCTGGCACATAGTAGGTGCTCAAGAATTACTTGTTAAATGAATAACCAAATCTCACATCCATGGGGAGAACCAACTAATTGGTTTAGATGGTGCTTGGTAGGGTAGAGGGTATATACAAGCACTAAGAAATAAATTATAATTTTCTTTTGAAAATGATTTCCCAAAGAATGCTGATGTGTAATGTTTTAAATTTTATTTTTGAAAGGATGCAGATAGGGAAGATACTAAACTGGAGGGCTGAAAACTTTAGCTCTAAGAGCTCTTGTCCATCCTTCCTTCAATCTACATCTCATCCTCCCAAGAAAACAAAAGACAAAAGACAATCACTCCCAAAGCTCTGCCACACTAAAGTGAGTTTATGTTCCTGCCTAGAACAGACCAGGCAGACAGACAACTTGGATTGTTTTATTTCTTTAGTATTTTATCAATTTTGTTATGAAAAGCATTTTTATTGCCTTTTCACAAACTCAAGTAAATCTAAGATTGTTAGCACAATCCTATAGAGCATGTCATTTAGATGATGGCAGAGAGGCGTTAAAGCTTATCCAACTCTGAAAGCCCCGTCCAAGGCAGGCCTATGTGGTATGAAGTCATATTGAGAGACTGTATCTTCGAACTGAAAAGAATCATTTGGTAAGGTTCTTGAATTCCCACCATTATTACTGCTTCACTGGACTAACAGTCTCCAAAAGTCCCCTATTTAAATATGAATATACTACCTAGGGAGACTAATAAGTTAATTTTTCAGCATTCATTTTTGAACTGAGGGCAAAGTCCTGAGAATGCTATGGAGAATAGTTAAGCTTTAGTGGATGTGAGGAAAGAAAGAAAATTCTGGACATGAGAGAAAACATGGGAAATGGGAAACTAGAGAGAGATGTTGAAGGAGACGTGGAAAACGCCAGGAGAAAGCTAGTGAAGACTCAACCGCACAATCTGCCCCAGGATCCCAAAGGTCCATGGTATTACCTGACGGCTCACTTCTGATAGAAACCTAAAGGGGGAAAAAAACCTCATTTGGCCTCTTATCTGTCTCTTCATCTGTAAAAATGGAGGCTGAAGAAAAACAGAATGATAGCAGGTGACAGCAGCTGTATAAACAGAAAGGCAGATAAGGAAGAAGCCTAATGGAGGAAACAAACTAGAAAAGTACACATGTCAGAGGTCTGATATCAATCAGTAGGGCTGGCGTGGAAAACTAGCCTGGGTTAAGGTGTGACTGACCCGTGTGACCAGGTTTCCTAGATTATACAGGTTGCCTGATGTTCTGGTTTAATTATTGCTAGTGTCCCCTTCCACTCTCAAAAGCATCCTAGGTTGAGCAGTAACTGATATGGTTGCCCCTCTGCAAGACTGCTGATGGTACCAAGAGATAGATTACCGGTGTGCTGAGTTACTAATTGCTTTCAGATCGCAAGGTCTGACATGGCCAGAGTCCCCTAATTTGTTGATATCAGTTCCAAGGAGCTGTCGGTGTACCATGATGTAGAATTGTTGGGAAGTACATGCCAAATGCAAGCAGCCCTGACATTTTCACAGAGAACTTCCTAAAGGAGAGGGTGGAGATGGGAATTTCAGAAAGCACAAGTCCAGTGGTGAAGTGGAAGTAAAATGAAGCAGGACCCTGTAGTCCTTGCCCACCTCACCCCATGTCTTCCACCTGACTTTTGTCTGTGGAAGAAAAAAAAAAACTTTAGCCAAGAATAAGTTTAACCAGAGAAGTGAGAAAATGCAAAAGCAAACAGACAAAAGAGACCAAATAATAATACTTTAGTCACTAAGCAAAGTCAAGGATCTTTAGTTCCTTCTCAAGAGCTATAGATAATATTCTGAGCCATATCCTATGAGCTTCTTGCAGATACTGAAACACCCACCAGGTAGAAAAGAAGTTAGCTACATGACGACCAAACCAGACTATAGCCATGACGTAAGCTGCCACAATTCCGAGAACTGGCCTCGAAGACATGGGAACAAAATGACCCTGGAACTGAAGATTAACTGTACCGAAAACAACCAAGATGATGCTAAGCAGGCCACCGATGACTAATCTGAAGATGACTATCAGAACTGACTGTGCTGTTTCTGCACGTAGCCCCCTCCCTCCCTCTATCTATAAAAGCTCTTGAGAAGGGGGTGGAAATCAGCCTTTGAAAAGGCATGCCCCCCACTCCCCCATAGGATTGCTTGCATCCAAATTAAAGCAAGTTTACCTTTCCACCAACCTTGCCTCTTTATTGGCTTTTGAGGGGTGAGCAGCCAGACCCAACTTTCGGTTAAAGAGTTAAAGAGGCACTCAAAACCCCTCAAATCAGAGGAAGCACTCCTTCACTGCCTAAGCATTGGGTGGACCTGATCTCTGTATCTAAATAGTGGTCAAGGCTTCCACCCATAAAGGAAATAATACTTGCTCCAGACAGGATCATTCAGCCCTGGGCCAGGCTGACATTCATAGATGAGTCTGGCCATTCGCTCCAGCCTTCCACTTGTTAGAAACAGATCAGTACTTATGCAATGTCAAGTCCAGAACAGCAGTTATAACAACTTCCCAACCCCAACAAAAATTAATAGCCATGCACAGAGAAAATACAATATGAAAAATTCTGCTCCATCTGATGTGGAAGAAAAGAATCATTTGATTATCAACATTGGATTTCAGTTCTCATCTCACAGCACCAGAGAGGAAATTGTTCCGAAATTGATAACTTGTGTTTTTCCTTCCCAAGTTCGTGTTCTCATTCAAATTGCACTAAATCTTCAGAGACATTGCCTTCTGAGCCTAAAATCTATTTCCCCACCTAATTCTCATCTCTTGGTAAATACTTGTAATGTATCTAGGAAATCAAAGACATAATTTCTTTTTCAATATATGCAAAGACATTCGTCTCCTGTGGTTGAGGCGATGAGTTAAACGCTACAGAGAAATCAGAGGAGAGCGGATGGGGGCTTGTGTGTGGCTCCTTGCCCCTCTGGCACTAGTTTTATTACTCTGCAGCAGCACCAAAGTGTGGGAAAAATAAAAAAAATCCAAGTTTCTGGCCTCTTGCTGCTCCCCGGAAAAGTCAGCATTATCTCAATGTATACTGAGGAGCAGGTGAAGAGAGAAAAATAAAAAAGATAATCAAAGCTCTCCCGCAGCCCCCCTTGCCTCTAAACTCTTCACCGACAGTATACATTTTTTTCCCTTTGTTTTCAAAGCAGGAAGCCATTTCTTGCCAGGGTGAAACAAAACTCAAATGCTGAAAGATTCTGCAAATGTACAAACCTCCCCTAGTTTCTCTAACTTAGCAAAATGGACTCTCTCAGAGCCCCCCAAAAGAACCAAAAGAAGCTTAGAGGGAACTGTGCTAAAATATGCTGATGGGCTTGGAGCTAATAACAATAAGAGCTAACATTACTGAGCATTTATTACATTCCAAGCATCATTGTATGCACTTTAATTATCTCATTCAATCCTCACAATAGCCTTGTGGGGTATGGGGTGCTATTATCACCCCCTCATTGTCCTGATGAGGACAGTGAAACCCAAGGAAGTCAGATCACCCTAATACTAGTCGTGGATGAAGTATTTTGAACTCAGAGAGCTCTATACATGCTTGAACCACTCCCGAAGGTTCTGATGGAAGAAGATTAGTAATCCACTATGCACATTACTATGAGAAACGTTGGCCTGGAAGAAGCACAAGCTGGAATCAAGATTGCCAGGAGAAATATCAATATCCTCAGATATGCAGATGACACCACCTTTATGGCAGAAAGTGAAGAAGAACTAAAGAGCCTCTTTTTTTTTTTTTCTAAAGAGCCTCTTGATGAAAGTGAAAGAGGAGAGTGAAAAAGTTGGCTTAAAACTCAACATTCAGAAAATGAAGATCATGGCATCCGGTCCCATCGCTTCATGGCAAATAGATGGGGAAACAGTGGAAACAGTGGCTGACTTTATTTCTTGAGCTCCAAAATCACTGCAGATGGTGACTGAAGCCATGAAATTAAAAGATGCTTACTCCTTGGAAGAAAAGTTATGACCAACCTAGACAGCGTATTAAAAAGCAGAGACATTACTTTGGCAACAAAGGTCCATCTCGTCAAAGCTATGGTTTTTCCAGTAGTCATGTATGGATGTGAGAGTTGGACTATAAAGAAAGCTGAATGCCAAAGAATTGATGCTTTCAAACTGTGATGCTGGAGAAGACTCTGAGAGTCCCTTGGACTGCAAGGAGATCAAACCAGTCAATCATAAAGGAAATCAGTCCTGACTATTCATTGGAAGGACTGATGCTGAAGCTGAAGCTTCAATACTTTGGCCACCTGATGCAAAGAACTGATTCATTTGAAAAAAACCCTGATGCTGGGAAAGATTGAGGGCAGAAGGAGAAGGGGACAACAGAAGATGAGATGGTTGAATAGCAGCAGAAGATGAGGTGGTTGGATAGCATCACTGACTCGATGGACATGAGTTTGAGCAAGCTTTGGGAGTTGGTGAAGGACAGGGTGTCAATCATAAAGGAAATCAGTCCTGACTATTCATTGGAAGGACTGATGCTGAAGCTGAAGCTTCAATACTTTGGCCACCTGATGCAAAGAACTGATTCATTTGAAAAAAACCCTGATGCTGGGAAAGATTGAGGGCAGAAGGAGAAGGGGACAACAGAAGATGAGATGGTTGAATAGCAGCAGAAGATGAGGTGGTTGGATAGCATCACTGACTCGATGGACATGAGTTTGAGCAAGCTTTGGGAGTTGGTGAAGGACAGGGAAGCCTGGTGTGTTGCAGTCCATGGGGTTGCAAAGAGTCGGACATAACTGAATGACTGAACTGTCTTATACCATTACCTCACTCCATCTCAGACTACAAAGTTAACCCTGCCGGGGCACTTGATTGATCACTATTCCATAAATAACTATTTTTCAGGACATATGAGCACTACTCCCTCCATCCTCTAGCAAATCTCCTTTAGCTAACCTGGAGAGGGAAATTTTTAAAAGCAAAGCAAAGCTCTCTCCCAAGTCTTTGTCTACAATGCAGACTGAATTGTGACGGGAGTTTATATAGCATCGAGGCAGCTAAATGTTAACTGCCCTTTGAGAACAAGCATACACACACACAGAGGCAGAGTGTGATGCTGAGGTGGGGTGGAATAGAGGCTTCCTAGATTCAGTTTCACATCCACGCCTTAGAGCTAGGTGACCTTGGGCAAGTCATTTAATTTCTTTGTATGTGTCCATTTCCTCTCCTGCAAAATTAAAATAATAACAGTACCTACTTCCTAAGGGACTATGAGAATTAAATGAACTAACCTGGCTTACAGTAAGTACTTGGTAAATACTAGCTCAGATTATAACTTCTTTCCCATTGACATGAAGTTTATAGCTTATGCTTTACATCCAAGCTTTCAGTGAAGAGCTACACAGTAGTCATTTGAGTCAAGAAAGAGCGTACTATATATGTTTCATTAACAGTTTGACTTGGTCTCAGATAATCTGGCAAATTTTTGACCCTGCTTTAGAAGTATACTATGAAAAGATATCAGATTGGAATATTGGGGCTTTGAGAAAGCCAGCTATTTCCTGCTTTAAGCTTTGGCAACAGAGGTTTGAAAAATAAACAGCTCCAAAGTATGTATTTTTATCCAAAGGAGTCTGCCCTCTAAATTACAGAGGACTGTGGGTTTTTTAGTACATGTAGGAAATCACAAAAATGACAAAATAGCCCTTTTTTTCACTCGAAAAAATGATATGCTTCTGGGTTCCTTTAAGTGGCAAGCACCTGTCCTGGATTTAAAATAGGATTCAATTTACCTAAATTCATTTTCCACAAAAAAATTTAGGTGCATGCCCACTGCAGAAAGCAAGATTTGCCCATATTGTAAGGTATAGCAGCAAATTGCTGATGTCCATTTCCACTTTGTCGGCATTTACCACCCAGCCTCTTATCATGCTGCGGCCAGCTACAGACACAGTCAGCCAATTTTCACGTTCTTAAGAAACAGGAAATGTTATACTGACTCAGACCTTCATTCTTCTCAACTGTCATCTGTTCCATAATGGTAACACAAGGATTGCTTTTCCACCAAGTACTTTGTGGAATGTACCAACCACTTATCTAACAGAATTCTGAAAAGAAGTTGAAAGACGGGTAAGTCTTGACTCTGAGGAGGGAAGGATAGGTAAGTTTTGACCCTGTGGAGGCAAGAAGAGAAAGGTTATTCTCCTTTTCTCCCACCAGATCCACCCTTTGCTCTTCTCCACTAAGCCCTGTACCTTAAGAAGCCTTGCCCTAAGCAAAACATATGTCCACTGTTCTATAAGAGTTTGCCAAATCTAACCACCCAGACAAAAGGGCATTTGGTCTACTCTTAAAAAGTCCATCCCAGAAATCCAATAGATTTCTCCCTTGTATTCCACCTGAGTCAATCATAACACTAAACAGAGGACCACTGGATCTTGCTTTTGGTTAATCACGCATTCATTCATTCCTTTTACAAATACTATGTGCTATACTAAGTCACTTCAGTTGTGTCTGACTCTGTGAGATCCTATGGACTGCTACCTGCCATGCTCCTCTGTCTATGGGATTCTCCAGGCAAGAATACTGGAATGGGTTGCTATGTCCTCCTCCAGGGGATCTTACTAACCCAAGGATGGAGGATGTTCCCAACCTAGGGATCAAACCTGCATCTCTTACATTTCTGGTATTGGCAGCAGGGTTCTTTACCACTAGCGCCACCTGAGAAGCCCCTTGACAAATATTATTTAGCATCAATTACATTCCAGGCATTATTCTGTGTACTGGAATTACAGCAATAAACAAAACAGACCAAAAAAAAAAAAAAAATCCTTGTGCTCATAGACCTGATCAGTTCAGTTCAGTCGGTCAGTCGTGTTTGACTCTTCGCGACCCCATGAATCACAGTACGCCAGGCCTCCCTGTCCATCACCAACTCCCGGAGTTCATTCAGACTCACGTCCATTGAGTCCGTGATGCCATCCAGCCNTTTCCAATAGTCAGTAAGGATGTGAGAGTTGGACCATAAATAAGACTGAGCACTGAAGAATTGATGCTTCTGAATTGTGGTACTAGAGAAGACTCTTGAGAGTCCCCTGGACTGCAAGGAGATCAAACCAGTCCATCCTAAAGGAAATCAACCCTGAATATTCATTGGAAGGACTGATACTGAAGCTGAAACTCCAATAATTTGGCCACCTGATGCAAAGAGCTGACTCATTGGAAAAGACCCTGATGCTGGGAAAGATTGAAGGCAGGAGGAGAACTGACAGAGGATGAGATGGTTGGATGGCATCACCGACTCAGTGAACAAGAGTTTGAGCAAACTCTGGGAGATAGTGAAAGACAGGGAGGCCAGGTGTACTGCAGTTCATGGGGTCGCAAAGAGTCAGACATGCTTGAGAGACTGAACAAAAACAACAAGAATATAAAGGAAGTTGGTTTCCTGAAGTTTCACTCTGGTTAGAAGGACAGTAAAATGTTTATAATTTTCAAAAATCAATTAGTTCGGAAATGTAAGCATTCCATTCTCTCAGGTACTTATTAATCACACTGTTCTAATTCCAAAAAGAATTTGAAGTATTCTACAGTGAAAGACATAGACTTTTATTGTTTTAATTTATTACCCATAAATCTAATAATTACAAAAGTCAAGTAATATACTAAGAAAGTGTAAGCCTCAACATTCAAGACAACTCTGACTTTTTGCTTGGGTAATTTGTCTTCAGGGCTTCCTGGTGGCTCAGTGGTAAACAATTTGCCCTCCAATGCAGGAGATGCAGTTTCAATACCCGAGTCAGGAAGATCACCTGGAGGAGGGCATGGGTATCCACTCCAGTATTCTTGCCTGGGAATCCCATGGACAGAGGAGCCTGGAGAGTTACAGTCCAGAGGGTCTCAAAGAGTCAGACATGATTTAGTGACTTAACAGCAACAATTTGTCTGCAATTATAGGAAGCAACCACAAGGTGGTGGTAATGATGCCTTAGTTTACAACCATTTAAGAAGGGCAAGTGAAGTGAAGTGAAGTCGCTCAGTCGTGTCCGACTCTTTGCGACCGCGTGGACTGTAGCCTACTAGGCTTCTCCGTCCATGGGATTCTCCAGGGAAGAATACTGGAGTGGGTTGCCATTTCCTTCTCCATTGCCATTTTAAGAAGGGCAGGATGATATTATAGGTATGATTTACCTGAAATGAAGGTAATGAAGATCTCTGGAGAAGGAACTGGCAACCCACTCAAGTATTCTTGCCCAGGGAAATCCCACGAACAGAGGAGCCTGGTGGGCTATAGTCCACGGAGGTGCAAAGATTTGGACATGACTGAGCAAGTAAACATACTTCTCCAACCACCAAGTTTTGTTCTCAAAACTCTTGTAGCAGAATTCATAATTAAAGAGCTCAGGACATTTTCATTAAACTTCTTAGGAAGGCTGAGATCTTGAGTAAGCCCACAAAAGCTCTCATTTATTAATTCATTCAGCACACCTTTATTGAGAAGCTTCTGGGTACTAAGCATTATGAAAAGCATTTAAAAATAAACTTTGTGTTCACAAAATACACAATAAAGGAAATAGCCTAAATAAAAGGGGAAAGCAATGACAGTTTTCACATTCTCACTTGTTCAGAATGAGAACTGTGCAATTGCTTTCCATTTACCATCTCTTGCTTGACAGATGCTTCTCAGGGTCTCTTTCCTTTAAAGTTTGTATGAAATGTCTCTAATTTTGGTTTGCATTAAATATGGGAATAATAATAGACTTATCTCAAAGAGTTGCTCTCAGGATTCCCTGAGACAATATATTTAAATCATTTAGTAGAGTACCTGGCATGTGGTAAGATATATATGTTTGCTATCATCATTGTTGCTATTCTCATGATCATTATCTTCTTTACTGTCATCAACATCATCACCACCATAAGGACAAAATACCAAATTAATCTGCATATACCAAAAATTTGAGTAAAGGCAATTCAGAACTGGGAAGGAGTTACTGTTTTCCCTTTATTAGCAAAATATAACTATGTTCTAAACTCTTAACCAGAACTTTAAAGGGAAGGCGATGTTTCTTTGGTTTCACTTTGTTTTCTTTGAATTTAAAGCCATTGCCTGACAAGGACTTTCTCAGTGTGGTGCCTCTGGATATAGAATGATCTTCCCCTAGGGAACTCAATTTGAGTTTAGATAGCAGGGTAGGTAAGATTGTAAGACCACTCTTTGACTGGCCTCCTGCCAAGAAACAGTGAATTTAAGTGATTTTTCACTTCCTTTGTAACAGAGAACTTCTCTTGGGACTGGGACTCTGCACTGAGGGAGGCCAGGAGAAGCAGCTGAGGAACTGTCTGTGGCCTCCCTTGAGGAAGCCCTTCATTTCCTTTTACCTGGAGGGCCCTTAGTGCTCAAGCTTTCTCCCTGAGACCCAGAGTCAAGAGCCCAGGGAACTGAGGAGAAAGGCTCTCCATACTGCCCGTTCCTCTCCAGAGCAGGCACTGCCCTCGGGGGAAGGCTTCATCAGCCTGAGAAGTGCAGGTGCCCACGGAGTCTTGCCAGCTGTGCTTGGTGTAACACTCTGCTGTCTCTGTCTTGAAATTCCTGATAATGCTTGAACAAGGGCCCAGCATTTTCATTTCACCTTGGACCCCACAAGTTATCCAGCCAGTCTTCTCTGCCCTGAAGAGTTTCTAAATTAAACAATGAGCAGCCTTTCTCCTTCATTTCCCTCCTTCCTGCTGCTGCTTAGCAGAGTCCACCTCACTCCCCATCCTTGAGTCAAACCAAGAATGGCAGCTCAGAGGAAACTAGCTTTCTGCCCAACTCTGAACCCTGAAGATCACTAGAAAGATATTTTTGTAACTGCTTCTTCCTCTCCTTTAACATTTCTCTAAACTTAAAAAAAAGAGCAATAATAATAACAATAATATTCCTTGAACCACTGATGACTAGTAACAAGCACTGTAGGTAGCTTGTGGTGAACTGAGGCAAATGGGGCAGCACAGGGAGTCACAAATCTGATTCTGGGTCAGATTTAGGGAAAGGACAAACATTCTATCCTGCTTCAGTTTCTTCACAGTGACCTATTGCTATAGAACGTCTAAAAAAAAGTAAAAGCAGTTAGAAATACTCTCACAAAGTTTACATTTCTTTATTTCTATAACTTGCTCTACTCAACTTTACCAACCTGAATGCCACAATATTGAGTAGATACCTCTCTGTCTCTTTCCCTCTCATCCTCCCTCCCTCCCTCTCCCTCCCTCCCTTATGCTCTTTATTATCTTACATGGAGAGATAGACAAAATGAATTCCCAACTCACATATCAAAACACTGAAACCCAGAAAGTGTACTTTGGGCAGAGCTGCAATTAGAATCCAGGTTTTTAGACACCTGGTCCAATAGTCACATTTCGAAAAAGGCATGTGTAAATCGTTTGTTTCTTTTTAAAAACTTCTATCTTGTTTTTTTAAACATCGGAGTAGGGTTTCTCAACAGTGGCACTGTTGACCTCTGCAACTGGATAGTCTTTTGTTGTCAAGGGCTGTCTGGTGCATTAAAGGAGGTTTAGCAGCAACCTTGGCCTCTACCCACTAAGTGCCATAGCAACCACCACCCCTCTACCAGGTGTGACAATCAAAAATCTCTCCAGACACTGCCACTTGTCCCCAGGAGGGCAAAACCATATCCAGCTGATAATCACTGAACAAGAACAGTTCACTGTTTAAAGGAAACTTGTGATGAATCCTTTAGCAAACTATAAAACTCTCTTCAAATTTGTATTTCCACATAAACTGGATTTTCTTAAACTTGAGATACTTATTTTCAAAGGAGAAAAGCACTAATTTTGGTTGTGTGGGTCATCACCCAAAAAAATGTGGAATGGTTCATACGCTTTTCTTTTCTCTCAAAATATTATGATGTTCATAGAAATGATGTCATAAAGATTCAACAGAATCTGCTCACAGCACACAGATCAAAATAGATTAAAATTTAGGAAACCTAGAAATTCCTTTTTAAAAATTAGCTACAATCAAATATCCTAGAATTCAACTGTTTTCAGTTACCTTTTCATTCTTCTAACTACTCTGAATTCATTTTTAAATCAGGAAACCCAGAATGTCTTGGATCCAAAAGAGTGGTAAAAAGACCTGATTCTTCAAGATGGCTAGAGTTAAAGCCCCAGTTGCCAGATTGTTGTTGCTGATTGGTTGACTCTTGACTCTTTTGCAACCCCATGGACAGTAACCCACCAGGCTCCTCTGTCCATGGGATTCTCCAGGCAAGAATACTGGAGTGTGTAGCCATTCCACCCCCAGAGGATCTTCCCAGCCCAGGGATGGGACCCACATCTCCTGCACTGGCAGGCAGGTTCTTTACCACCAGCACCACCAGGGAAGCCCAGCTGACAGATTAGGAAGCAGGAATTAAGAAGCAGAAGTAGGGACTTCCTTG
Organism: Aepyceros melampus; assembly: GCA_006408695.1. Lineage (NCBI taxonomy): Eukaryota > Metazoa > Chordata > Mammalia > Artiodactyla > Bovidae > Aepyceros > Aepyceros melampus. The sequence continues at coordinate 117,437 of SJXQ01002624.1, forward strand.
GTAGCCCAGTGGTTGGGACTCTGCGCTTCCACTGCCAGGCGCCTGAGTTTGAACCTTGGTTGGGGAACTAAAATCCCACAAGCTGTATCATATGCAAAAAGAAAAAAGAGCGAGAGTGGCAAACAAGCAGATAGCAAGTCTTTCTCTGGCCCTTAGAGCAACCTCATAAGCCACACATTACCTCAGCTAGATGGATGAGAGAGTTTATCACCCAAGCTGGGATACTTTTGAGAGTGAAAGGGGAACTTAGGCTAGGACAATGGGCATAAACTGAACTGTCCTGGGCAAACAGAATGCATGCACCCTAGACTTAGATCACTCATAGAAACACATCACTGCCAGATACCTGCTATATATGCTCCAAAATCTTAGTGGCTCAAAGAACAAGCATTTATCATTTCTTACTCATCTGCACATTGTCTGTGGTTCAGCTGATCTAGTCTGAGCTCAACTGGGCAGCTCTGCTGCAGACTGTAGTAGCTGAGATGGTTCTGCTCCTTATTACAGGTCTGTGAGTCAACTGGGGCAGTTCTGCTCCCCATGTCTTTCATCCTTCTTAGACTGCATACTAGCTGGTACATGTATTTCTCTTGGCACTGACAGAGGTGAAGATGGCAAGCAAAACTGCACGTGCTTTCTTAAGACACAACCTGAAAGAGAGTCACTCCTACCCACATGCATGTGGTATGGCCAAATCCAAAGTCAAGGGGCAGAGAAAAAATTACCCACAGTGGAGTCTTGAGAAAGGTAGGGGTACAGGAAGGAGGGACTGATTGGAGTCCTCATTCAATCTAACACATGAGCTTTACCCATTCCAACCTCGTCACCACTACTTGCACACACATCTTAAAAATGAGGGGAAAAAGCTGTTTTGCCTTCATCTGATATGGTATAATACTGACTCAGTTCCTGACACAATTCTGTGAGTTTCAGAATCTGGAGTCACTTTCTAATTTTCATCAGTCAATTCAATTCAGTCACTCAATCCTTTCCAACTCTTTGCAACTCCATGGATTGCAGCATGCCAGGCTTCTCTATCACCAACCCGCAGAGCTTGCTCAAATTCATGTCCAGTGATGCCATCCAACCAACTCATCCTCTGTCATCCCCTTCTCCTCTCACCTTCAATCTTTCCCAGCATTAAGGTCTTTTCAAATGAGTCAGTTCTTGGCATCAGGTGGCCAAAATATTGGAGCTTCAGCTTCAGCATCAGTCCTTCCAATGAATAGTCAGGACTGATTTCCTTTAGGACTGACTGGTTTGATCTTCTTGCAGTCCAAGGGACTCTCAAGAGTCTTCTCCAACACCGCAGTTCAAAAGCATCAATTCTTCAGCGCTCAGCTTTCTTTATGGTTCAACTCTCACATCCATGTATGACTACTGGAAAAACCATAGCTTTGACGAGATGGACCTTTGTTGGCAAAGTAATTTCTCTGCTTTTGAATATGCTGTCTAGGTTGGTCATAACTTTTCTTCCAAGGAGCAAGTGTCTTTTAATTTCATGGCTGCAGTCACCATCTGCAGTGATTTTGGAGCCCAAAAAACTAAAGTCTATCACTGTTTCCATTGCTTCCCATCTATTTGTCATGAGGTGACTTACAGACTCATTTTTCTCAAGCATCAGATTGGGTTGGTTACTTCTCTTTGCTAACAGTTCTACATTCTTAGGGAGGCAGATCAATGTTGTAGAAAGAATATGTCCCTCACTCACAGAGACTTGAATTCAAATCCTGCCTGTGCTACTTACTAGCTGGGAGCACCCAGACAAGTCGTNCTGTTTCCCCATCTATTTCCCATGAAGTGATGGGACCGGATGCCATGATCTTAGTTTTTGAATGTTGAGTTTTAAGCCAACTTTTTCACTCTCCTCTTTCACTTTCATCAAAAGGCTCTTTAGTTCCTCTTTGCTTTCTGCCATAAGGGTGGTGTCAGCTGCATATCTGAGGTTATTGATATTTCTCCTGGCAATCTTGATTCCAGCTTGTGCTTCCTCCAGCCCAGCGTTTCTCATGATGTACTCTGCATATAAGTTAAATAAGCAGGGTGACAATATACAGCCTTGACGTACTCCTTTTCTAATTTGGAACCAGTCCATTGTTACATGTCCAGTTCTAACTGTTGCTTCTTGACCTACATACAGATTTCTTAGGAAGCAGGTAAGGTGGTCTGGTGGTCTAATTTTCATAAGTACTCCAAAAGATGAAAACTTTTCCAGTTGAGTATAAAAGCATAACTCCTCAACCAATTGGCACCCAGAATTTCTCAATAAAAAATCTCAAATATGCAACTCTTTCCCAACTACAACGGGATGCAAAATTAGTTTTAGGTTGGGGGTTATTTCCACCGAACTTGGCTCGGCTATTTCACAGTGATGGTTTCTAACCTTCCCAGAGGGTAAAAAAAAAAAAAAAGAAAATGTACATTAATAGAAATGTCAACAATATCATCTTTTTGAGGTAACCTGGAATAATTCTAAATAAATTTACACTTCCCATCAGAGAGACATTGCAGCTTATAAGAATGTGACTTTGTGAGAAGCTGGAGTCCTGAAGCTAAGTGATTTCCATCTGCAGTTTTCAAGCCCATTCAGAACCCACCAGGGGATAATTACTTGTTAAGATGTACCCATCCCAGTGGAATATATTCGTTATGATTGAATTCTCTCACAGCATGAAGGAGACTCTGGTCTGGTGGATAAAGCCCTAGAGGCCTAACAAACTCCATTCCCCAACACTTGGCTGTGTGACCTTGGGCTGTTCACTAAACCTCTCTGATTCTTCAGTTTCACAGTCTGTGGAGTATCACCCTAAACCTCTGCTTATCCTAAGAAGGACACAGAGACAAGTCAGTAGGTCACTATCTGAAAAGACCTGGAAGCCTATTTGCCTCTACCCTTAGGCAAAGAAATTATTTCTATAACAGTTTCTTACCCTGGACACTCAATAGAACATGATTCTCTTAAAAGAAGAATTAAATAGCAGGCAGATGCATCATGAACTGAATTTAGAGAACTGAACTATCAAAATAACAGAAGGATCTCACCATTGAGCAGTCTATGTCTAATGGACCAAAGACAAGACCATTTCAGCAAGTCATCAGGGCCCTAAAGACATTTCAAGTAAAATAATTACCACTCCCAATTCTCAGAGAACTTTGGAAAATAGAGATTTTAGGAATTACTGTGGTTGTTTTCCCAACTCCATCTTTCTCTCCTCCTGCTGTGTGTCAATCATGTGGTATGGTGAGGGGTGGGGAGGAATGACTCTATTCCTTAATCTCAGCATTATGGATGAGGCATAATCCACCATGCCATGATGACTGGTTTATTGGGCTAAGAATGACATTGCGAGGTCACAGGATTAGATCATGAATGGTCATATGACTCACTTTGAACCAAGGATATAAAAAGCTGTGATGCAGATATGAAGACAAGACATACTATAGACATTTTTGCCATCATGTGGGAAGCAGAAAGGAGAGAGGAAAAGAAATCAGGTCTTTGATAAAAATTTTGACCTACTGAGTCCAATCAAACCTCAAGCCAGGACTTCCCTGGTGGCACAGTGGATGGGAATCCACCTGTCAATGCAGGGAACAGAGGTTTGGTCCCTAGTCTGGGAAGATTCCATATCCCATGGAGCAACTAAGCCTGTGTGCCACAACTAATGAGCCTGTATTCCACAACTACTGAAACCCTTGCACCTTAGACCCTTTGCCCCTCAACAAGAGAAACCACTGCAGTAAGAAGCCCATGTATCAGACTGAAGGGTAACCCCCACTCGCCACAACTAGAGAAGGCCTGTGCAAAGCAATGAAGACCCACTTCAGCCAAAAATTAAACAACAAAACAAAATTCAAGCCAGCGCTACCTATGTCCCTTTCAGTTACGTGAGTCAATGCTCACAAAATGCAGCATTTGAGTGCAGTCACAAAAATGACAGAATGATCTCAGTTTTTTCCTAAGGCAAACCATTCAACATCACAGTAATCCAAGTCTATGTCCCAACAACTAATGCAGAAGAAGCTGAAGCTGACTGGTTCTATGGAAGACCTACAAGACCTTTTGGAACTAACACCAAAAACAGATATCCTTTTAATCATAGGGGATTGGAATGCAAAAGTAGGAAGTCAAGAGATACCTGGAGTAACAGACAAGTTTGGCCTTAGAGTACAAAATGAAGCAGGGCAAAAGCTAGGAGAGTTTTGCCAAGAGAATGCACTGGTCATATAAACACCCTCTTCCAGCAACACAAGAGACAACTCTACACATGAACATCACCAGATGGTCAGTACAAAAGTCAGATTGATTCTATTCTTTGCAGCTGAAGATGAAGAAGCTCTACACAGTCGCAAAAACAAGACCGGGAGCTGACTGTGGTCAAATCATAAGCTCCTTATTGCAAGATTCAGGCTGAAACTGAGGAAAGCAGGGAAAATCACTAGACAATTCAGGTATAAATGAAATCCCTTATGATTATACAGTGGAGGTGACAGATTCCAGGGATTAGATATGGTAGAGTGCCTGAAGAACTATGGACGGAGGTTTGTAACATTGTACAGGAGGCAGTGACCAAAACCATCTCCCAAAGAAAAAGAAATGTAAGAAGGCAAAGTGGTTGCCTGAGGAGGCTATACAGATAGCTGAGAAAAGAAGAAAAGCAAAAGGCAAAGGAGAATGAGAAAAATATACCCAACTGAATGCAGAGTTCCAGAGAGCAGCAAGGAGAGATAAGAAAGCCTTCTTATGTAAAAAATGCAAAGAAATAGATGAAAACAATAAAATGGGTGATATGAGTTCTCTTCAAGAAAATTGGAGATTTAAAGGGAACATTTCATGCAAGGATGGGCACAATAAATGACAGAAATGGTAAGGACCTAACAAGCAGAAGAGATTAAGAAGAGGTGGCAAGAATACACAGAAGACCTATACAAAAAAGGTCTTAATGACCCAGATAAACATGATGGTGTGATCACTCACTTAGAGCCAGACATCCTGGAATGTGAAGTCAAGTTGGCTTTAGGAAGCATCACTATGAACAAAGCTGGTGGAGGTGATGGAATTCCACCTGAGCTATTTCAAATCCTAAAAGATGATGCTGTTAAAGTGCTACACTCAATATGTCAGCAAATTTGGAAACTCAGCAGTGGCAACAGGACTGGAAAATGTCAGTTTTTATTCCAGTCTCAAGAAGTGCAATGCCAAACAATATTCAAACTACTGCACAATTGTGCTCATTTCACATGCTAGCAAGGTAATGCTCAAAATCCTTCAAGCTAGGCTTCAGTAGTACATGAATGAGAACTTTCAGATGTTCAAGCTGGATTTAGAAAAGGCATAGGAACCAGAGATCGAATTGCCGACATCCACTGGTCAGAAGAGAAAGCAAGGGAATTCCAGAAAAATAGCTACTTCTGCTTCATTGACTATGCTATAAGCCTTTGACTGTGTGGATCACAACAAATTGTGGAAAATTCTTAAAGAGATGGGAATACCAGACCACCTCACCAGCCTCCTGAGAAACCTGTGTGCAGGTCAAGAAGCAACAGAACCGGACATGGAACAACGGACTGGTTCAAAATTGAGAAAGGAGTATGACAAGGCTGTACATTGCCACCCTGCTTATGTAACTTCTATGCAGACTACATCATGTGAAATGCTGGGCTGTATAAATCTCAAGCTAGAATCAAAGTTGCCAGAGAAATATCAACAATCTCAGATACATAGATGATACCACTGTAATGGTAGAAAGTGAAGAAGAACTAAAGAGCTTCTTGAGGGTGAAAGAGGAGAGTGAAAAAATTGGCTTAAAACTCAACATTCAAAAAACTAAGACCATGGCATCTGGTCCCATCACTTCATGGTGAATAGAAAGGGAAAAATTGGAAATAGTGACAGATCTTATTTTCTCGGGCTCCAAAATCATTGCGGATGGAGACTACAGCCATGACATTAAAAATCACTTGCTCCTTGGAAGGAAAACTATGACAAACCAAAAGAGCAAATTAAAAAGCAGAGACATTATTTTGTCAACAAAGGTCCATGTAATCAAAGCTATGGTTTTTCCAGTAGTCATATATGGATATGAGAGTTGGACTATAAAGAAAACTGAATGCCGAAGAATTGATGCTTTTGAACTGTGGTGTTGGAGAAGACTCTTGAGAGTCCCTTGGACTGCAAGGAGATCCAACCAGTCCATTCTGAAGGAGATCAGTCCTGACTATTCTTTGGAAGGACTGATGCTGAAGCTGAAACTCCAATACTTTGGCCAACTGCTGCAAAAAGCTGACTCATTTGAAAAGATCCTGATGCTGGGAAAGATTGAAGGCGGGGGTAGTTAGGGGATGACAGAGGATGAGATGGCTGGATGGCATCACTGACTCAATGGACATGGGCTGAGTAAACTCCAGGAGTCGGTGATGGACAGGGAAGCCTGGCATGCTGCAGTCCATGGTGTCACAAAGAGTCGTACACGACTGAGCGACTGAACTGAACTGAAAGGAAATCAACCTTGAATATTCATTGAGAGGACTGATGCTGAAGCTCCAATACTTTGGCAACCTGATGGGAAGATCCCACTTATTGGAAAAGACCCTGATGCTGGGAAAGATTGAGGGCAGGAGGAGAAGGGGGCGACAGAGGATGAGATGGTTGGATGGCATCAGGGACTCAATGAACATGAGTTTGAACAAACTCCGGGAGATGATGAAGGACAGGGAAGCCTGGCATGCTGCTGTCCATGGGGTCGCAGAGTTGGACATGACTTAGCTACTGAACAAGGAACATAGAATCATAGGACCTTAGAAATCATGTTGTTCTAGCTTCTCTTTTTAGAAGCATGGCATTGAATCTAGGACAAAGGAAATATCAATACTTTGTTTCAGACATTTAAACACCTTCCTCTATACTGCCATGGGTAGCTGGTACTTACTGTTTTCAGAGCACTTATCCTGTTAGATTGCCATTCCCAATGAATACATCTGCTGCTCTCTGAACTTGAAATTCACTGAAAGCAGAAACTGTCTAGCTTCCTTAAATTTCCGGTGCCTAGCAGAGCCTGTCATATAGCAGGTGGTTAAACGTTTGTTGAACCTGAAATCAAAGTTTCAAGTCAAACAGTGAGAAAATCATCTTTCTATTAGGCCAGGGATATAGCATCTTGGTTTCATTAACTTTATAAAAGGTAGAACAGTTTCCTTCTAAGGAATCAGAATGATTTTCATCATTATTTTTATTTGAAAAGTATCCAGTTAGTATGAAGTTTAATGTATGATATAGACTCCATCTCCAAATTCCACTAGTTGACATTTCTTTTTACTTACCCAAGTGCCCCATCCCAATTTTGAAACAGAAATCTCAACAGGGAAGTGTTATTTATTTTCGCTTTTTCTTTTTCTTTTTCTTTTTTTTTTTAGTTAAATATTCACCTGCAGCTTATTTTGGTTTTTCTAAATAGACATTCACATCGGACTTTTGTTTCAGTCCCAGCCCCCAATTCCTTATAACTTTTGTGTTCTCACATATTGGCTAAAACGGCCATTGCTCTTTGTTGTTGCTGAGTCACTAAGTTGTGTCTGACCCTTCTGGGACCCCATGGACTGTAGTAGCCTAGCAGACTCCTCTGTCTCTGGGATTTCCCAAGCAAGAATACTAGAGTGGGTTGCCATTTCCTTCTCCACTACTTTCACTTTTGCATTATAAATTTTAGAACTTCACGTTTCATTTGCTGCCCCAACATCCCCAAAATCAGGCCGTGAGCCCCCTGCCAGGTGACCACGTGTGTCAGTGTGCTAAGGCTTGCTCTCCCTTGACTGTCACCTAACGTCCTTAAAATATACCAGTGAAATTCCCTTTTGCTTACATATTTGTTGTTGTCCAGTCGCTCAGTCATGTCCAACTCTTTGTGACCCCACGGACGGCAGCATACTGGGCTGCTTGTATATTCTGAACCTCAACAAATGTACTTTCCCCTGGGCCTCTGTTCTGGCCTCTATCTCATCTCCCCCACTTGCTTGGTTGAGCCCATTCCTTGGGTACCCCACAATGTGGTCCTCTTGTATGGCATATTGACAGTTTCTCTAGGACCTGTGAGGGTAATAATCTCTGTTTTCCTGTGCCTTTCCTATGTCCCCTCTTGTGACTGCACCTGACTAACCATGTCATGAAAGAATACAGAACAGCCTCTCAATAAGAACTGCAACGAATTATTTTCTTCCTGCTTAAACTGCATCATAGAGCTCATTTAAAAGTGCAGTCTTGGGTCCTGAGTCTAGCAGGTCATCTTGAGTGGAGCAGGGATACCTCTTAACCACAGAGGGAGAGCTGGTTTAGGGGCTTTGTTGGCAACTTCTGGTGGCTACGATGCTGCTAGTACAATCTCTAGCTCCTCATTGGAAAACCAGAGATGAAGTTCAAATAGGGTCTCACTGCTTTCTTGGAAGGGATCAACTGCAAAAGAATTTGCACATATTAAGCAGGCTTTTCCACCAACAGCAATATGCCTAGTGCGCCACTGTGTCCCTGCTGGCTCAGATGGGACTAGTCCAATTCTGCCAACAGCTGCCACTGACAGTGAAAAGTTGAAAGAGTGGCAGCAGATGAAAGAGAGGGAAAAAGGTAGTGGAGAGGGGAGACTGAAAATGGAAGGGATGGGTGCCATTTACAGAGATGAATTCAATGGAGAATTTTCAAGTGCAGAGGCACTGAGACGCCTTTCTTCCTCTCATCTTTCCTTTCTGACCCATCCCATTACTCTTCCAGCCAAATGACTAAAGATGGCCACAATTCTCTTCATCCACTGATGCCCAGTGTCAGCCAAGCAGGGCTGGGGACCTGGAGGCCTTCAGGAGTGAAGTGAGATGTGCTGAAAGGTGCCCCCAACCCCACCTCTGTCCAAAATATGTTGTCTATCCACCTGAAACCAACCTGAAACTCCTCATCAGAGTTATTTCTTTGGCCAAAGCATTGAAGGCTCCTAGTAAGTAAGTAAGTAAGTAGTCACTCAGTCGTGTCCGACTCTTTGTGACCCCATGGACTGCAGCCCACCAGGCTCCTCAGTCCATGAGATTCTCCAAGCAAGAATACTGGAGTGGGTTGCCATTTCCTTCTCCAGGGGATCTTCCCGACCCAGGGATCGAACCTGGGTCTCCCGCATTGGAGGCAGACGCTTTAACCTCTGAGCCACCAGGGAAGTCCTGAAGGCTCCTATTAAAATGCAACTATGTTATCTAAAAGGAGGAACATATAGTGTCTGGCACAGAGTACAGGTTCTCTAAATGTGTCATTTTTAATATTAAACTGCCACTGCCTGCCATTAGAACCTTAGTACCGATGCATCTACCAGATTCTGTCCTGTCTCCTAGGGCTCTGGAGGAACTACAACGGGAAGACTGATGTGGAACACTGGCAAATATTGGGTAGCTGAGTCTGAGGTTTGGGGGATGGTAGAGAAAGAGCAGGCTATTGCATGAGGTACTTTGAGGGAGAAAATGGCACTATCAAAAGATGAGAAAGAGGGAAGAGAGTTTGGAAATTAACATTTATTGATTTCTTTGAGTCAGGCACTGAATTAGATCCACTTAATCCACTATCTTATTCAATCTGCAACCACTCTATCAGGAAAGAAATATTTCTATTTCCATTTTGCAGGTGAAAGTCTGAACTGGGGTTCAGATTAAGAAAGTCACTCAAGGTCACACAATGCCTCTGTATGATGGAATATAGATTTGAACCTGAACCTGTCTCCGAAGTCCATGTCCCTGAACCATGCTGTCTCTCGCTCCACATTTGTCAAGGGGTAGTCAACCTAGCCTCTGCTACCTTTTTGTCCTAATATCCCAGCCACCTGCAAATTTAGGCTTCTAAGACTCCCAGGTTTCTCCCTCACTCTTTGCATGGACCATCCAAATTGAGACAATAGATTTCCATGGGTGGTGGGGTAGGCAGGTACTCTACATTATCAGAATGGGTAGAGATTTGGGAAGAGCCTAGAACTATTTTTCTGGTTGCTCAAGGGTTTGAAAACTTTCAGTTCTAGTCTCCAATATATGTTACCTCAAACCCAAAGTTCTGGCATGATCAGTGTGCCAGCTGGGGCCCTGCTACCCTGCCGTAGTATCCTCTGCCCCATGTGTTCCACTTTGCTGCAGGCTGGCAGGAAGTTTCATTTTCCACGTACACCAGGAGAAGAGGATATGGAAAAAAAAAAAAAAAGAACAGCTGTTGTGGGGAGGGACAAAATCCGGCCCTTCCCCAGTAGCTGGGGTAGGTGTGAAAGACTCCGGAGATAAGGAGGCTTCTTTTTTCTCACCACTGGAAAAAGGGGCTATAGAGAGGCGGCTACAGCCTAAGAGGTTTATTTGTCCAAGGGATGTTGTGGAGGGGACCACTCCCAACAGAGATCCAGACTGCACTGCCTACTTCCAAGGTTCTTTGTTGTTGTTGCCATTGCCTTCTCCAGTGCTTGAAAGTAAAGTCGCTCAGTGTGCCTGACTCTTCAAAACCCCATGGACTGCAGCCTACCAGGCTCCTCCGCCCATGGGATATTCCAGGCAAGAGTACTGGAGTGGGGTGCCATTGCCTTCTCGGAGACAAGAGGAGTAAGGGGAAATTGATGGCCTCTGGGGTCATCACTCAGGGGCCTAGGGTACTATTCAAAAAGGCAAGACGGAGAGAGCAAGGCAGTTAGGGGCAGTTTCCTCCAACCTTAACTTCCAATCCCTGTATGTGTGTTAGTCCCTCAGTCGTGTCCGATTCTGTGCGAACCCATGGACTGTAGCCAACCAGGCTCCTCCAGTTCATGGAATGCTCCTAGCCATCATATCCCAACTCATTCCTACACCTCTCTCCTCCTTCACTGATGGGACTAAGAGTCCTTTCCATTAACCTTTTAGTTACCACCTCCGCGCACAGACTTTCTACGTCCTCCCAAGCAGTCAGCCCCGTGCTGCCCAGCACTACCGTCTCCCCTCTCCCCCGTAGGCCCGGCTCTGCGCTTGGGTCCGGAGAGGTACTCGCCTCCCAGAGCTGTCCGGGTTGGGGGTGGCTGGGGGGCTCTTCACTCCTTCTCGGATCTCCGCTGTAAAAACTGAGCGGCACGGCCCAGGCATGCGCAGCATCTTCGGGCGCATTGTGATGGGAACTGCTTCTCCGAGTCTCTACAGAGACTCCTGAGTAACCACTCACCGCCCCCCGCAAGACCCCTCTGCTTTAAGCCAGACGCACAAACAGTACAGCTTTTTTCTTCTTTTCTTTAAAAAGCTGGCTGCAGCTTGAAAGGCTGGCCCACGTGAGGACTGGTGTATTTCTATCGATTCCATCTCCCATGTTGACAAACGCCAGCACCGAGGCTTTGCAGTCCGCGGCTGCAGTTTGCAGTGGAGCTAAGCGGTGTGCGGCTTTAATTCCACGTCAGATCAACTTTGATCAATATCCCCCTACCGGCCCAATTGGAAGAGCCCAATTCGCCACCGCTGAGCCTTTTCTCTCTTTCCTTCTTTTTTCCCCCTTTAGACCCACCATCTTCTGGGGGAGAAAAGTCTCAGATTTTAATTTCTCTCTCTCTCTCTTCTCTCTTTTGTTTCTTTGGGGGATTTATTGGTTTGTTTTCTGGTGTTTTGTCTTTTTCATTTTTGTTTTCTGCTTTTATTCTCTCTCTGTCTGTCTTAGCGATAGGGAGGGAGATCGCTTTGGCGAACCGAGCTTGCAGCCAATGAACCCGCCTTCCAGATTGGTGTGAAGACAGAAGTGAGGTGGGGGGTGGGGAGGGGGTGTGAGAGAGCCTGGGAGCGAGAGGGAGCGAGAGGGGGAGCGTGAGAGAGAGAGAGAGAAGAGAGGAGGTGGTGGAGGAGGAGGACTAGTGTGGGGTGGAAAGGAAGAGTGAGCGAGAGCAAGTTGAGGGGAGGGGGTGAAAGAGCCGGCGAATTCTTTTTCTTTTTCTATTATTATTTTGACGACTCCCGAGTTGCGCCCATGCTCTTGTCAGCTTCGTTCTAGGCGTAGCATGGCCAGGCAGAAGAAAATGGGGCAAAGCGTGCTCCGGGCGGTCTTCTTTTTAGTCCTGGGGCTTTTGGGTCATTCTCACGGAGGATTCCCCAACACCATCAGCATAGGTAAGCGTGAGCCAGCCTGCCGGTCGGCCCCGGCTCTCCAGCATCGGAGCCCGCTGCCCCGGCACGGCTACCGGGTCCCTGTCCTGCATGGCCTGGGAAGGGGCTGGGGATGGGGATCGGGCAGGAATCTCACGGGTCTGAACCCCGGAGAGCCGGCTGGTCTGGGGAGCATCGGGAACCGGAGAGGTGGTCTCCTGGGGCTGGGGGTGGGGGTAGGCTGCCGGGTTTTCCGAGCTGAGCGGAACCGGGGACGCCTGCAAGAGGCTGGGAGGCTGCAACCCGGCGCAGAGTCGCGGCTTTTCGGCTCGCTGCCCCGGACTTTGCCATGGCGTGCGTGCCGCCGCTGCAAGTTGTCCCAGGGTGATGCCGCCTGTCTGGCTGCGCCAGGGCGCGTAACCCGGTCCAGGGCGCCCCGTCCGCGTCTCCGGGCCCCGAGAGACCGGCTAGTGCCAGGGGAGGTGGAAACCCACTCTGCATCCCCGAGACCCGGGCGGCCACCGAGGTCGGTGGCGGATGGGGTAGAGGCAGGGGTGAGACTAGGAGCTGAGCCAGCGAGCGGCGAAGTCACGCAGCCCACGAATTCAAGAATTGCCGCTGTGTCTGTCTGGAGTCCGGCTCCCGGGCGCTGGGAGGGAGTTCTCTCGGCTTCTGCCTGTATTTACTAGTCGAGAAGTTCGAATTGTTGCCAATTACAGAACCCAGCCCCTGTAGTGTCACGGGGTGGAGGGGGCTGTGGGGAACAGGATAGAGTAGCAGGGGGAAATGAAATTGTTTTTCTCTCCAACCTTTCCCTTTGCGCCAGTAAAGGATGAACCAGCTTGTGGAGATGGGAGGTATCAGGGAAGAGGGGACAGGAAGCTACCGCCTGAGAAAGAACCAAGTCCCACTCTTGATTCCATCGTCCGACCCCCAGAGCAGGCTCCTCTGCCCTCTTTCCCCATGCCCCCTTTTCCCCAGCGTCTCCTCTGACTCTGAAGGAAAACTAGGTTTCTCTTGGCCAAAATTTGAGTTCGCAAGAGTCATCAAAGACACATAGGTTGAAAATCAAAATCATCGTCATGCACCCGGGTACCACTGAGAGGGTATCGTCCATCTGTACTGCTCCCCAGTTTCTAACTCCTCGGGGGGAGGACACAAACCAAATCTCAGTTCCCTTTGCTTCTAGGTGGACTTTTCATGAGAAATACGGTGCAGGAGCACAGTGCTTTCCGCTTTGCTGTGCAGTTATACAACACCAACCAGAACACCACCGAGAAGCCCTTCCATTTGAATTACCACGTAGATCACTTGGATTCTTCCAATAGTTTTTCTGTGACTAATGCTTGTAAGTAGATCTGCTTTTCCTCCTTGTGGGACCTGGGGACCTCATTTGCATTTCGCTTATGGGACTTGGGGTCTGTACTCCGTGCTGGAGCGGGGCTGATTGCCCCAGTAGACATCAAAAGGCTCGAGTCAATTCAGGTTTCACACGACATAAATGAACGCCAGAGGATCCTGCTGAGGGAGGGACTTAAGGCTGTACACAAAACTCTGTCGTGAATAATGTTTGATGCAAAACTTTCATTTTCCTCCCTGCTAAACTGGCGCTCCCTCCTCCGCCACCCCCTCCCCTTTCTTTTCCTTTGGCTGGGGAAAAAAAAAGGAAAAAATAGCACAGTTGTTCATGGAAATTTTTTCTGATGGGATTAAAGAAGCCTCTTGATTGAGTCAGTTCAGGATGTACATTACTTGACTGTTAAAGCTAGCACCTGGCTGTAAAAACGAGCTGAATTTGACAATCGCTATGTAGGAGCCAAATATGAGAAATTCTGCAAACAAGTGACCTTGAGGGACAGATCAGACTGGGTTCCCTGGTTTCTTTCTGTCCTAGAATATCACCTTTCTTACCAAGAGAGCTCTGATAGGAACTGATAAGCCTGCAGACTGATTACAAGTGATGAACGCCTGGCAAACTGATGGAAAGGGAGAAAGTGCTCAGAGGACTCTCTGGAAAAAGCTACCTCTGTTCTGTCTCCCCTAGTGGTGTTTGCTCCCTGCCCCCATGGTTAAGGACAACACAGTTCTTAACTTAGAGCAAAAGGTGGAAGGGGGAGGTTGCAGCAGGAAACTGGATATCAAAAGGGTGCAATTTCATCAGCCCCGAAACAGCTTCTGAAACAGCTAGTTGTGCCCTCTGATTGTTCCCGTGGAAAGGGGACATTTTAAGAAGTAAAGCCACAGGAACCCAGATGACTAATAGCCTGTTGGACACAGGTTTTTCTGGAATGTTTTATGAGAAAGACTGATCATTCTTCATCTAAGCTTATTTCATGAAAAGTTTTCACACCAATGAAGGTGATGATGGCATAAATATGTTTTGCTGTTATGGCTGGTGTATTTGGGAATTTTTGACTTTTGATTTTCTTTCGAGGGAGAAATTTTATATTTGGTTGAGTAAAACTTTGTATATGACATTCTTCAATGCTTCTGCCTCAAAGGATATGTGATTTCCAAAAACTATTGACAGGGTCTCCAAGGCCATGGGTTCCTTGGATTTGAAGACTTAGGTCAAGGGGATGGAGGTGAAGTACTTTGCAAGAAATGGTGACAGTTATCAGCTTTAAGAAAATTTTCTCTGAAGGTACAGATCCTTATAAGAACATGTTCTGAGATACTCTGTATTTGACATTCTTTGGCTTTCTGACATTGACAAAAATAGGAGCTTATTAATTCCAGCTAAGTGTGAAAGTTACAAAATGTCTGTCTATACTTTGCATCTTATTTTGGTAATCCCAGCCTGTCTTCTGTAGCACACTTACAACACACATCTGACAGTAAATCCTGCAGCACTGTGATCTTGTCTAGAGGCTGAATTTCAAATGCAGCTTCCTAAGTATCAATTAGAACAGATTCAAAACCAAATACATGAAACTACCCAGATTTATTACTATTAATGATGAATAACATTTATTTCAACTCACTTTAGTGCCTTTCCACTGATGAGGACTGAGATAAAGAGTGCTGACTCCTCAGGAATAACTGATTTCTAAGGGTTTGGGTCTTGTTTTTTATGGGCAAATCAGATTGGCACTCGCCAGCCCAGGGCCATCAGAACCCTACTCAAGGAGCATTCAGGAAATAATCCTTGCCATGTGAAAAGCTCAGGTTTGAGAACAGGCAGTGAGTCATCCATATTGGGTGTTGAGTTGCCTTAATGCCTTATCTCTCAGAGCAATAAAGGAACAACCATGAAAAGAAAAGAAATTGATCAGAAGCCCCTACCCTAAGTCCACAGCACTTCAGCTTATAAGTTTACAAGACTAGGTTATGGATGGGGGCTTGAAAGTGTGGGATGAAGGGTGTGGCAACAGGAAGACAAAACAGAAAGGTGACCTTGCCCTTCGTTATGCCAAGTCCACACATATGCACACACTGACTCACACAGGAGACATTTCCAGAAACCAGTGATGTGTACCCAGCTGCCTGTTGCACACTCAGACTTTAAGCTCAGAAGACAGAGGAGGAAAACTCATCATCTCTGGTCCCCAAAACAGTCCTCTTTGAATGTCACAATCACTGAAGGGGGGCCAGATCTCAAAGCTGTCTCAGACGGATAGTCTCTGAATGCAGAACACAATCGTTTCACGGGGCCAGGGAAGTCCTGTAGGTGGATTTCATTTCTTGCCCTGGCCTTTTTCTCTTGGAATTGACGATCACGTGACACAGATGTCGGCACATAATACTAGTTTGGCACTAGAGACTGGCAGGTGATCCTGGTTCCGTTCTTACAATTGATTGCACTATGGCGCAGAGACAAAAAAAAAAAAAAAAATCCTGGATCTTCTGGCCTGCCCCTCCCTGGAGATCTAGGGAGAATTTGAGAAAACCCCAAATGAGTCCAAATTTGGTCACCCACCTCTCCTATCTGATTCAATATGGAATAGAATGGCAAAAATTAAAGACATTTTCCCCTCTTTCTATTCAGAATTCCTTGTTTCAGCTTCCCCTAACACTAGAATTGATTTCTTTCCATGATCTTTCCTGTGCCCTCAATCTTAGGGCAGGCACACACTTTTGAGGACACAGGTATTATGCAGGTAAACAAATATGCCAAAAATAAACAAGTGGTAATGCCTCCTGTATACGTCCCTGCTCTCCCTCCGCATCCCCTCCTCCAGTGTATTCACAGAGTTTCCTTGCAATGAATCCCAGGCATCAGTTATTTAAAGACTCTTCTGCATCAGCAACCATTTTTTTTTGCATAACTTCCAAGAGGTTTGCTTAAGACAGACTCCAACTTCATTTTGCTTCTTAAGAGGCCAATAAAAGCATCGCTGGCTTTGAAAGGTGGTTCATTTGGGATCTCAGCTCAGAGGTGAATTGAAGTTTATCGAAGAGACTCATCTGATTTGGAGCACATGTTCTTATTTCACAGGGATTAACTGAGTTTGCTGCCTTCCTTTTCAATTTGGCCAGGTAGCCCCAGAAAGAAAGATGGTGTGAATAGTATGATTCCAGGACACGTGCTTCAGGCACACACAGGTACCCCTAAACACATAGTCAGTACTCATGAAAAGAGATGTACACACATGCTTTACATTGTACACACATCTGTTCTTTAAAAACCAGATTTGATCATCATAAGGCTTTGGGGGAATGTGGCAGCACCCAGGGACCGCCAGGTCCCCTTGGGGTGGCTTGCTTGCCCTGGTTCCTCAGGAAATGCCTCCGATTCCCTTGAAGTCTCCTCCTGTGTCTTGCTGCTGTGCACTTGTAGTGTACTCCACACTACATCGCCCCAGCCTCTGCAGTGTCAGCTCATTAGCACACAGATCTCATATTCCCTCTCCGCACTGTCATTGCAAAAATTGCTGTTGTACACCTTTACAGCCAACAAATGTGCTCGTGGATTACACAGTTTGCAAGAGGCAAGGAAAAGGCAAATGTAACCTTAAAGGTTATTCACCACAGAATTGTGCTGTTAACGCACTTGGCTTAAATAAAAATCTGTTGATGGAGGCGCAGTAGTGATGGTGGGACTGAGAGTGGGACTTAGGAGTGCAGGCTCTAATGGAGCCCGAGGCAAAATCCCTTTGGCTGGTGAAAGGTACCTCATCAGCTGCAAATTTGTGTTCCATTAATTTTTTTCAAGCCATTTGAAACATACCTGCTAACTGAGAGCATGCTCCTTTTTAACTGAGCGCGTTTTGCTACCAAGTTAAATGTCCTTAGCTGAGGCAGGTTTTTGTCTCTTGCCCACAGAGTCACAATCTAATTATCTCATTATTCTAATTGCCAGGTTCTATGTAACTGTTTAAGTCCATCTGGGAAAGACATGTCTCTCCTGATCCTATTCTCTGCTCTTGGGTGGGTCTTGTTTGGTTTGCACTTTACACATCATCTTTGGAAGCAGGGTGAAGACCCATCATATCCTGGCACCTGCCTTCAAACAGATCTTGGCCCACTAACCAGTGTCAGTTGCTTCAGGTTCACCTCCCAGCCCCAACTCCCCCATCTTTGCACCTTAACAGCTCTCCCTCTGTCTGCCGCTGGTCTTTCATAAGCTCACTGGAGCACGAAGAGCTCGCCAAAGATTTAAGTCACCTTCTCACAAGCTTTATTATGTTTTTTCTTTTTTCTTTAATCTATTTTTTACGTGGCGAGGAGGGAGGAAGGTGATGCTGTTCATTTGGGCCCTAAAAACACGGCAATCAGCGGGCTGTAAAGATGAGCATGCAGCGAAATGTATGACCGCCCCTAGAAGGCAACTTCCGGTTGACCTGCTAAGTGGAGCAGGGGCGACAGGAAGGGTCTGAGGGCAAGGAAGAAACAAAACGTCTTTGTTCTCCATGAGCCCTGGTTTTCCTTCCTCTCGGCAATTTTAACTTTCTTTCCTTAAAATGAAACTGTTTCTCACATCCGCCACTTCTGCCTCTATCAGAGGTCTGTTTCCTTCATTCTGCCTTTTTCTCGCTACTCATCAAGACTCCATGAGAATGAATAGTGGGGGCTGGCTGAGATTGTTACTGTATTTTTTTCTAACTCCTGGTATTTTTAAAAATTTCATTATTATGGGTAGTCAGTGGTGATTGGCTGGTTTCAGTTTAACAGATGGAAAAATAAATGAAGCTTCTGAGGCACCATTATTAATCTTCCTTTGTGGATAAGAGATTTGTTATTTTTATATAATTGGCTAAGGGATTAAAAGACAGCATGCATTTTTAGAGAGGGCCAGAATTTAAGAAGGGAGAATTCATACCTTCACAGGGAGGTGGGGGGATACATATGCTAATTCTGATGATTCCACTTGGAACTTCATAGATGAAGACCACAAATATATCTGAAAGACCTTTCAAAAAACTTTCCATCTTCTCTGAAGGTCAGGAAAATTATTTACATACTTTACCTGGCCCATTAAAAAAAAGTCAAGTTTGGTGCTTTGACTTTGATGCTTTGGGTCTAATTAGATGACATGTCCACAGGAGGGTGCAATTAAAACCTTAGGTGGGGGCTCCCGGCACTTTTCAGCAGGAGTGTGGGAGTTGTGCAGACACAAAAGGAAGTCCCTCCGGCTTGGGAAATGTCTGAGAGCTGACAAATAGCCTCAGCCTGTCTGTGGGGTGAGCCTTGAGCCGGGGCAGCAGCCCCTGAAAGGGGTCGGTACTTGGCAGAAGTTCCACATGGATGGAATTTGTCCTCTTCTCACTTCTTCCTCTTCTCTTGCCATTATTTTCTCCTCATGCTCCACCTGCCCAGCCAAGGCCCTTTCACTGGTGTCCCACTGGCCCCTGAGTCAGAGATCTGACCCACCATACCAGGGACTGTTTCCTACTCTAGACTTTTCCAGTCTACATGCTCCTTCTCTAGCCAGAAGATCTCTGTCCTTGGTCCATACTCCTACTTTGAGGGTGACAGCTTTCTATCTAATTTAAAAATTGAGCTGAGAGTGGCTGATACAGGGTTAATATACCTAACTGGGGAGTGTTTGCTCTAAAACCAGAGACAATGGGAAACCAGAATGCCTCAGTTCCAAGGAAAGCTACTCAAACAGGAGTGTTTCTGGATATGAGGTGCAGAGCAGCTGTTCACTCTGTCCAAACCAGAGATCAGCTGCCCCTGGTCAGGGAAGACCTCTACAGGCCCAAGTCGAATCCAAAAAAAAGGGGATATGTGTATATGTACTGCTGATTCACTTTGCTCTACAGCAGAAACTAATACAACATTTTAAAACAACTATACTCCAATAAAAAATTATATATAAAAAATAGCTCCCTACATGTGGTAGGTTTGGTGTAAGTTCACCCAAGGCATAGGGGAAGTGTAGCTTCACCATGTTGAACGTAAATGTCTTTGTGGTCATTTGGGAAGCAGCAAAAGGTCACAGGGACTCAGTTTCTTCCTAAAGAAGACCATATGTGCAGCTTTTTGTATCTTAATCATGCCTCAATAAAGTAGTTCTTAGAAAATGTCAACTTTTTAGATGTACTACCCAAAAAGAGGCTGCTGCAGAGTCTGAAGGTGCCTACGTGGGCCCTGGCAGGGGATGCACTGGCAGGGATGGGAGGCCATAGGAGAGGAGAAAGGTGCTGAGGAGCTGGTCTCAGACTGAAAGCTCTTTCCCTGGGGTGGCATGCAGAATGGAGTGATTATGAGGCAGCATCTCACTCTAGAGGGACTTGGAAGCCTAGGTGGGCAGTGTCTCCTCCCCACCCCCTCCATTTCTCCCTTCCTTTTTCTCAAGTGCACACTCTGGTTTCCCCCAACACACACACAATGGAAAGAAGCAGAATACTCTGTTCTGGATCTCTGGCTGAGCAATAGTCAGAGAAGTGCAGTAAGTCCCCTACATATGAATGAGCTCTGTTCTGAGAATACATTTGTAAGCCCAGTTTGTTCATAAGTCCAACAAAGTTAGCCTAGGTACCCCACTCACATAACCAGCTATTCAGTACTGTAGTGTAATAGGTTTATAATACTTTTCACACAAAGAATATGTAGAAAACAAACAAAAAATAAAGAAAACATTCTTAAACCTACAGTACAGTATCTTGCAAAGTACAGCAGTAGCAACTGCATCACAGCTGCTTCTCCACTTGCTCCCAGACATCCTGGACTTGAAATAAGGATACTTTACTACTGTACTCTACACAGTACTGTAAAGTACACAAGAGCACAACCACTTGTGGAGTGTACATACATGTGACAATGTACACCAGACACATGAACTAACTTATGTGATTGGCCATGCGAGCATACGTTCACACCTTTGAAATTTCACAACGTGAAGGTTCATATGTAGATACTTCACTGTGTTTACTGCCCTCTGTCTGGACTTCCCTTCTCCTCAGTTGCTAACTGCCATTTACTTCTTTAGCACTTGTCATCAATGTGACCATCTGTACTTATTTAGAAGGGGTGTGGGGATAAGAATGAGGAAAGGAGACACACCTGGTCATGACCCTTAACTCCATGGGGCACATTTCAGTCTAAAACAGCACTTCTCACCTTTCATGTGCATAGCAGACACCTGGGATCTTGTCAAAATGAAGATTCTGATTCAATAGATCTTCAGTGTCCAAGAATCTGCATTTTTAGCAAGCTCCCAGGTGATGCCGTACTGCCGGTACTCAAACCACATTTTGCAGGGAGACTGTGCTCACCAAAATAAAGGCTCCCCCAGACAAGCTCTTACCCACATGACTTTCAAAGAAAACTTTATAAGAGACACATTTGGCTCATTCTGACTCGTGGATGTCCCTATCATACTCTTAACCACCCTGTGTTCATTTCAGCCATGTCTGTATGTGACTGATGAGAGCCTCTACTTAAGAGTTGCTTTTCATAGGGCTTTGGAATGGAGACTGGAAGGCATGCTGAGGGGGGAGGTAGCTCATGAGCCAGGCTGACACTAACTTGGCTTCTTGCCACACCCCAAAGTGTCCCTTTTAGAAACAACCTGCCCAAGAGAGCAAAGGTTGGCATGCAGTTCCAACTGCTTCTCCACTTTGCTTCTTGGGGTCAAGGCATGCCAGAAGCAGGCACATAGCATCTGCTCCTCAGCTGTCTGACTTTCCTTCAACAGGGTTAGAAATATGAAGTACAACACAACCCAAGTTCTGTCTGCTTCCCTAAGTGCCTGAAAAATTGACTCCATTTTCAAGGCTGGTGCCAGGCACTCATTGTGGGCTAGAGGGGAGGGTGGGGAAGTGATGTCACTTTCTAACACAGGTGAGCTGACGAGTGCTCCAGGGAAGTCATTAAAAGCTTATCCAGTGTCATTTAAGGACTATCAAATAGCACCCTATCACCCCTCAGTATTGCCCCCCAACAGTCTGCCATTATTCTGAAATCCCAGCAATTCACTTATTTCTGTTACTGCACTGAAAACCTGTGCTAAAATGCAAGCATGCCATCTCTGGTAGGGAATGCGTTAAATCCTTATCAGCCATTACTATTTCGACAGTAATTCTTTGATCAGATTACTACCTGTTACCTTGCAGGATCCTCAGAGGAGGTTTTCCAAGACAGGTAAGTGACCCCAAAACAAGGGACCTGCCCGAGAGAGTGGGGTGCCCAGTGCATGGTGGGCATTCAGGGGGCAGTGGGAGACTCTGAGAGATGAGCAAGAGTTACTCAATACGCTCCACCTAGTTTGCAACATGTGACCTTCTCCATAGATCAAAATCTTGTCCTTTATTAACTAAAATTTGAATTGTTTTTGACTCTCCAAATCACACCTTTCTGGTGGTAGTGGTCTGCTGCTGCTTCCGTGCATGGTCGTTTCTTGCAATAGATGACCCCAGTCTCTGGGATCCCTGTAATTACTGTGAGACATTTTCAGAAGGACAATCAGTTTGTGATGAGGGGTGGCAAGGATTTTTTTTTAACGTGTAAAAAATGTTGCAATCAAAAATAGTCCTCTTTCAGTCATCTATGATTGACTGATTTACCTTGCCAAGTACACATTGCAATCAGGGCCCTCATCCTTGCTGCTGCCCGGAAAGGTATTAGCTACCAGTAATAGATGAGACCTGAAGAGATCAGGACCCAGTCCACACAGGAATCATTTGTGTGGATGTGGGTGTGGGTTTCTGTGTGGATGAACACTTTGGTAAATTTAAGGTAGAAAGGCCACTAACATCCACAGTTAGCCATGTTATATATTCTCAAACATTCTTATATCTTATTACTGTTTCCAAGACTACTTGTTGGCTAGTTTAAAACAGTATTTTTTGAATTGGCCCACTTGCAGCAGAATCACCAGAGATGCTTGTTAAACACATGAATTCCCAGGTCACACTTCAGACATATTGAATCACAAAATAAAAAGATAGGCCTTCTTAACAAACTCTATGGGTAATTCTAATGCACATGAGATTTCAGAATCACTGGTTTCATTAGCCCTGGTAGTGTGAACAGAGATATATGGATTCATATTGAATACTTGTTGAGCATCTCCTAATCTCCAGGCATTGACCAGGCACTTTCTACATGTTACTTTTGTAAGTGAGGTGCTGTTGGCCCATGCAAGCATTAGTGAGTTGAGCTCTGAGATTGAAAAATCAAGACTTGAAAGAGCTAAGAGACTCACCTCAAGTCACAGTGTCTGAGGTAAACAAATCAAGCAAAAATGTTCTTTGAGATGGTAAGCAGGGACAGAAAATGATCTGCCTTGACAGTGCTTCTTTCCTTCTCGACTAATGATTGGTCTTTAGCCATGCTGTAAATTAGGTGGCATGGCAATGCCAATCCATTTGTTAAAATGATGCACTGCAACCAGTTTATATAGCATTCATTGTGCCATCC
Organism: Aepyceros melampus; assembly: GCA_006408695.1. NCBI lineage: Eukaryota > Metazoa > Chordata > Mammalia > Artiodactyla > Bovidae > Aepyceros > Aepyceros melampus. Next base: position 140,330 of record SJXQ01002624.1, read on the forward strand.
TTGCTAGCAAGAAACTTAATACTAGGGTTGAAATAATAATAATAACTCCCATTCATTGAACCCATGCCACATGGGAAACATTGCACTAAGCATGGTACATGTCTTGTCTCATGGAATCCTCATAGCATTGCTAGAAAGGAGCTACTCTCATCCCCATTTTATAAAAGAGGACTCAGAGGTGGTTTTATATATATATATATATATATATATGTAACTAGCTCAAGGGCATGTGCATGCCCAGTTGCTCATTGTGTCCAACTCCTTGCAACCCCATGAACTGTAGCCTGCCAGACTCCTCTGTCCATAGGATTATCCTGGCAGGAATACTGGAGTGGACTGCCATTTCCTCCTCTAGGGGATCTTTCCAATTCAGGGATCAAAGCCACATCTCTTGAGTCTCCTGCATTGGCTGGCATATTTTTTTTTAACCACTGCACCACCTGGGAAGCTCAAGGTCACACAGTTGGCTAACTAGTAGAGTCAGGCTTCTACCTGAGATCTTACTGTCTCTAGAGGTGGGACTCAGTGTCAACTGGAGTTGAAACCACAGATGATGACTGGCCAGGTGGATCACAGAAACGTGGAACTTGGGCTTGCTATAGAAGGGTGGGTGGGGCCTGTGGCCATCTAGAGAGTTCATGTCACTTCTGGAATACATTCAAATCCAATATGAGACAAACAAAACATCTGTGACAGGACTTGGGGTGGGAAGAGGTGGAAGGTGTGAGTTTCAGACCTCTGCCCTGCACTATCCACCTCCCTCTACCAACTGAGTTACTGGCTGAGGGAAGCTCTATTAACTGATAGTCATAATGAATGGGGGAAAAAAAGAGAAAAATCTCTTCTTAGTAAAAATCCTCTTGACTTTTTCTTCTTGTGTTCCGTCAATGTACCTCAATATGGCAGAACTTCCCCTCCTTTGTCTTTTTGGCCCTACATGCATACACTGTATATCCAGCAGCAGCTTTTCATGGTTGAGTGCCAGCTCAACTCTGACTAATCTTCTCCCAGGCAATGCTGAGGCCTGCAGCAAGGTCAGAACGCTGGCACAGTCATTAACAAGTGCTCAGCAGGCCAAAAGCGATATTTCCAGGCAGTGCTATAGGAGAGATAGCTTAGACTCTGGTACATGCAGATTCTACAAATGGGAGGCTGCTAGGTCAAGTAAGTCTCTATAAACATTTACCTAGGGTAGGAGCTCCCCATACATCCCAAGACAGAGGTTCACCAACTTTAGACAGGAGTCCAAAATAGAGATGTATAGTTAGTTGCTTGGAGTTGTAAACTGACCTAAAGCCCACTGGTCATTCACAATCCTTAGATATATTTCATTGGATACCAGTAGCCACTCATTGTTAGAGTGAGGGCTGTAGGTCTTTTCCCCATAACCTCACTAGCATGTATAAAAGTAAACCTTATCTAAAATTCTTTTTCTCATTAAACTAATGTCAAGCAGGCATACAAATGATTAGACAGCCTGTTCTGTCCTGTCGGCTCAGTCAAGTCCAACACCCTTTCCTTCCAGGTGCACCAACACCTCACACAAAGGTTCACTTGAGGCAGACAAAACAATACCCTAGTGGCAGGATGAAACTAACCAAGAATCCTCATTGGTGGCTGCCCACACGACTATTTACAAAATTAAGCCTAGGGTACTATTCCAAGCGATAACACTATAGAGCTTGTTAGACACTTACATCTTCTTTCTGCTACTTTGGGAACATCTCTACCATATTTCTAGCCAACCCACATGTGTCAAACACCACTGATTTCACCAATGAGAAATTTAATGCTAGTTAACAAAGCCTCTGGTGTTCATTAAGATAAAGATACGTGAAGTGCTTGTGAAAGCACTTCTTGATTAGAATTATTAAATGCTAGATAACCACTCCTGTATCTGTAATTCCCGATAAGGGTAACTGACCACCCCAAGGTTGTAGATTCAGACTAAATAACACACATATACACTACACAATTTATATTGAAGTCTTATAAAATAAATTACAGAAAATATAACATTTGAAATATGTTTCTTAGGGCCTTGGGAAGCAGTTAAAGTTGTAGGGGGTTGTGGGTAACAGTGGACTGAGCAATGGAACAAGGATTAGGAGATCTGGGTTCCAATCTCAACTTTGCCACCTACTGCCTGGATGACCTTGGACAAGTCACTTCCTTCTCTGGTTCTAGTTTTTATCATTTGTAAAATGGGAAGTTTCTTCTGGATGATCTCTGAGGAGGCTGCCATGTTTTACATCCCATCATTTTTGTCCAATTCCTACCAGTTCCATTTCTAGTAACAGTCTCACCTCACTGATTACTGAGGAAAGATCATCCAAAATGAAGCCCTTCAGATTCTACTACATCTAGAAATTTCTCTTCATATTTATCTATTCTGTTTTTTTAAGACTATGATGAAACAACTGAATCCTTGAAAACAATGGACAGTGTTTCCAGCCAGTTGTGCTTATCTTTGCTTGCGTCCAAGCTCTTCCACTTGCTAACTGTGAAACCTTGGGCCAAGTTACTTACCTTGATTGTGCCTGATTTCACAATAATAAAGTGGGCATAACAATAATCCTCAATTCATAGAGTTACTGAGAATTTTAAATAAGATAATTCAGAAATCCACATGAGGTACTTAGAATTGTGCTTGACACATATTGGATATTATTATCATCAACATAATCATTAGTTTAAAACCCTTTGAGCTTTTTGTCCTAAAAAGAGAAACCTAGTTTTGAAAAGTTAAATCTCTTGTCACTTTAGGGATCAAATTTCCTTCCTAAGTAGCTGCCCTCTGATGCTTTCTATAGTTCTCAGCTCTGCTCCAAACCCAAGATTATTTTTTTTTTCTGCCAAAAAAACCCATCATGGCACCCCTTCAAGTCACCAGCCCCAAATCACAGTCCTCTACATCTTCACCCATGCATCCAAATTTGCCCACCTACTTTGTCTGTTGTGGGCTACTCAGATATTCTGTGATCAAAAATTCAGAGGTCTGTTTTTCTGCATAATTGAAGGGCTATGGGTTTAAGAGAAGAATTAGTCTTCTTTCCCATTTGGGAAAGAAGAAACTATCTTCAGCTCTAATTCCTTCCACTTCCAATCACACAATCTATCATCCTTTCTGTTCTTTGGTGATATTCCATTATCCAAACAGCACACTAGTAGCCCCCTCTGACTTCTCAAAGACTCAGGAGGCATCCGCAGGTCCTCAGATGGTTGATTCGGAAGAAAACACTTGGGGCAAGCACCCAGGTGACTGACTCTACAATAAGGCCCTGGAGCTTCTCTTAGAAATGGGGTTGCCCATGGAGGGAAGAACAGCAAGGAAGTGCTCAGGGCCTTCTCGGAGGAAGTACCTTCATTTCCTTGGGCATTAGTGAGTGAGATTTCTCTGTGGTCCTGGAGTCAAGAGCCCAGGGAACTGAGGGCTGAGGCCCTCCATACCGTCCATTCTTCTCTAAAGCAGACACTGTCCTGGCACATACACATGGCTTACATCTTCCCCTAGACTGTCCCATTTCCTGGTGATACTTGGCATTTGATAATCATTTTAGTCTCTTGCCATCCAGATGATGACAACTCAATGGAAACCCACTTATGGCACATCTCTGAGTCTAGTCAACGCTTTAACTAAATACCAAGCTCTTACCAGAGTTCAGTCCACCTTGTACAAGAGTTACTAAGAGTGTCCTTTGAGTTCCTGGTTTCTGTCAGTCCCAACTCTTACTGTCCCCAGTTCTTCCCTCTACTGCCTGTAGACGTATCTCTAGAATATGAGGACAGGTTGAGAACAATGAGGGAAGCTGAGCTCTCTCCTGGGTAAAGGGAACTGGAACTTCCCAGCTCTTTATACACTCACTCCTGACCCTTGGGTTTGGCACCTAACTCTCTGCAGCAAGGAGTTACCCTTGCCTAGTCAAAGGTTGTTTCTGCTCTTACTTTGGGAGCAACCAAAGGCCCAAGGAAGGCTCCTAAATTGGACTGCCTGCCTTTGAATCTTGGCTCTGTCTCTTAGTAGTTGTATGACTTTGGGCAAATGACTTAACCTCTCTAAGCTTCAGTTTCCTCATTTGTGAAATGAAGGTAATTATAATAGTAACTACCCAGGACCTACTTGGTGGTCCAGTGGTTAAGACTCTGCCCTTCCAATGCAGGGGACATGGGTTCGATTCCTGGTTGGGGAACTAGGATCCCACATGCTAAGTGGCACGACTAAATAGGTAAATAAGGGTTTGTGTTTTTTAAATAATAACTACCTTATAAAGTTGTTGCTTGGCTTAAATGAAATTATCCATGTAAAATATTTATTGTGATGCCTGCCATACAGTAAGTGTTCAATAAGTAGTAGTTATTATTAACACAGAGTACTGAGGTGTTTGGTAAGTGGAAGAGAGGAATAGAATTAATCAGAACCAAACTATGCAACAGATTCTTCCCATCTATGGCCATCCCTAAAGCCCTGAAAACTAATTTTTATACCGTCTGTGAATCTGTAGCTAGAACCAGGCCAGATAGGGTCATCTTTGAGTACTCACAGTGCTGCCACAGGTATAAAGGATTTGCTTTGGGGCAAAGTAAAGGAGAAAGGAAGAACTGACTAGATGCCCCCCAAATCCAGGGAATACATGCCACTATGTTTAATCATGCCTTTGTTGACTGAAATTGTCTCAAAAGACATGATCTCTTCAATTTTTTAAAAATCTGAACAAGATATGCTTGAGATAAAGCAACGTGGATATGCTAACCTTGGTGCTTTCTGGCTTGGAGGGAAGTACAACCATCCTCCAAATGTAAAATTCTATTTTCATGCAGTTGAAAGTGGGAGAGTGGAAAAGTAGATCCCAGAATCTTCACTTAGACAAGGAAAAATGTAGGGTCAGTTGAGCTCTCCCAGCCATGATTTTTCTGAATTCTTTTCATTAAGGATGGTGTGTGGATGGTAGTTTAGAACATATCGTTTGAGGGGATGGATTTTCTTCTTTTGAAGTTGCTTGCCTGAGTCAGGCCAAAAATAGTATAGGAAGAAGATATGGAAAAGGTTAAAAGAGAAATTTTGCTAATGTGATTTTTCAGCATTTCAGTCTTCATTCTCTCCAGAGCAAAGGTTAACTAGCCCATTCCATAAACATGGACTCACTACAGAGGATCCTGCTGAGGCCCACGAAGCGATGCAGTCTTTTTCCTCCCCTCTTCTCTGTATTCTGGCCTGATCTACCAGCATGCTGTCTCCAGCAGGCCCAAACCTGGGCAAGAAAAACCAAAACATTGTTTTTCTTTATATCTCACACTGCCCTTGCTCCACCTGTGTCACCTCCTCTTCTCATTTCCTATCCAACCCCCCTGCTATGTTGCCTCATGGGATCACTGACTTTTTCCTCTCAGGTGAGGCAACTAAGGAACAGAGAGGCTAAATAACTTGACCAAGGTCACACAGCCAGTGATTGTGATGCAAGCCTTCTGACTCTTGGCCCCTCTCTGAGATGTCTTCCCAACATAATCCTTCTTCTTTGAACTTTCATTGCTGCCTCATGATGTTACATACAAAAATAATGACAACTCTGTCTTTTTAAAATAGATAGCAGAGAGGAAGACTAAAGTCCACAGCAAGTGAATTCGAAATGCAGTAAAGCATGAGTTTCAGGGACCACGGTTAATGGTATCTTACATTTAGTGCCTCCCATGTTTACGTGTCATTTTCCCATCCTCTGATTTACAGTCAGGAATGAGCAAAACAAAATCTTGAAATCCGGTTATAGATCAGAGACGATTGGAGATAGATCAAGCAGTTCTAGTCCAACTGCTTCATTTGGTGGATGAAGAAAGTGAGGCCAAGAAAGGAGAAGAGATTTGCCAAAGGTGATGTGTTTCCCTGAAGGCAGAAGCAAGATGAGAATCTAGACTACCAGATTCCCAGAGCAGGGTCTTTGCCACCACGTTTTCTAACAGCAGAGCACTCTACTGAAGCAATACCACGCATTGATTATGTTACTTTTTACTGGTATCTTTTTTCCCTCAAATTGTTTTGTGTATGTAAGTCATTAGATTTTTTAAATGTGGGACATTTTTTATGATTATAGAAATTAAAATATAAAATTCATTCATGCTTATTATAAAAAATTTGAAAACATAGATAAGAAAAATTGTCCAAGTGGAAAAAAATCACCCCAAGTTGGGTTTTACCATATGTACAGATTTGTATACTGCCTTTTTACCTTATGTTATTCAGGGAACATTTTTCTGGACCTCTTAAATGTTCTTTGAAATTTTGATTTTTTTAATGTCTATAAATTATTATATCACATAGTATCATTTTATGACATATATATACAATGATTTATATGAGCATCACCCAATTTTATGCATGTAGGTGGATTCCCCATTCACTGAGGTTTGTAATTATGCCTCAACTTCCTGTAATACCTACATCCTAGCACAGGTTTGAACATACAGTATTTAATAAATACTTGCTGACTGATTCATTGCCTTGACATTTCTGGAATGACCATTATTCTTACACTAGATAGGGCAACCAAAGTGACAACTTGACATTCCAATGTCTATGAGGTACATGGTATATAACTCAAAATAGGCAGTATAGCAATGGTGGTTAGGTTCAGAAGTCAGACTCTCTGGGCTCAAATCCTGGATCCATCACTTTGTATTTGAGGGTAAGAAGCTTAACCCCACCAAGCTTCCGATTTTTTTGTCTGACAAATGAGGGAAATGGTAGAGCCCACCTCATCAGGTTGTGGTTAAAAATTAAATGATAAAATATATGGAAAGTGCTTGGTATATAGTGAGCACTCAACAAACATTAATTGCCATTATTAATATTATAGATTATATCCCTTGTCACAGGAATAAAGCCCCAGACTAGGAGTGAGAATACATGGCTTCTCATTCCCTCTCAGCTGTTTTCTGGCCCAGTGATCTTGCATGAGTTCTTTTACTTTGTCTAGGTCTCAGTTTGTTCATCTACAAAATGGGAATAATACTACCTAGCTGTGTCTCTTACAGGGATTCTGTGAGAATCGAATGAGAGAATGAATGTGAAGAATGCTTTGAAAAGGAGGAAGTCAAGCAGGATTGTTAGATCTGTAAACTTAGATGTGGTGTATGGTGGTTGTAGGTAGAATGAGAGATGCAGAAGATATGAGAGACCAGACTGAATATGCTGACCCTAGAAAGATGTTCCTAGAATTGAACCCCTGGTATGGAAAACAGTGATGGCTAGAGAGAAAAGAGACCTTACAGATCATCTAGCCCAACATCTTAATAAGAAAAGTGATTCAGAGAAGAGAGAGTGTGAGGTCACAGAGCCAGTTCCAGAAATGGGACTAGAACTCAGGTCTCCTGATTTCCTGGGCAGAATCCTAAAGCAGCCACTGTAGCCCTTTCTTTATTGACCTTTGTCTAAAAGGGATAAGGAAAAAATCCAGTATTTGTAGAATTCGTGTAGGTAGGAACTGATTAATTGGGAGTTTATTGCGAGGACAAATCCCATATAGCATTGATGTTTTTGTTTAGTCACTAAGCCATGTCTGACTCTGTAACTCCATGGACTGTAGCCCACCAGGCTCCTCTGTCGATGGGATTCTCCAGGCAAGAATACTGGAGTGGGTTGCCATTTCCTCCTCCAGGGGATCTTCCTGATCCAAGGATTGAAACAGAGTCTCCTGCATTGGCAGGTGGATTCCTTACCACTGAGCCACCTGCAGAGCCCTCAGAGATACTAGTCAGCCACTAAGGATCTTTGGGGAGTTTAAATTAGCATTGTTGTTGTTTAACAACAAGTCGTGTATGACTCTTTGCGATCCCATGGACTGTAGCCCACCAGGCTCCTCTGTCTGTGGGATTCTCCAGGCAAGAATACTGGAGTGGGTTGCCATGCCCTCCTCCAGGGGATCTTCCTGATCCAGGGATTGAACCTGGGTCTCCTGCATTCCAGGCAGATTCTTTACCAACGGAGCCACCAAGGCATAGCTCTACTCTATTTTTAGATGCCAACCTTATTGCAGATAAGGAGTGGAAGGGGGCAAGAAGGTGTTGGGCAGGGGCCATCTCAGTCAGGTAGGTGAGTGCACTCAAACTTGGCCAGGTTCTCCAGGGACTTCTGTTGTCCCCGGAATGACCGGAACAGCAGATGGCCTTTCTTTGTTAATATTTATCTTTGCAGTCAGTCCTCAGTTGTGTGTTTTTGGAAAACTTGGTAAAGCAGATGATATTGCCAGTTGCTTGAAAATACAATTGCCAATTGTTTGAATGAAGTAAATTGATTAGTGCCAGAGGACTGTTCATGTGAGGCTGCCACGCACACAGACCATGTCAAGCAGGAGCTGTAGCGCTGATGGCAGCTGAGAGAGCACCGCCTCCCCTGAATTATGTCCCCCCAGGTCCTCGGTAAATATGTGTGTTGGATACTTTTATCTTTACACTATTTTAGTTGAGATGAGAGCACGTAAACACTTCTATCTGACAACCTTTTCAAGTTCAACACCACAGAAGGTTATTTGAAAAAGAAACAAGAAAGGAGTTTTTCAATAGCAGGCTCCAAAGGTGACTAAAAATGCCATCCAACAAGGCAGCCCATTAAGAAATGTAGTGTGAAATGTGTTAATACAATAAACCCAAATGAGGTCTCACTATTCTTAGCTGGAGAATTGTGGCCGCCTTTCCCAGCTGCCAGCATGGCCTAGACAGAGTCCATCAAGGTGCACCCCTTACCCCGGCCCTCGAGGGTCCCTTCAGCTGAAGGAGACCCTACTGCCAGAGGCAGCTGACCTTCTCATCCTCCACAGCTTTTGTGCAGAGCGCCTCCCTGCCTTGGCCAGGAAGCCCTGGGGGAAGGGAGGAGAAAATCGCTAAAAGTCCTTTTTCCTGCGGCAGAGACCGCTAGCTGCTACACAGAAAATGTTCACCAGGTGAAGGCCAGCCAAAACCAGGTCTCTTCTGTCTGGAATAAGTGTCTAAAATCAACAAGATGGACCGGAAAGATAAAACAACCTTGCTCATTGAGCCCTCTTAGGCTAGAACAAGGGGCTCCCTCAGAAACTGGAAAGGAACAAATTTCAGGCGAGTCAAAAGAGGCCTACTTTACACAATGGAAAATCTACATAGGGAACCCCTTAGCCCAGAGTTAGTGGCAGCTGAAAATACAGTCAGAGAAGGTTCAATCCATTCCTGCTGTCTGGGGGACATCCTTAATCTCAGAGCTCAGAATCAGTCAGGACAACCAGATCCTCTGCCAGCCTTAGTGAATGAGTCCTGAAGATATGGCCTCAGAACTGTGCTTGTGCTTTCCAATTCAGCTTAAAAGAAAGGTGATACTTAGGATTGGTTGGCTCCACATGAATTGCTCAGATCTCTGGTTTGTTTAGAGTTAGATTCTTCCACACGTATAAGGGAGACAATGTGTTATGGAAGAAAAAACCTTGCCCCCGCCCTGTTACTACTGACTGGCTATGTGATCACCTCTCTCTGGGCCTCACCTTTTCCCATTTGTAAAATAAGGGTGTTAGATGAGGTGGACCTCCCCCTACCCCCAGCAAAGGTCTCTTCCAGCTTCAGATACATTTAATTCAGATGACAGCAGTGTTCCCTTGGGGAGTTTTGGAGGGGCTCAGCCCCTTGCCCTGCCCTCCTCCGCTCAGGAGCTGGGGGGCTTCATGATGCTCTGAACATCCCCCAGACTCCAACAGGATGTCTTACTCAAGACTGGCATCTACAACTGAGGCTCATGCTCTGGGATTTATATCTCCCACTCCTCAACCCTCCGGCTGCCTTGTAAGAAAGTAGAAATGGTTCTATATGGGGATTTGCTTTGGTTCAGTGCAGTAGGCAAGTTTGGGCTCCGAATGTCAAAGGCAACATTGCACAGGCTTTAAAGCTCGGGCTGACTGGGGTTAGAATTCTGATTCTGCCACTTTCAGCTGTGTGACCTTCAGCGAGGTGCCTAGGCACTCTGTACTTCTGTTGCCTCATCTGTGGACTGACAGTTAACAATACTGCCTCCTTTCTAGAGTGCTTGCTGGAATTACATGAGAGAATTCACATCAAAGGCTCAGCAAAGGCCTGACACATAGCATGCTTCACTCTGCATTAAACAGATGTTGAGCTAAAAATCAAAACCGGTAAATCAATCCATGTTAAGCTAGTCATCAAGGCCATAACGTTTAAGCACTGGCAAATTATTTAGCTTTTCAGAGGGAGCCCCCATGCTTTGGGACCTATTTATTATTAAACAGGGGCATTCTATGGGCTTCCCTGGTGGCTCAGATGGTAAAGAATCCGCCTGCAATGTGGGAGACCTGGATTTGATCCCTGGGTTGGAAAGATCTCCCAGAGGAGGGCATGACCACCCACTCCAATATTCTTGCTTGGAGAATCCCAGTGGACAGAGGAGCCTGGCAGGCTACAGTCCATGGGGTCACAAAGAGTTGGACACAACTGAGCAACTAAGCACAGGGGCATTCTGGAAACTTCACAGTCCAACAAGAGAGCTATTGCCCATGGCATTTGGGTTACCCTCCAAATCACACTATTAGAATGGATGGTACTTTCACCTCCCTGTAGAGCCAGCCCAGCCCACAAAGATCCTGACAGAAAGGGAGGATCCACAGAAGGGAGGATCCTTGATGTGGCTCGTTCACTCACAGTGTGGAACAATCTGTCACCTTTCTGTTCAGGGTGCCAAGTGAAACTGTGAGGTGAGAACAAGGCCACTAAAGTTGCCTCTATCTCTTCCCCCCTTGGGTTCTCACTGAGCAAGTGCCACGGAGGGAGAACAGAGAGAGGCTCTGCCTGGGTACACACAGCTGGAAAATGGCAGGTTGAGACCAAACTCACCATACAGATGGGAGGAGTTGCCCTTTTGAGATAAAATAACAAGATGAAGCTGAGGAGGGGCAGCATCAAAGATGATGAAATTACAAAAAAGGTTACTAAAGGACCATCCCTAAATTCCTCCAGCCCTGACATGCTGTGCGACTGTGTGTCTGGGGCATGAGGAGGAGATGGGCACAGAGAGCGTGGAGAATCAGCTTCTTTTCATACAGTCCCCCTTGACCACTGTCCAGAGTGTCAACTTTGCCTGAAGACCCCATTGCTCATCTCACACAGGCTACCTAAAGATAGTTTCTTTTCTTAGGCTCTTGTAAATGAGAAGTCCTCCATCTTTGTGGGAAAAGAACCCAAGTAATGAATTGGGATACATGCACAAACATAAATATGCCTTAATTGCTGAATGGACTGAGTATGGAAGCAAAGAGATAAAGAGCATCCTTCAAGGTATACCAGGTGTGTGGGAGGGTGAGAGAAATGATGACCTGTACTTTACCAGGAGGATGGCTCGTGGAAAATCCACTTCACAGTAAGATAGGAAGGTAGATATTATGACAATATCCCTTCCACAGTTAAAGACACTGAGGTTCAGAAAACTTAAAGCATTGTTGCCAGTAAGCGTTTGGGGCAGGACCCAAATCTGTCTCCTGATCTTATGTTCTTTCCATCCACCATGCTGTCTTCATTAACTAACATTGCAAAGGTTCCATCTAAGCAATTTTTCCAGATAATTGAAGCACAGACTTTTCAGCAGTGCAAGTGCTATTTTTATTTTAACCGTTTTTGAAGAAAAAGTCTACAATGCATCCCACACCTCCACGCCTTATTATGCAGAGGATACAGATTACGGTGCTTTTAATCCTCTATTTTCATAGCCTTCTATCTCTTCTGTCACTGTGAGGCTGACAACATTCAATACTTTGCCGGGTTAGTGAAGATAACATATTAGAAATGGGGTGCTCCTGGAAGCAGGCATGCCGCCATGTGACAGTTGACAGTGAAGGGACAATATACGGAATTACCAGCCCTACAGGTGCAGCTTCCTGGGGCTATTTAGCCTCACAGACAACACAGCCAGTGCCAGAGCTCCTGAGAAAGACCCAGAATTATCAATAGAAAATGGGATTGTGTCGATTCTGTTGCACTGGGGTACCAAGGAGAAAGGAGGCAGGGCAAGATTCATCCCAGCTGGGAGGAGGACTTTTTTCACTAATACTGTTTAGAACTGCCTGTTCATGGTGATTATCAAAGGTACTTTCAGACAATGTAGTCTGTCTTTAAATTCTTGACACACAATGCACCCTCTTATTGTGTGCAGACCACTTCCGCCACCCTTCCAGGGTGTGCCACTGCTTTACTGGGTTGGAAAAGGCAGAGTGGGAGGTTTTCCATTTTAGAAAGATTTTCATCTCAAATGGCTCAAGAGTTGGTATGTGTAAAGGTGCAGATCTTCACTGACCTGGAAAATGTATCCCATGTGAGATGCATGGCAAACGACTGTGCGTGTAGCCTGTCACTTTCCTTTCCTTTCCCCACCTGTAATCTCAAAGAAAAAAACACCCCTCAGAAGAAACCCACCACAGATTGCCATCCTATTGGTCCGCTGCAATTACTTGGATCTTTTCAAGTTCCAATCAGAATGGGCTCTGCTGTGCCTTCTCCATCTCTGTCTCCTCTGACCCGGCAAAGTTTCCCATCTTTCATCCTGTCACTTAGTTAATGGTGTGTGTCCCTCCTGCATCCATTCCAGAGTCACTGGCTTCTTTTGCTAGTGGAGTCGTCAGCGAGATGCTCGGCAGATGGCTCACTGGCTGCCGTTCTTGTCCCCTCACTGCAGCAATCTGTTGTTCTAAATCAAAATGTTAATGAAAAATAAAAGAACGCAGTGCCAATGTCTGTCTGATTTAAATTAATATAGAGTCATACCTTTTGAGGCAGATTTTACTGGCACAGGATTCTCTGTACAGGCTACCCACGTTGAATTTTTTTTTCTTCTCTAATTAAAATTAAGCACTTTCATTTATCTGAGTCTCTCTTGGTACCCCCAACCTGTTCTCTTTAATAATAACAAAAGTCTAACAAATAGTCCATTTTAGCATTTCAGGGAACGGCATCTCACCTGGCAGAACATAATTTTGAGAGATATTATATGTGATGTCTAATTATAAACATGCTTTGATTAGATGCTGTTTTCAATACTGGAATGACATGTTTACTAAATGCTTCAAGTGCAGCTTTAAGTTAGGCATGTGGTGATTGAAATCTCTTTCAATCCATTTGTTTTAAAACTGCTGCAAAATCATTGCTAATTTACTACTTTATTTACAAGGGCCCTTCACGTTCTCTGTACTCAGCATAGTATTCATTTCTGCTGCAGCAGCATGACCATTCCTCTCTTTGGAGAAAATGTATGTTTCTGCAGGATCTATGCAACCCAAATTTCAATTTCAGTTTAGAGAAGGAATCACAATGATGTTAACATATCTGGTTGAGGGAAGAGCACCTCGGTATTTTAATTTTCCCCCAAATTCTAGAAACCCAAAGAACAGCAATCTCAAAGGACTGCAGAAGACCACACCTTCATTTGTTCTTCCTATGATTCCTTTGTTAGATGCTGCTAGGAGAGTATTGGGAGCAGTAAGAGCTAACAGAGTGCCTCCTCCATACCAGGCATCCTTCTTAGTGATGTCTGTTTATTCATTCTTTCAGTCATCACAAAAACACTATGATTTAGGTCTGTTTCACAGGTAAGGAAGCTGAAGTGTAGAGAAGTAACTTGCTGAAGGCTATTTCACTAGTAAGTGACAGCTGACGATAAACACAGTCAGCCGGGTCCCAGAGCCTTTGCTTCTAACCACAATACCATGCTTTACTGTGCTGGCAGAGTCGCAAATGCCAGTCTCCTTGGAAGGATTGTTTTCTTTCAGATCTGTCAGAGGTTTTCTTTGCTCCAGCTGCTGTGCAAGTTAGAATTAGGCTCTTACTTCCATGGGGCTTGCTCCTCACTAAATGCATGTGCTATTTGCATGTGTCACTGCCATTAAAGCTAAGGTGAGTCAGGCCAAATCAAACCGAGGCTGCAGGCAGGCAGGAGGAAAGCCTGAGTTTTCAGGTGGGGTGCCAGTCATTAGATCCATCATCTCAGTGCTGTGCACTTGTCCAGCCAACAGTCCTGACAAGAAAACGCCAAATGAGCCTATGGCCCCCAAGCTCCCATCTGCACCAGTTGACCAGGTAGAGTCTGCTGACACACACCCTCTGGTCACCTGGCTTCTGTCTCAGCACTTCCGGCTACCTACAGGCAGAGACAACACAAAACCAAAGAGCACTGAAACCTTTCTCCTGTTGCCCAAAAGCCATTTCAGCTGGTAACACAAACAGTAAGAGTTGGTTCTAATTAAGTATATGCATTCCAGGCCTAGGTATTCAAAAGAAAAAGCCCCTAGTGGGAAAGGATTGAGTAGAGAGGCAGTTGTTTCCTTTGCTAAACCTCACTTCTGTAGTTGTATTTTCCTGGCCTTCCAGGGACTAAATGAAAATGTAAGTTTGGAAAAAGAGATTACTAAACAGCAGGGTATGTTAAACAAAACTCTGGGCTGGGAGCCAGGAGTCCTGGGTTCCAGCTTCAGCGCTATGTCTAATCAACCATGACTCTCCAGGTCTTAGACTCTTTGTAAAATGCAAGAGTTAGAGTGAATAGGCTATATATGGAGGCTTTTCTAACATTAAACACTGATTTTTACCCTGATTTTACCCTTCTCCCTTTTAATGACTGATTCTCCTTTGAGACAGAAAGGTACTCAGAGAATGATTTAACCAAATGAAACAGAGATTTGAACTCTTTGGGGGATATTTCTGAGCATCCAACCCAGACCACTGGAGTCAAAAAGTAGATTCTGTGACTTCCCTGGTGGTCCAGTGGTTAAGACTCTGTGCTTCCAGTGCAGGGGACATGAGTTCCATTCTGGTTGGGGAACTAAGATCCTACATGCCATGTGGCATGGCCAAAAGATTAAAAAAAAAAAAAAAAGTAGATTCCCTTTTTAGCCTTATCTTTTTCAGTTGATATTGCTGGATAATTGCTCACCTCTATGAGTCATCAAATCATAGGCTCATTACATTTCTAGGATGAAAAGGACCTAAAAGGTCAGCTTTTGCCATGTCCTTTCAGGGACAGGCTTCCCTTTGTCCAAATACAACCAGTCTAAGCATGGGAACAATGCCAGCTTTATACATAAGCAAAAGAGATGTTGCTTACCTGTCTGCATATCACAAGTGCTGGCATGGGTCATCGGACCCTCACCCCCAAATAGTTCTTGCTTCTTCTCAGTGATGCCAAAATCCCTTTAACAGAGGGTCTAGACTTTTATTCTACACTGAAAATCTATGACAGATACAAATCCCTTTAAAAGAGGTGACACTGTCTACATTCCTATCATGATGCATGTGACTCATATAGATTCTATCATGAAAGCAGATTTCAACAGGAAAGAGAGGTCAAAGATAGAGAATTCTTGAAGACAGTGAAACAGACTTCAGTGATAGGGCTAAATCATATAGAACAGGAATGGAGAGGTGTGGAGAACCTAAAGTGGTGGCCTAATAGAATGTGTAGAAACTTGGAGTCACATCTGGGCTTACATCTCAACTCTACCACTTACCTGCTATATCACCATGTGCAAGTCTCTTAACCTCCCCGAGTCTTAGTTTTCCAAGCTATAGCATTGGAATAATATTGGGTCAGCAAAAAGTTTGTTCTGGCCAACCCAATATTACCCACCTCACATAGCTACTGTTGAGAATTGACATAATCAGGCAAAGGCATAAGTGCAGCATACTTGATTTAAATATGCTTTCAGCCCTAAATCCACAGTATTGTCATAGATTGCTGTCCTCTGATGTGTCTGTCCTTGATTACGCCTCTGCAGCTTTCAGGTATAAGTGTTGTTGCTGAACTTTGGTCTGTAGCCACTGGTAATACTGTCTTAGCCATTCATGGAGTGTACTGAATATCTGATCCAAGCACCAGCCAGAATCTCCACTGTTAAGCAACTGAAATGCTAACTTAACCCTGGTCAAGATTTACAGCCACAAAGAGACAAGTTCTGTGCTTATATTCAATAATTTGAGGGGAGCCATAGACAACAGACTGCTTCAAAATTGGCAAAGAAGAACGTCAAGGGTGTATATTGTCACCCTGCTTATTTAATTTATAGGCAGAGTACATCGTGTGACATGCTGGGCTGGATGAAACACAAGCTGGAATCAAGACTGCAGCGAAAAATATCAACAACCTCAGATATGCATATGACACCACCTTTATGGCAGAAAGCAAAGAGGAACTAAAGAACCTCTTGATAAGGTGAAACAGGAGAGTGGAAAAGCTTGCTTAAAACTCAACATTCAAAAAACTAAGATTATGGCAACTGGTCCCCATCCCTTTGTGTCATATAGATGGGGAAACAGTGGAAAGAATAAGAGACTTTATTTTCTTGGGCTCCAAAAATCACTGCAGATGGTGACTATAGCCATGAAATTAAAAGACACTTGCTCCTTGGAAGAAAAGCTATGACAAACCTAGACAGTGTATTAAAAAGCAGATACATCACTTTGCTGACAAAGGTCCATCTAGTCAAAGCTATGGTTTTTCCAGTGGTCGTATATGGATGTGACTGTTGGACCATAAAGAAGGCTCAGCGAGAAACAGTTGATGCTTTTGAATTGTGGTGTTGGAGAAGACTCTTGAGAGTTCTTGGACAGCAAGGAGATAAAACCAGTCCATCCTAAAGGAAATCAACCCTGAATATTCATTAGAAGGACTGATGCTGAAGCTGAAGTTCCAATACTTTGGCCCCCTGATGTGAAGAACTGACTCCTTGGAAAAAACCCTGATGCTGGGAAAGATTGAAGACAGGAGGAGAAGGGAACAACAGAGGATGAAATGGTTGTATGGCATCACTGACTCAATGTGCATGAGTTTGTGCAAGCTCCAGGAGATGGTGAAGGACAGGGAAGCCTGGTGTGCTGCAGTCCATGGAGTCACAAAGTCAGACATGACCGAGTAACTGAACAACAGTAGTCTTCAAGTTTTCCAACTTAACCCAGTTAAAAGAAATTCAAAGTGGTTTCCTTATTAATTAGCTCCAACCAGGAGTAACCATACTTAGTGGCTATCTTGGAAAATGTGCCCAATATATATTTCAACTTTACCATGAAAGAAGAAAGTCAACAAATGAAATGTTATGGTTTCGGTGTGAGTTTTACATGTAGGGGCAGGTGCATGCATGCTTAGTTGCTCAGTCATATCTGACTTTTTGTAACCCCATAGATTGTAGCCCACCAGGCTCCTCTGTCCATGGGATTTTCCAGGCAGGAATACTGAGTGGGTTCCTATTTCCTTCTCCAGGGGATCTTCCTGACTGAGGGATCAAACCTGCATCTCCTGCACTGGCAGGCAGATTCTTTACCACTGAACCACCAGAAAAGCTCATGGGGTAGAGACTGAGTCAAAACACCTATCAACGGTAATCTAACAGGAAGCTTGGGGGTTGGCCTGGGGTCATACTGCTGGATAGTCTTGAAGTCTCCACTGCTTGATTTCTGGCCTATGCCCTTCTACATGGCTAGCTTGAATGTTGTCAGGTTTGAGGTTGGGTCTTTCTGTCTTTTTTATTATTATTATTTGGGAAGTAGTGCTGACGTAGAGGGGCTAATCACAATTTATTCTTTTCTATCATAGAACCATGATAAGTTTGGGGCTCAGAGTTCCTTTTCTTCCTTTTATAGAGAGGCCAAAGCTATCTATTCAAAATCACTCTTTCAAGCTGCTGTGTTTTTTTTTACCATCTCCCTCCTTTGGTTTCCTCACTTCTAATTTGTATTGCCTCCATTTTCTATCCCACTGTCTGCCTCTATTCTCACTCATCTACCAACATTTCCCTTTGGAGTTCACCAGTGATCTCCTTCTTGCCAAATCCAAGGGCAGTTTTTTCAATTGTTCATCCTCAATATCTTTGCAATGATGCACTAATTCTCTCTTTCTTTCACTTCTGCTGACATGGAAGTTTCTGGATTGTCCTCTGGTTTTCTACCTGTTCTCTTTGTGGCATTAGGCAAGTCACTTCTCCCTTCTGGGCTTGAATTTCTTCATCAGTAAAATGGCCTTTGATGTGTCAGTCCTTGATTAAACCCCTTTACACACAGGTTTAAACAGGATGATGTCTAAACTCCCTTCCATATCTAACATTCTGTGGCTCTGAGAGTTAGTGAGATATACCTGAGATCCTCTGACTTCAGCATATTGTGTGCTTTTAATGTTGAAGGTTTTATAGCTACTTCTGTCTACTTTAGGGTTCCATTAACTGATATAAGTGAACAGACTTCATAAACCTGGGCCTTGGCTGTTTATACATATTTAATCTGATTCTGCTTGCCATCTTTATCTAAGGATATGTATGTTTGAAGTACCTGGATGCTATAGTGTACATACCTTTCTTGAGAATAAATACAAGGTACATTCTAGAACAATATCCTGTTGCTTATGCTTCATATTAGTCTTTGAAAAATGTGTGCATGTCAGAAATCATTCACCTTGTTCCATTTAATTTGGATATTTAGAAAATGAAACCACAATTCTTTAAGCCAAGTGAAGGCATTATGACCAACCTTAAGAGCCTGAATTCACCAACATCATCAACAAAGAGCTACATATAATATGTGACAGTTTAATACAGAATTTATGTGTTATACACAAAGACTGTAGGGGTATAATGAACCCTGTGAATATCCACATAAAATCACTTGAAGACATTCAAGGGGGCATAATATTACAATACAATTTCTATTGATAATTTTTCCTTCACACACATTTTAGGTGCTATACATGACATCTTCAAGAGTTGTCAGACAGCCCAAGGCAAAAGGTGGGCAATCCATGCCTTTAAGACAATATCCACAAATCCTCTGAATAAGAAGTTTCTCTTGTCCCAAATAAAAAGCAGCAACACAAGGCCTGAGCCCAATGGGAATACAATAAAACCTGCATTGGTAATGAGGGGTCCCAAAAAAGGGCAACGTTAGGTGTACAAGGTAGAATATGCCTGTTCCTGCTAAGGAAGACAGTCAAGAGTGGGGATAAGGGTCCTCAGGTTACTCAAAAGCACCTGAGGTCCTGGTTTGTTTGTTTATCACCCAAAATATGTGAATTTGAAAGACCTTGCACACTTCTCTTGATCCATGGAACATAAACATGTCAGTGTCTCAACGAGGCATGATACACTGGCACGGAAGAAATTCAGTGATATGCCCAAAATCGTCAGAGCAGTGGCTGAGTTGACAGGACCCCAAGTCTCTGTCCAAAATTCAAAAGCTGTCAATTTACACACATATGACAACACTGGCTGCCACTACCCGCCTTGCTCTGTTCTCTTCTGTTCCCCTGCCCTCCCTCTTCTCTCTCTCATAAACATACACCACAGACCACCATAGTGCTTCTCAAAACCTGCTTAATGGGCTGATTTTTATGGTATCATATAGTTTTGTACAAGCATTATCAGGGGCCAGAACATTCAAATTAATAGGCTTGGGTGTTCAATTATAGGTTATTACAGGATATTAGAATCTGGAAAACAATCTAGGTTTATGTATAACATAATCATTTTACTGTATACCTGAAACTAACACAACACTGTAAAGCAACTATACCTCAATAAAAATATTGGGTTGACCAAAGAATTCATTTAGGGCAGAAAAATGAATAAGATGGGGGCAGAAAAACCCAAACAAATTTTTTGGCCAACCCACTAAATGTTTAAAAATAGTTTTTAAAGGCCAATGACAAGCAAAAACTATAGACTTGAATATTTAAGTTACTAAAGAACTACTAAATACACTATGTAAGGCTGACCAACTTTTGAGTTACAAGAAAATAAAATGTACTCATGGCTACAAATACACAGCACAAAAAGTTATCTTTCACTGATGGTTCAGTACTGCCCTGGAAGGATGTCAGGTCGTTAAGTAAAAGGTACCATCTTTGGAATGGTTTTCCCAGGTAGCACAGTGTAAAGAATCCGCCTGCCAGTGCAGGAGATGTAAGAGATGTGGGTTCAATCCCTGGGTCGGGAAGATCCCCTGGAGTAGGAAATGGCAACCCGCTCCAGTATTCTTGCCTGGAGAATCCCATGGACGGAGGAGCCTGGTAGGCTGCAGTCCATGGGGTCGCTAAGAGTCGGACACGACTGAGCAACTTCCCTTTCACTTTTCACTTTCATGCATTGGAGAAGGAAATGGCAACCGACTCCAGTATTCTTGCCTGGAGAATCCCAGGGACGGGGGAGCCTGGTGGGCTGCCGTCTATGGGGTCGCACAGAGTCGGACATGACTGAAGTAACTTAGCAGCAGCAGCAGCAGCAGCAGCAACATCTTCATTTTTGGGGCCTTGAAGTTTTACTTTTAGAGGTCATTTGTACTGTATTGCATTGTCACAACTTCAGGCTTAACTGAATTGGACAAAATGCCAATTTATGAAGAGTTCCAGGTGGTATGGTGCCAGTGACAAAGAGTTTGCTGTTATGCGCCAAAAGTTATATTTAGATTTCTGGCACACATTAATAATTACTTATAACATTTAATAAAAATAAGAAATCATCCCACAGTCTTCCATCCGAAGCAACAACACCATTTGTCTTATTAGTTTGGAGAGTTTTTGCAGCGTCAATGAAAGAAGGACTGGGTAGTAATAACAGTCACTAACACTGACCTCTTATTCTATACCATCTTGCTCAACGCTTTTACACATATTATGTTATTAAAAATCCATACAACAAACCTATGCAATTGTTAGCTCCATTTTAAAAACAGAAAAACCAAAGCCTAGAGAAATGGGAGTGTCTACAGGATCTTTTGCTCAGACAAATGACCTGGGTGCAGAAACCTATTTAGAATTGTATGAGTTGTTTCCTATGCAGGAGCATTAATATTTAGTGAGCATCTACCATGTGCTGGGAACTGGGCCAAGTGCTTTACATAAGTTGCCTATTTAACACTCCCATTAACCTTATGAGACTGATATTTTTAAAAACATCTTACAGATAAAAGGAGGAGAAGTCTCACAGAAGTTAAAATTTTTTCCTAAGGTCATGCTTCTAGCAAGAGCAGGGCTGAGATGTTCAGTTGGATAGGTTCAGTCCTGAAGGTGATGCTTTTTGCACTATGAAGTCAAAATCAAACCAGCAAAAGAGAGAAAATACCTTGACTTTATTAATGAATTAATAGCCTTCTTCCTTGGAACTAAAACCTTAGTCATGAAAGCCAATCCCAAAGTCATTCCCAAGAGTAATTCCATTTCTCCTGTACACAGCACTTTGTGTCCTATGGAACACAGGGTTACAGCATTCCCATCACTTTTAGCTTTCAGAGCACTGAATGGGAACAGGTTGAAGCCATTCGCCAGAATTACTTCAGGGGAATAAAGAAAAAAATAGGCACTGAAAGTAAAATTATCTAAACTTATCCATATGCCACAGGACAGCTTCCTCTGAGATGATGAATTCACTCTTTCATGTCATTAGATCTACCCCTTAGTAACAAGAAACCAATCCCTACACTCTCAGTGCCCTCTCCAAAGAGAAACTCTCCATCAGCATCTCTCAAAGAAATCTCTTGGAGCGATTGTTAAAAATGCAGATTCCCCAAGGGCAGGACCCCTGGAGCAGGACCTGAGATTGTGCACATTAGCAAGTGCTGTGATCACTTGTGTATCCAGAAAAGTTTGAGAATCACGATGCAAAGTGATAAACTCTCCTCTTTCAGGCCTTTCTAGTTCCAAATTTAGGATACTCAGACACAAATGAGCTGAATTTATTTTCACTCTCTAGAAGATGGGCAAAGTTTCTTTGAGTTACTATTAACCAGCTACTTACTGTAAGCTTAAGCATACCATCTTACGGAAAGTGAACTTTTTGGCCAACCCAATTATTTAGAACTTATTGGCAAACAGAGGGTTAAAGTTAGTTTACTTCCTTTCATCTATTCATTACAATAGGTCATAGAATCTGGAACATATCCATGCAGAATATCTTAGCAGCCCTCCTTTAGCCTTTGAAGGGCCTCATGTAAAGTTTAATGTTTACTTAAGAACATTCTGTAACTCAGACTTTACCTAATTAAGGCTGATCTTAACTTCAGTTTAGCCTCAAGTCATGAAATTGAACTGTATTTCTCTTCTTGCAATTGAGATCTGGTCTAAAGCAAGAATAAGAGACTCTGTAATACTAAATAACAGTTGAGTGCATACAGTGTACCAGGCACTATAACATATTAATAGTACTGGATTAAAAAGTTCCATCATGACACAAATGAACTTATCTACAGAACAGAAACAGACTCACAGACATAGGGAACAGATTTATAGTTGCCAAGAGGGTGGGGTAGGGATGGATTGGGAGTTTGGGATTAGCAGATAAAAGCTATTATATATAGGATGGATAAAACAAGGTCCTACTGCATAGCATAAGGAACTATATTCAATATCCTCACATAAACCATCACAAAAAAGGAAAAAAGCTTCCATTATGAGATAATTTTGCCCAGTGTACCCTCTTCTTGAACATTCACAATGCCTATGAACCTATTAAATCCTCCAAGAAGGCCTTTAGGAAAGAAATCTATTGCCTTTTCCTAACTTTGAGCTACCAAAACCTATCTGGCCATATGCTCCCCTTTTGAGGAAAATCTCCTGATACACACTTGGAGAATGGACTTCTATGCACCAGTGTTTCTCAAAGTGTTGTCACTGCTGTCAAAATGCAAATCACAGGCCCTACCTCAGATCTATAGAACCTACCTCTGTTGGAGGGGAGGGCAGGTGGTACTAAGAAATCTGCATTCTAGGTAAATCGGAGATATAATGCTCTAGACTATTCTAGAAGAATCAGTGGTTGCAGTTGAGGGACAAGTGACAATTGAGGGAAATCTTTATAGCTACATTAGAAAGGTTGACTGAAATTTAAATATTGTGCTCAGAAGTTATAAACTATGCTCAGAACAAGCCCAATTAAATGTTCCCCCAAATTCCACTGCTACATCAGGGTATAATAAGAGAATGCAGGTAGGCAGACCTGTCCCACTTCCTGCAAAGCTGTCAGATTAGAGAAAAGTCACTTTACCTCCCTCTCAGTTTCCTCATTTGTAAAATAAGAGTGATTCTCCTAAATTTAGCCATTGTGAGAATTAAACCAGGCTATGTATACACACACACACACACACAGACTAGAAACTTTAAAAATGTTGGTTCCTTTCTCCCCTACTCTGCCTCCCCTCTTCCTCTGATGTCAGCTACATTAGTGTAGTGGGGTCAGGAAATTTGGCTGTTGCTTTTGGAGTAGCTACTTTCTTCTGAGGATAGTTTTCTTTAATAAGCCCCTATGCCAGGGAGACAAGCTCAAGTGCCAGGTATTGAAGTACCCACTCAGTTCAGTTAACTAGGAGTCAGCATGCATTGGGGAACACAGAATGAAAAGACAAGTCCTGCCCTCAAGTGGCTCATGGCAGAGTCATGAAAATACTTCGTGTGCCTACTGTGGCATAAAATGGGAACTCTTTGACTCGGGGCTAGAGAGAGGCATGCAGCTGGTCACAGAGGCAAGCCAAATGAACACAAAACGTATGATGGCCAAGTTAAATCAGAGAACCCAAGGACACCCTGTGTCATCGTTATTGACCCAGAAGAGCCAAGCACTGACCTCACCCGGGGCTGCAGTTCCAAGGCTTGGCTCCAACAACCCACACAAACCCACTCCTAGGGTGCTTTGCACACTATGCCTGCTGCTGCAATTTGTATAGGACAAAGCCAGTAACAGAGAAGTGACCCCTGCCCTCTAGGAGGGAAAACACAGATGAAGGCAAACCTCTGGAGTGCACGAAAATAATTGAAAAGTCAGCACCGAGCAAACAGCTAAATACCACATTCACTCACATCATTCTCTTCTCAGATTCCTGTTCATTTTTCTCTAAGATAGAAAAGCTTAGATGAGACTGAAATATAGTCAGCCTCAGATCCCCAGCCAGCCCTACCTCTGCCATCCATCAAGAGATTGGACACAGAGAGTTCAGCTTGGTGTTCTGTGACAACCTAGAGGGGTAGGATGTGGGAGTTGGGAGGGAGGCTCAAAAGGAAGTGAATATATGTATATCTATGGCTGATTCACACTGTGGAACTAACACAACACTGTAAAGCAATTATCCTCCGATTAAAATAGAAAAGAGTTGGAGATTCCTGCCATGATTATTTTTTAAAACATTGATTTCACCAGAATTGCATGACAGGCTGATTGGAATATGGCATTCCCAACATGGCTTCCTTCTTTTAGCAATTCTTTGCGCCTTTTTCTGTGGCGGGGGTGCTGTTTGGGGTGACGTTTTCAGTGATGCTTGCACAGAATATTTCCTTTCCTATCCGTGCTCCTCTCTGGGCCTTAAGCTTCTCTGGTCAGTGGGACAAACAACAGGCACTGTTGCAGGGCCCCTCTTCACCTTGTCTCTTCAGATAGCTGGAGGCTATCAAGACCGACAAGGTTGGCACTTCTCAGAGAGATGGTAGGGGGGCAGTGATGGCGAGGCAGGACTAGAGGAGGAAGGGCCTACTTGGCCAGTGGTCTCTTGCACCTTCCACTTAACCTTCTGCTCAGCCTGGCCCCGACCACTGAGAAGCCAGCATATTGTAATTAAAGAAGGCTCCATGAATAGCACAGGTGTTGTTTCTAAATAGGAAACAGGAGTGATGGGGGAAGGGATTTTATTTAAGCAAACTTTTTTCCCCTTGATTTTCTTCCAGAAATGTGTGTGGAAAGAGACTACATGAAAGAGCCATATCTGAATAAATAGACTAAACTGTGTAAATCATCTCAAAGGAAAGCATAAGTGAGGTTTCAGTCACAGCTGGTCGGGTCTCAGCTGTTGAGCCTGAACCCACTGGACAGCTGCGCTCCATTCCTAACATCTAGCTTCTCAAACAGCCTTTCAGCACTGTCTGTCTGCTGCTGCTAAAGGGCAAAAGGTACTGACAGGGACCATGGACATTTCTGCAATGCCTTTTTTCCCCCAGCAGAACAAATAGTGTTCAGATCTTGCCAAGCCAACAAAACCGCAGCACAGGTCAGCTGCAAACTCCCCCTCATCAGAGCCCTCCCTGCACCAGCAAAGTCAAGGCCAGGCGCTCGGGGCCCTCAGAAGGTCGTGAGAGAGGACAGTGAGTCTGCAGGATGAGTCAGGAGAATTAAGAAAGACCGGCCAGTCCCCAGAGCCAGGCCTCTCATAAGGCAGCCAAAGAAAAAGCTCTGAAAGAACCTGGAACACCCTGATAATGAAAGGGAGGGTGGAGGGAAGAATCAACAGAAAGACAAAACTGCCTGTCCTAAAGCATCAGCAAAAGAAGGCAGTTGGCCAGCTTTATCTCTTACATGGCCCCCCATCCCACTTTCAACATCCTTTCCCTTCCCCAAGCGTCCCAGCCCCCATGCCAAGGCCAACCCACCAGGTGTTTCCCACCACCCCCGGT